>JADHKP010000003.1:660027-850518 GCA_019925385.1 Raffaelea deltoideospora | reverse complement strand
ATTTCCTGCCAACCCGTTCGACCCCGCCAAACCAAATCCCGCATAATTCGAAGCGGCCAGCCCGGCACCCCCAGCCCAGCGGCCCCCCAGGCCGCCAAAGAGGCCCCCCCCCCGCCCCACGCCGCCCCGGCCCCCCCGCCGAGCGCGCCGGGCGCGCCGCCCCCGCCCCCGCCGGCCCCCCCCCCCCCCCCCCCCCCAACAGAATGCCATTTTTTTTACACAAATAACATAGTTTGTCTTTCTTATTTTAATTCAGAGGCTCACTTTTTTCCTCGTTATTCGGCTCCAAAGAAAGCCCGATTTTCGTCCGTGACATTTTTAGACATTTGTGCTTCTTCGTATACCGTATTCGCCTTATAAAAGGGCACATCAAAGTTGGGCGGAAAGAAGCCAGACATCTCCCAGTCGATGATGCTCACGATGTGAAACGTTGTTGGGTCGACGAGAATGTTGGCTCGCCGTAGGTCGTTGTGGCAAAACACAAACTCGTCCTCCCCGTTTCGGCTCTCAATGGCCGGCCATTTCGACGGGTAGTCGGCTTCGGGATCGCTGCCCCAGAGGCGAACCGGCGGTATGACGGGGAGCGATGTATCGACGCTGCCAATGCGGCTGCGTCTTAGCTCGCGCAATTGTGGCATGATGTCCCTCTCCATCTGCTCAGCAACAACAGGCAGGGCACGGGCCTGGTCTTCCTCGCTCAGCGCAGCCATCTCAACGGCGTTATTGACAATGGCCGTCTTGATACACAGAATGCCATCGTCTTGCTCCCAGAACCCGAGCAGCTTGGGCACCGGGATCGTTGTCTTGGCAGCAAGAAACGCCAAGGCTGCGGCCTCGTTGCGCAGGCGATCGTGTCGGAAAGACACGACGATCGGCTGGCCGAGCCTGTTCACACCGCTCTCGCTGGGGTGCGCCATCCGTTTGATAAAGGCGTTCTCATAGAAGTAGTGCGACACAAAACGGGTGTTCTTTTGGGCCAAGAGACAGCCATCGGACGGATCGACCCGAGGAGGATGCTGGTCAACGACGATGGAACCTAAGCTCTGATACATGTCGGCCTCCTTGCGGAAGTTTTGCACATGCCGGCGAAAGATTTCTTGCGAACCCATAGCGCTGGTCGTGGGCGAGCCTGACAGTGATGAGGAGACAGAGTGTGGCGGGAAGAAAATGAGGACGAGTAGACAAAGAAAGGGCTCGTCTTCCCAAAGGCGTCAGCTGGCAGTACGAGGATGAACAGCTTATACTTCGAAAGGCGACAAGCAGGCGGAGAGTCTGCTCTATCTGCTGTCTAGGATTGTGGGATTTGGTTTGACCCTGAAAAACATGTTTGATGCCTAAAATAACCCCCACTAGAGTAGGGATAGTCGTAATAATACGAGCGTCGTACACGACTCAGATCGGAGGCTCATTCAGAAATTATGGCAATTTTCTAGTGACTTTGTAATAATACGCTGTATAAGTTCCGTCAGCGGGGCTCTCGCTAAAAACGGGCTCCGTCTGCGGCCTTTCCCGTTGATACTAGGCTAGTGGATAGCGTTATGGTACCTAACCCGTTTTGTCGCGCTCCCTGCCAGAATTAATTTGTCACAGGGCTTAGAGGGAGACGTTTCTTGGAGTTTTGGAACTTTCACAAAGGCGAGCTACGATAATGGACAGTCCAGAGGCTATTGTTACGTTTTCTTCCACAATGAGCGACTTCGGCCAGTTTGCTTTGACACGAAATCCGTCTTGTCGTGGAATATGCGACCGCCCACTCCATCAGATCCCCTCATGCTCGAAGCTCTGGCTTTGAGTGCGTCATTTTGTCGTCTCGCCGTTCGAATCCGCATGCCTAGCATGCCCAGCGTGGGTGGCTGGGAGGCTGAGATGGAAAGAGTGAGAGGGTGTCAGACGATCCCGTCTTGTACTCGTAGGCAGACGAGGCGCTAAATGGCGTTGGAAGCTTGGTCAGCCAAGGTCCCTAATACGAGGGTACCCACAGGCTCTTACCAAAAACGACACTCTCACCTTGCCGCTAGCCTTGCTGCTGCTGCCTGGATTTTGGGTTTTTCCTGCTCTGCCCACTGCCCCTCTTTCAGCTCACCAGCTCACCAACTTTCTCACCCACACTCAAAGTGTCGCCTTTTTTTTTCGCTGTATGCCTGGGCAGCGGCACGGCAGTGTGGCAAGTTTTTGTCGCCTTTTCTTGTTTTTGCGACCTTTACTCGTTCTATTCTACGACGTGAGTGAGAGAGTGGGAGGTGAGGGAGAGGCTAACGTAGCGGTTTTTATTCTATCTTGCGAGTTCGGTTCGCTTCTAGATGCGGACACGAGGGCTTTATGTGCCGAGTCCGTAGATTCATGTCCCCAGTCCACAGATCCCATATGTTCATGTCATACAATATCTCATTACAGTTTGCGAGAAGGCAAAAGAGAAAAGAGAAAAGAAAAGAGAAAAGAAAAGAGAAAAGAAAAGAGAAAAAAGAAAAAAAAAGAGATCTAACTTAAGACAAGAGAGAAGAAGAGAAAAAGAAAAAAAAACAAAAGACAAAAAAAGAAAAGAACAAAAGACAAGAAAAGAACAAAAGGCCGGGAGCAAAAGAAAAAAGTGAAAACACCCGAAGAAGGGAAAAAAGACAAATCTATCGAATCAGCACTCATCAGGGCTCAAATGCCCTTCCTTTACAGCCTGGGGTCCTGGCCTTCCCGCTTGCGCTGCTGGATATATGCTGTGGCTGCCTGGACTGCATTCCGTCCAATCACCGTTAGCTTCTGTGATTCATCTTACATGCATCGACGGATAACCACCTGTTATTACTCACTTTTGCGTTCCATGTCAGACTGCGCACCCGCACCCGGAGTGCCTCGACTGCTTCGGTCTCTGCTCTGGCTGCCGCTCTCATTGTCGGTGGCCACCGGGGCCCTTGAGTCTTCTTCCGGCAGTCCGACGGTTGTGTGGCCCGCCCGGTAGGCCTCTTCGAGCGAAGCGCAGCAGCTGCACAGCTGCAGCAGCTGTGTGGCCGCTGATTGTGGCGTCTGCTGCTTTGGCGTCTGCTGCTTCGTCTGCTTCTTCGGCAGCTTTTTCGGCTTCGGCCTTGGCGGGCTGGGCGCCTGAGGCATCTGAGGCATGCGGCCTCTGCTGTTCTGGTCGTCGTCCCAGCACGAGACTGGTGCAGCGCTGCCATATTCATATTGCACATACAGCGGCTGGTCTGGCCGGGAGACTGGCATTGTGTATCTGGTCTGTGTCTTGGAAGACTGCCTGTAGTACATCGCAGACGTCTCCATGTTGGGGGTTTTCTGTCTGTCCAGACAGTCGATGTCTCTTGTTTGCAAGCAGACACCTTTTTTCCGGTCAATGCCTCAGGCCTCGTGAGTATGGTTGTTTTGCGGATGTTTCTGGTTGGCAGATATAAGTGCAAACTTGCTAAAAGAACTGATCTGCCCCCTCTGTCGAACAAATGTTGAACCGTTTGCTCTGATGTTTTCTGTTTGCAGATTTTTTTGACGACAGCAGCAATGGTTGAGAAGAGCAAGAATAAGAGTTTTTGCTTTTTAAAATAAAATAAAAATAACCAAGGACTTGGAAGGGAAACGAAAAAGAGTCACCAGAACGACGCGGCGCCTTTTTATAACTCTTTTATACAAAGACCGAATGCGGACGCACCAAATCAGGCAGACAGGCACCAGGGGGTAAGTCTTGTCCATCCTTTTTTTTTTTGGCCAATCACCTCGCCCTTTGACCAGGCTGTCCATTCCGTCGCCTACATACAACACGCCCTTTTCTTACATCACATGCTCTCTCCCATTGAGGCCCCCCTCCTACCCCCCCAGCTAGCTTACACCTGCGCCCTCTTACACCTGCGCCCTCTGCTTGTCTATGTCATTGCGATGGCCCATTGTCAAATGAAGCATGCCTTGTTGTCCAATGCCACCCACCGCCTTTTGCTGTCTGGGTGGCCTGCCCTCCATGCCCATCCCACTCGCCACTGTGCTGTTTTGCTTGTCGTCTTCCGTTTCTGTCTGCACCTCCTCTGCCCTGCCTCTTCCCTGCCGTCCTTGCTCTGCCCTTCTGCCTTTCTCTGCCCTTGCCCTGCCCTGCTGCCTTTCCTCTGCCTCTGCTAAGCCTTCTCCCTGTCTCTTCCCTGCTGCCCTTTCTCTGCCCCTACTTTACCTTCCCTCTGCCTCTGCTCTGCCCAACTGCCTTCCTCTGCCTTGCTAGAGAGGCAGGCCTCCTACCGGACTTTGCCGCACTGCTGCCCAAGTGTCACATGCCCGGCCAGCCCGACAAGGACGTCCATCGCAGGATCGTATCCACCGGCCACAAATGCTACCAATGCTTTCCAGTCCCGTCCTGGTGTCACTGCCTAGCGGTCCGTTGCTTTTTGATGCCCGCACCCTGCTGACGAGGCATTGGGGCCTGACTTTGGCTCTGTGGCACCTTGGTGCACTCCTCTTGTCGTCAGCTCAACTACGACTTGCTTTTGCTGTGCGACGGCTGCCATGCCAGCACCCCTACCTGACTTGCTTTTACTGTGCGACGGCCAACGTGCAGCGCAATTTGACGAACCTGTCACACAGAAGCAACGACGGAACGCTGCAGCTGCGGCCAGCTCGAACAAATGTCCCAGAGCCTGCAAACGGCAGCGCAAAGACGTCAAGCCGGCACGCATCTGTGGGAGAGCGGCATTGTAAGATTTGTAATAAAATTGGTGACAAGTTGCAGGCGCATCAGGGCGTATGAATTCAAGGCATTAAAATTTATGCGGCACTCTGCTCGTCCCAACTTGATTCGGTCAGGCTGGCTGGCTCGCTGAATCGTGCGTAAAACAGTAACTCGTCATTGTTTCCCTTTTTTCCAGCGCCTAGATAGTCCCCCATTTTCGTTAAGCCATGGCCCCATCTTGTCTACTCTATGCGCTTTGAAGACAAGGATGAAAGAGAGGAAAGAAAATGAAACTGAAACCTTCAAACGCCCCAGAGACAAGAACAATAGAGAAAAAGAATATGAAGCTGAAACTCGACCCGATACAGGATGCCTTAGTCTTTCCAGATACAGTAGGCTTTGGTCTTCACCCTACAGGATGCCTTAGTCTTTCCATTCGGTGATGCTCCAGCTCGACACGTCGTCGGCAATCTCCAGCTGATACTGCTCGATGCGCCACTCGCGATAGAGCGACCGCACAGCCGAGCTGGCACGCCGGTGCTCCGGCTGGACGCCGGCCCGTCGTGCATCTGCGGGCGACCGCCAGACACACGTGGCCAGGTTGCGGCCGTCGTCGTCGGGGCGGTGGAACCAGTACTGCAAAAGACCGCCGCTGGCCGTGGCTTCGCGGTGGGCAGCCTCGTCCAGGCTCGACAGGTCGGCATAGCGGGTGGAGGGGGGGATCTGCGACCGGAAGGCCACGACGTAGTAGCGGGCGCGTCGCCAGATGTGGTTGGTGGCGTTGCTGCTGTTGTTGCTGCTGCTGTTGCTGCTTCTGCTTCGGCTACCGCCCCCTGCTGCCAGCGTCTGTGACAACTGCACTCCCACCAGCTGCCGCAGTGCGTCCATGACTGCCGGCCAGCAAAACGAGTCGACATACGGCGCTGTGGCGTAGTCGTCGCGCGTCTTGTCGAGAACGGCCAGCGCGCGGGCGAGCAAGGCAGACTGTGCATCGAGCGTGTGCAGGTCCAGCAGGTGCTCCGCCTCTGTGTAGGGCGAGGCCCGGATGAACCGAGGGCCGCTCTTCATGGGCAGCGGAAGGAAATCGTCGTTCTGGGATGGCAGGGCCTCGCTGTGGGGGACATGCGGCTTGGGGTACTTGACGTCCGGGCGCAATTCCCTCGCCGGCAAGCGTGAAACTGTGGCTACCATGGCTGACGACTGGTGTTCAGAAAGAGGAAGATGGCAGTTGGGGGAGAGACCAGAAAGCAGATGTCGGGCAGAGACTTAAAATCAGATATGGGGCAGAGACTTGAAGCAGATATTGGGCAGAGACTTGGAAGAAGATATTGGAGCAGATATGGAGCAGAGACTTCAGACTTGCAAGCGTCAAAGACGAGCAACAAAAAGGCAGGAGAAAAGAAGATAAAGGATGATATTCTACACAAGAGAAAGAGAGAGAGAGTGTGTGTAATAGAGCAAAAAGGCAGGAGAAAGACAAATAATGATATTCTATGAAAGAGAAAGAGAGAGAGTGTGTGTAATAGAGTGCATATCGTCAGTGTTATTCAGACATCGTGGCAACTGCTTTGTTCCCATATATCAACAACACCCACAGCAGTATGACGTCTGCTTGGCTCCTTGAGTTGCACCACTCTAGATGGACATCCCGCTGGCCGATGGCGAGATCTGTGTCTCGGTTGGCGGCAGATTTTACCTTTTTTGCCCTCTTACAGACTCCAGTCATGAGCCCAGGCCAGCGAAATACAGGCAATGCTACGACGGAAAGTGCCGAGAAAAGAAGGCCAATGTGACGACTTCGACCACCGGCAACGACTCACAGTTAGCACAAGAAGGAAACTGCAAGGTACCGCTGGGCTGAAGATCTCACTGATCTTTGTGTGAGAAAGGGCATATCGCGATTGGGGATGGGCAAAGGCCAGCGCCAAATGGCGTCATCGGAGTTGTGGCTGATACCATCCCGACAGCGCAAACTTTTAACATTCCACAGCGGTGTGGCATTATGTCTGTGTCTGTTCCTTTGTGGTGTCTCTTGTGGCGTTCTCTGTTGATTTTCGATTCTAAATCGGATCCTAGCATGATGCAAGTATGTCACCTGTGTCTTTGTCCTTCCCAATTGGACTATGCAAAAGTATGATATGTAAAATAAAGAAAAAAAAGGAAAAAAAATAAGAAAGAGAGCTAAATTAAGGGATCCCTAAATTAATTAAATTAAAAAATTTTTTTAAAAAAATAATAAAATATGACAACTTGCTACGCCATTCAACTTGCTACGCCATTCTCTGTTCACCAAATCGTCAAGCCGCATAATAACCGCCACGCAGCCACGCCTTGGCCATCTCGTACGTCCCCAAATACAGGCCGCTGCCCACAAACGTCCAGCCTGAACGGAGCAGCCCGCCCCGAAACAGCCCGCGCAGGCCATGCTCGCGGTAGATGAGCCGGCCCAGCTGCAGCCCGCCCGCCGACCGCTTCTCTCGGGCCACATCGCCCGGCCCGGCAGTACGGGCAGAACCATCACGGCGGCCGCCTTCCTCGTCGGAGCCAGCAGCCGACAGCATCATGCGCGTCTTGACGACGTCCATCGGCGTCGTTGCCACTGCGGCAATGGCGCCTGCCGTTCCTGCACTCAGTCCGTTCACAACGCCGACGGCGGCAAGAGGCGGTGCACCGTGCTGCTCCGGCGGCGGCGCTGGCCGTGAGCCGCTTTGCCGCCCATCTCGCCACGCGGGCCAGAGCCTGGACCGCAAGGCCTCGAACATGGGAAACTGCAGCGCGGTAAAGGGGAGATTCCGGGCTGCGAGCGCCATGTAGCCGGACCACAGGCGGCGGGCGCCGCCGCCCTGCGCGTGGCGCAAAAGGCGAAAAGCCTGGAGAGAAGAGCTCGATGTCCGCATGGCCGATGCGGCAGACGGCGACGACGGCGACGACGACGGCGACGACGACGGCGACGACGACGAGACAGCAGATCCGCCGCCGCTGCCACTGCCGCCCCCAGAGGTGGTCGCCGCCTTCTTCTGAATCATTTGGGCGTTTTGCTTAATCACCTCGGCTGGCGTCAACACGCCGCAGGAGGCCAGCTCCGCCAGCCCAGACGATGCGGCATGGACGAGCGCCGACGGAAGCACGCTGCTGTCTGCGCCGGCGGCATTCGGACGAGCGGCGCCCAAAAGCCTCTTGGCACTCTCGTATGTTGTGAAGAAGACGGCAGCTGCACGTTTGGAAGAGTTGGATGGTTAGTCGAATGCGAGACCCGGCACCGTTTCCAGATCGGCCGTTCTCTCCCCCCCACCCCCCTCTTACATGCTGGTAAGGTAGCGAGCACGACGCTGCCGATGCCTTGATACAGGCCACGTAGCGCATACGGAGACGCCGAGACAGCACCACCGCGACGCGGCGGGCCGGGTCCAGACACAGACGCATACGTCTTCACATAGTCACGGCTCTGGAGACGAGTCTTTATCGTGTCCATGGGATACACCAGAACATCGATGGTAAAGGCTGCAAAGGCGCCAGCCTGCGAACCCGAGTGTCAGTCCGGAGTCGCTGCTCTGCTCCAGCTCCACCAAAACACGCTGGCCGGTCTCTGGGAAACTTGCCATCATGATATGCCGGTGCGTGTTTGCACCGGCTGCGCTGCCGTTGTGAGCACTCATCGTAATGGTGCCGTGGCAGCAGAAGCAAGAACAAGGGGGGCTGAAGCCTTATATATGAAAAACGGAGAGGAATGGGAAGGCTTCATTGTCAGAACAAACAGCTAGGCAGAGCACTTGTAGACGAAACGGCCATTATGTCAAGGCTGAGTCATGCCCCAGGCGTTCTCTCTTGTCGTTGGACAGTTTGCTCGGCACAACTCCCTACGACTGCCATGCCACAGAAGGAAAGGGCTGCGGCCCTCGCAGCCTCGATTTGGCCATCGTGCTGCGTATTGCGACGTAGACCTGGAAGGCCGGATGTCTGGAAAAGGCTGAATGAAACTTCTCGGCCAACTTGCTCAGTCTTTTGCGAGGCTGGCATGTTGTAAGAAGAGACTGACGCGCTCTCTTGGGAGACCAGGTGACAGCTACTGCAAAACCAGTCACTGCCGTTGGCAATTGTAATAATACCATCTGTTTATGGCTCATATCCCGGAGCAGCATCGCCAAAGCAATATGAATACTGGTGACTCCATGAATCCATTACCGTGCCAAAATACAGTGTCTCAATCTCCACACAGCCCTATTACATAATGCTTCAGGAGGGGCTTTGATACTGCGGAGTATTGTAGGGTTCTGCCAGCCTCCACCGCCCGCGAGCCGCAAAAACCCACAAACCACCAAAAAAGTCGGAAATCTGAGAAGGCGAATTTGGGAAAAAAAAGGAGCGACGATAGACCGAACGAGATTGAAACCCCATCTGCCAACGATTTCCCTCGCAAAACGATTTCCCGCGCACACAACTCGCACACGCACCCGCACGAAGGAATTAGAAACAAGAGAAAGCAAGCGACTCCAAAATGGCTTCTGTGGCGGATGCGGCCAAGGACCTGGCGTTCCAGTCCGTCCAGGTGGAGGCGCTCGTGGTGATGAAGATCACCAAACACTGCTCGTCGGCCTTCCCCACGACGGCGACGGGGGCCATTGTGGGCATGGTGCAGAAGGGCGTGCTGGAGGTGACGAATGCGTTTGCCTTCCCGGCCACGGACGCGGCCGGCGGCCTCGACGGCAGCAGCAGCGCAGCCGGCGGCGACCGGAACCACGCCAACGAAGCATCGGTGCTGGCGGCAGCAGCGCCGCGGGCCAAGGCCAACGTGGTCTACCAGACGGAGATGATCCGGCACCTGAAAGAGGTCAACGTCGACGCCAACGGCGTCGGCTTCTACACGAGCGCCACCATGGGCAACTTTGTCAACATGAGCCTGATCGAGAACCTGTACTTTTACCAGCGCGAAAGCACCAGCGGCAGCAGCAAGGTCGCCCTGGTCTACGACGTCAGCCGCAGCTCGCAGGGCGCCCTTAACCTGCGCGCCTTCCGGCTGTCCAACACCTTCATGGCTGCCTACAAGGAGGGCAAATTCACGACCGAGGTGTAAGTTTTTTTCTTTTCTCCTTTATAAGTTGCCTTGTAATGTCCTCGTTTTCAACCTGCCATGTCTCCTTCTTCATTTCAACCTGCCATACTCGGTTGTGCTTCTTTCTTTCTTCTCGCTGACCGAACAGCCTGCAAAAATCCAAGCTGTCGTACAAGGACATTTTGGTCGAGCTGCCCGTGTCCATACACAACTCGCATCTCCTGACCATGTTCATGCACCAGCTGCCGGCCCCGCCGCCCTCGGGCGAGATCGAGCTGCCGACTTCGCTGTCCGACATCCACCGCGCCGCCGTCGCCATCCCGCCCTATCCCTCGCTGGACGCGCTGGACCTGTCCATCGACCCGTTCCTGGACAAGACCTGCGACCTGCTGCTCGACAGCATCGAGTCGCACTACACCGACCTCAACAACCACCAGTACTACCAGCGCCAGCTGGCCCGCGAACAGCAAAAGATCCAGGCCTGGCAGGCCAAGCGCAAGACCGAAAACGCCCAGCGCGCCGCCGCCAAGCAGCCGCCCCTGCCCGAGGACGAGTGGCAGCGCCTGTTCAAGCTGCCGCAAGAGCCCAGCCGCCTCGAGGGCATGCTCAACGCCCGCCAGGTCGAGCAGTACAGCCGCCAGATCGACGGCTTCACCGCCAGTGTCAGCTCCAAGATGTTTGCCGTGCGGGGAAACCTCTTGCAAGAGTAGGGGAGAGGGGAAGGAGAGAGAGAGAAAGAGAGGCCAGAGGGGGAGAACGGGCGAGCCGGGAGAGGAGGCGAAGGAGAGTCCCAGAGACGGGCGGTACGCAGACAGAGAACCCTGTGGACGATTTGGATGGCTGTGAACGCAGTCGTGCTATCCATCCGGGCTTTCTGCTTTTTTGTTCTGTGCAGCAGCGGCAAGGGAATCGTATTGCATTGGGGTTATGGCGTTTGGGGGATTACGATTTGTCTCTGTAGGTGATTAGGAAAAAAAAGCCAATTACACAGGATTTGTTCATTGGTACTCCGTATAGAGTATCAATTACTTTGTACGTCGTAATATTACTTCTTGATACCGAAGGAAGTAGTGATACGATATACGTGTTGTACGGCGTACGGTGTAATATATTACGAGTACGTACTCGTAATACTGGGTAAATTTCGCTGCACCTCCCTTATTTCGTTCCTTCCTCAGGAACACGAATTGTTGACTTTAGCGTCTTTTTTTTTTTTTTTTTGTTGAAGGGGATCACAATTTTACCAGCCCCTCTCACACCGCCAACCCCACCAAAAATTTCAATCAATCCCAACCCCCATTACTGGCACGCATGCTTCTTGGAGCAGTTTCACTCTCGTCTCCCTTTCTTTCCTCCGACATCCCTTCTCAAGCTCGCCAATCCGTCTCGTCTTCACTTCTTTTCGTGTATTTCAACTGGATTTTCCATCTTCTTTTTGCCAATTCGCATACAAAAGGTAGGTCCATTCGCGGTGGTTGCTTGATCTTCACTTTGAATTGGTGGTTTGGCTTTTTAGATATTGGCTTTTGTTTTTTTGACCTGTTTTTGGCTTCTTTTGGCACTTTTTGACACCCTCGACACTCTTGACTCTTGACACTCTTGACACCCTCGACACTCTTGACACTTTTGACAATTGTCGTTGTTCAAGCATTGTGGCTAACAAATTGGCGTAGAGCAAACCATATCTCACATCTATTCATACCCACACAATGGCTGCCCCTGCAACCAACTTCAAGGTCGCCGACCTTTCGCTGGCGGCGTTTGGACGCCGCGAGATCGAGCTGGCCGAAAATGAGATGCCCGGCCTGATGGCTACGCGGGCCAAGTACGCAAAAGACCAGCCGCTCAAGGGCGCCCGCATTGCCGGCTGCCTGCACATGACGATCCAGACGGCCGTGCTGATCGAGACGCTGACGGCGCTCGGGGCTGAGGTGACGTGGTCGTCGTGCAACATCTTCTCGACGCAGGACCACGCCGCCGCGGCCATTGCGGCGGCGGGCGTGCCCGTGTTTGCCTGGAAGGGCGAGACCGAGGAGGAGTACAACTGGTGCCTGGAGCAGCAGCTGGTCGCCTTCAAGGACGGCGCCAAGCTGAACCTGATCCTGGACGACGGCGGCGACCTGACCCACCTGGTCCACGAGAAGTACCCGGAGATGCTCAAGGACTGCTACGGCGTGTCCGAGGAGACCACCACGGGCGTGCACCACCTGTACCGCATGCTCAAGAACGGCAAGCTGCTGGTGCCCGCCATCAACGTCAACGACTCCGTCACCAAGTCCAAGTTCGACAACCTGTACGGCTGCCGCGAATCGCTCATTGACGGCATCAAGCGCGCCACCGACGTCATGATTGCCGGCAAGATCGCCGTTGTCGCCGGCTACGGCGACGTCGGCAAGGGCTGCGCCGCCGCCCTGCACGGCATGGGCGCCCGCGTGCTGATCACCGAGATCGACCCCATCAATGCCCTGCAGGCCGCCATGGCCGGCTTCCAGGTCACCACCATGGACAAGGCCGCCTCCGTCGGCCAGATCTTTGTCACCACCACCGGCTGCCGCGACATTCTGGTCGGCCGCCACTTCGAGGCCATGCCCAACGATGCCATTGTCTGCAGTACGTAGCCGTGTTGCTTGCTCCTGCTTTTTTGTACTTCCCCTCGCCCTTGGTTACGGTTTACGGTTTGATGATGGCGCACCCCCCCCGCTGACCTTTTTCCAGACATTGGCCACTTTGACGTCGAGATCGACGTCGCCTGGCTCAAGGCCAACGCCGCGTCGCACCAGAACATCAAGCCCCAGGTTGACCGCTACACCATGAAGAGCGGCCGCAACCTGATTCTGCTGGCTGAGGGCCGTCTGGTCAACCTTGGCTGCGCCACCGGCCACTCGTCCTTTGTCATGTCGTGCTCCTTCACCAACCAGGTGCTGGCCCAGATCATGCTTTACAAGAACAGGGACCCTGCCTTCTCCAAGAAATACGTCGAGTTTGCCAAGACCGGCCCGCTCGAGAAGAACGTCTACGTTCTGCCCAAGATCCTCGACGAGGAGGTGGCCAAGCTGCACCTGGCTCACTGCAACGCTGAGCTGAGCACCCTGACTCCTGTCCAGGCCGAGTATCTTGGCCTGCCCATCGAGGGTCCTTACAAGAGCGACCAGTATGTCAAGAGCCTCTTTTTTGTTTCTTTTATTTGTTTTCTTATATATATATACATATATATATATATATATATATATATATATGTTTGCGTGTGTGCTTGAGCCACTTTGCTAACTATTATAACAGCTACCGTTACTAGATGCATTTTCGTTGAGTGCAGACGTAGACGCCTGGCTTTGGTTGCATTGCCATGCAGGACCACATGCTAATACCGCGTCTTCTTTCCTTTTTTTTTTTTTTTATCTCCTTTTCTTTCTTTTGACGTGAGGAGCAACGCCAACTTCTGACGGTCAAAAGCAAGGTCCGCTTCAACCGGGCCCATCTTCTCTTGGATGCCATGGGTCGTTATCCATGGGTCCTTTCTCAGTTATTGTTCATCTATCCAACGCACTCTTGTCATGATTTATTGTGAAATGGGCACCCTTAATGAGTAAGGGAAAGGGTTTAAAAAATACATGTCTTCAACAGCATAGGAAAAGGAGCCAAACAGGTTTTTGCGATTTGCTATTTGCGTTTTGCTATTTTTTTTGGTCCGGTTTTTATTGTTTTGACTTTATTCAACACCATATAAGCAAGTCTTCTGTTTCATCACGCAGTGCATAACCAGATGAGGGAGGAGAGGGAAGAAGATCAAGCTCTACTTTGAGAAATGAAGTGGGTTTGGACACAAAGCATCAATACCGCTCCCTATTCATCTTACTTCTTTTGGGTGACGGAAAGAAATGTCGGGACCTTGTTTTTTTTTTCAACAAGAGCGAGGCATTGCAAAAGGGAATGTGTGAGGAATACGCCGAAATGATAACGTTTGTTCCCTCGATATTTTCTTGACTTGTTCGAACACCTTTCAGCTTTAACATGGAAATGTGCCGAGAAAGGACCAGATTCTATCCATCCAATGAAAATAGACGTAAATCTTGCACGAGTTGATAACCCCTTTCCCAAGAAAGGGAAAATAAAGAGGGAAAAGAAAATGGTCCCCCAAATTGCTCCCCTTTGATTGCCTGCTCAATGCTATCTACAGCGATACTCTTGTGCGTGTTCCCTGGTCTGTGTTTTTTTTTTTTTTTCTGCTCGTTAGCCGAGTTGTCATTCATACTTTTGATGAGCTAAGGAAAACGTTCAGACAGGGATCGACGGGCCGATCGCCACAGCGACCTGCTTTGTCAAAATTGAAAGAGCCGCACATTCCCGGGCTTGGTTGGCGATGGGCCACGGATTTTCCATGCATAAAGCCTTTGAGTTGATTTTTCGTCTGATGATTGATTCCCGCACGCATACAGTTGGGACGGTCTGGAGGTCGGACCAGATAAGGCTGGGCCGAAAAGAGAACCGCAGACGAAGACAGACGATGCGAATGGATGGTTTTAGCAGCCATCAGTCCCCTGGGACGCAGAGATAGCATTTAGATGAGGAGGGGAGAGATATGAGATCACAAAGTAGCAAGCAATGGGCACGGCAAAGGAATCCAGGCGGGAAGTGCGAGCCTAAGAATCCTCTCTGATCAGTCTTGCTTTAGTCTGACCTGCTGTCTCGACACCTCCTGGCATGGAACGCATCAAAGCATGACATGTCCTGCCATGCTATGTCGAACCACGTTGCTTCCCGTCCAATTGATAAACCAAAGTCGACAAAGAAGGCAGACAAAGAGTTCTTTCGCGAAACAAAAAAAAAAAAAAAAAGATCACAGTGGACGCTGGAACGCCGCCAAAGAGGCTAAAACACAACAGCTAAAGACTTCAGCCGAAAGATGAGAGAAGCCGCGTCGCAGATGAAGCTAAGAGAGAAATGAGAGAGAAAACAGGAAAAAAAAAAAAAAAAAAAAAACCAAGGGCTGTGACGCTGCTCTGCAGTACGATTTGCTGTTTAAACGCGGATCGCTTTTCGTATCTTGGACTTTCTCCATAATACCGCCTATCTCAGGCTCAAACTACGAGTATTTCCCCGATCGTCGGGTGAAGCTTTTGTTTGGCCGTTGCGTCTTGGCTGGGCGGCCAGCTTACCACGTCGGCGCAAAGGAATTGAATTGGCTCGTGAAAGGCCGTGCAGGTTTGGGGAGGGGCGTGTTATATGGCATGCAAACTACAGAACTCCTTCCCGCCCACAATTTAAATCAAAAAACGGGACGAAGCGTCACAAATTGCAAGAGATGAGAAGGGGGGCCAAAGGGGAACAGAAAAACTTCTGTTAGCACAACACTCCATTAATGCAGTAGAAAGAAGCAACGGGAACCATATATGAATGCGGTGTGGCAGTGTAGCCAGTCAGGCCATGCATGCAAGGCAGCTTGAAAGGTCTTCATTTATTCCAGGCCCGTAAAAACTCAACCCGGATATCGTGCACGTTCCCTATAACACATCTCTCTCCTTTTCTTCGCCTACCATATCTTGTCAACCGTTCGTAGACGGGCTGGTGTCAGAGAGACAAACTCTATCCATATGAGCCCGCTGGAACATCGCGGTAGCCCAATCCTGCCCACAGTCTGTCTCTTTACTGATCCGACAAACGACTGGAATCTCGAATCTTGATACATAAAACAGTTGGATTTGAAAAGTCCTCATGTGCGCTCTCTAGTGGAGGTGCTGATATTGGTAGAGCTCCTTGTTCATTTGACGCTGACCCAAAACGTGAACCTGGAATTGTTCCAAAGCCTGGCATCTGAAAGAGGGTCCAGGCTTGCTTAACTGAGGCAGACATCTCTGGAGAAATTCAAATTTCATATCAAACACGTGTTCATCAAACTGTGAAGCAGTGTTACCCAATTTCACACAACAACAATATCAGCTTGACGGGCTAAAAAAAACAGAGGGAGGCAGAATGAACACTGACGGGCAGGCGGATCCAAACAATTTCAGTTTTCTGCCAGATCATCACTATCGACCATCGGTTAAACAATCCCAGAACATGCACTTGGCCAATATAATGCCCACGGCAGAAAAGATTGCTTTTGCTACTCGAGTTGGGGGCAACAACGAGAAGGGTTACCGCAAAGCAAAACATACATGTACCTTACGGTATGACAACCATGCCCATGCGTGGAAGAAAAGATCAGCAACACTTGTGTCCTTGTTTGGAGCGTCTTTGACACGACACGGTAGACGTACGGGATGTATCATCTGCTTGGCAAGTGTGCCTCGCCTGCAGAGAAAGTGACTGGAGGCTGCAGCAGATAATGTAAATGATCGAGTCAGCAATAAAGAAAGCAAGGAACCGAAAACGAGCAGAGATTGAAAAAAAAGGCAGCAGACGCGTATCTAGTAAGAATGACGAGATATTCGTGCAACTGAAGCCCCCAGACGATTGTCCAGTCCTGGAGACATGAGAGAAATGATAGTTTCCGGCGGTAAAAAAGGAGGAGCTATGGAAACGTTCATTGCATAGTACTCCGTAGAAGAAACTTGATTCGTGACTGCCATATTATCATAAATATGAGGCTTTTGGTAGCCTGAGGCTGTGACACGGAAGGTGCAACTCGATTTACTCAGTGCATTGCTGTAGCGTCCACATTGACCCGCTTCCATGCAAAACGACACGACTGAGACAATGACAGAGGCAGGAAGAAGAAGCCCTCAGCGTTGTTACTGTCGTTGGGAGAAGCGACGATGCACAAGCCCTATGGCAGTCGCACCGAACAGCTACAGGTTGCGGCTTGCCGGCTCTCTGGTACGAGAATGAAGAAGAAGCGCCTCGTATTACGAGCACGACTGCCTGTAACGATTGTACTCGTATATCTCTCAACCCTCCGTATTGCTCGATCTCAGTCTCTGTTCGTCGCACAACGTCCTACAAAGTATTATTACTCCGTGATCGTCTAAACTCTAATTTGCAGAAGTCGCACAAACTACGCAGCAAAGCAATCGTGTCTTCAAGCGCAAAAACAAGACGTGAAGAGGCTTCTGCTATCTCTACTCCGTACAAGGACTTCGTACTCCGTACACTTTACAAAGCTGTTTCGATGCGCTCTCTCTGCGTCGACCTTTACAACTTGCTCAAAGTAGCACAAGCTTCCTTCGTTCTGCATGTTTGCATGTCCAAGTACCGAGTAATGCAGTATATTACGGCGTAATATTCAGTACGAGTACAGCCTACAAAAACCCCAATTCAGAATACTCCTTTACTCGTAGTTTAGGGCAAATTACGGCGTCCAAAAGTGGAGCTAGCCTTCCGTTTTGGGAGGTTGATCGTACGAGTATTATTCCCGTACCACTCGTCAGCCAGTCAAAAGTCCTCGCCAGCTACGAAGTAATACAAGTAGGGCGCCAAGATCAAAAAGGTCACTGTCAGCAGGCAGTTCAGCTGGAGCCAAACCTTTATGATTGACAGCTTTGACCATGGCTGACAATGGGCTGGGATCCCATCGTACAACACACCGACTTTGCGCCACGTATTACCAGTAATATTACACCGTGCACGACATGCTATGGCAGCGTTTGCTGTGCTAATATGGATACTCGCCGAGCTACTGACTGGTGCTGAAGTGTTTTACGAGGACGAGCACGACGCATACATAACGACAGACCCCAGACTTGAGGCCTGAAATTGGTCTGGATTGAGTGGCCATGCAGCCTCTGTAGCCTTTCCCCATTTCCCCGATATTTTGCAGCCCCCCAAAAACAAGGGCATTCGCAAAGTACGTTGTAAATACTCATGGAGTAAAAATAGAAGGGGTTTTTGATTTTCAAGGCAATTTTCTGCTTGTGAGTTGATCTACGAGACAAGCATAGCCCCCAAGGCTTCTCGCGCACCCTGAATGTGTAAGAACATGGTAAGCAACGGAATGATACTAGCGCTGGCTGGTGGGACACTGGAGACACGAGTGCGGGCTTTACTCCGTGCGTCGAACTCGTACGATTTTGTCTGGCTGGGCTGCGAGACCTAGTCCTTTGTGGGAATTACTCCGTTGGTGGGAGGGGTGTGCAGATACTTGGTCGTCGCCTTTCTTGGCCTTTCCTTCTTTGGGGTCTTTCCTTGCCAGGCCAGCAAGAAATAATGGAGCGAGCGTTAGATATTACTCCGTAGTCTCTTCGACTGTTGGGGCGTGAGGCCGGGGTGGTTAGGGTGTTCTAGGGGGGGGGGGGGGGGTGGGTGAAAGAAGCAGCAGGCAACGATGAAGCGAGTTCTCCACAAGGAAAAGAAAGGAGAGAAGGGAGGGAAAGGAGTGCGCAGGGAAAAAAATGCTCTAGAAGGATGGGACAGACTATTTTTCTCTGGTTGGCTGTCGCCGAACCATGGTGCTCCGAACTTTGTTTTTTTTTGACTCGTTACTTTTTCGATACGAGTACTGGTGTAAGCGACCAAGCGATTTTAAACAACCAGAATCCAGGTCGCCACCAAGGTGGGCAGAGCTAGGAGCACGGAGTATCTATCCATTATAGCTGGGTGGGATAAACGAACAGAAGCGAGAGGCAAACGAATTCTGACAGATGGGGCGCGAAAGGTTGGACAGCAGAGGACAGCCGTTGGGATGCAGGGACTGTAAGAAGTAGGTGTGTACGAGTACGACGTACTCGTAGACCCGTAAGGATAGACTCTGGGCTTTGTACTCCGTACTCCGTACTCGTACGGAGTATTAATATGGATACGCCTTCAAATAAAACGGTGGCCTGCCCTGCCACTACACATGTCCAAAGTAGAAATACGAGTACGAGTACGAGCACGAGCAGAATCGCATCTGCGCAATTTCGCCGAGAAACCACACCGAGAATGGCGAGCAGACTACGAAGTGATACTCTTATGAGTCGCCGTATTAATTAAAGGACTATCATCATGGTTCTCATTATTGCTACAATGTTAGGGGGAGTTAGGTCGAGGCAGCGATCTCTTGAAAACCTGCTACTCCGTACTCTTAATTTAATACATTAATACTTCGTAAGCCTAACCATTCCAAATACCAGGTGTGGTGGGTAAGGAAGCCTCTGAAGCACCCGTATAATGAGTGCCTTAAGAAGAGCTACAAGGCTTTACGACACTGACAGAGTAGAATAATGCGTCGCCTTTAGCACCCTTGGGATATTAATACGAGTACAGGTCAAAGCAGTAGGGGGTAATACAGTGCGTACTTGGACTGTAGACTGGCCCCTGGACGGCGAACTGGAATTATCGCCCGACCATCTCCGTCAAGCGGTGTATTGAGCACTGGTAGGAGTGCGTCGGGCTTCTGCAATGGAGCCGAGCGGGCACAAGCGAAGCTCTTTCTCTGGTTCTTAAGCCTTAGCGAGGGGCACTAGCTACGCGACTAAGAGTAGCGAGAGGATGGATCGCGAGTGCACAAAGAACACGGTGTAGTACTCCGTAGTAAGGATAATACGTAGCATTACTCCGTACTCGTCCGTCGTAGATTATTCACGCTTTTCTTTCACAGAGCAGGCCTCCATGCGATCCCGCTCGTCTTTTGCACTGCATCTGTGCCGACACGTCGTATCGTTCTGCTTTTGTGGCAGCGTAGATGAATGGACAATGAAAAAGACGTTGGCTCCCGCTGGCGCAAATTCTTGCTCCTCTGGGCTGCTGGAATGCGCTGGCAGACGTGACAGGGCGATTGGCTTGAGGCGAAGAAACCCACTGCGAAATTTCCTGGCCCCCATCTTCGTACTCGTATCCATACTCAGTGTGGCTGGGAATGCGCCCCAATGAAAAAGGGGCCTCAGCTCCGGAGGCGTCAAATGTAAGGAATACCATACTTGCCCCAAGTGATTTACCTTTTGCCGCCCTCAATTCCTTTTCCCTGTCTTCACTCTCCACAAAGCTCTTCCCAGCCTTCTCACTCACTCCTGTTCACAGCCCCCAGTCCATTCCCAACAGCACCGTGTACCAGTCCGGAGTAATACGGAGTACATTGTGCGTTTTCTCTTTTTTTGTCAGGAGGCTCTTTGCGACTTGCTCAGCGCGGCCAGCCATTCTGAGAGGCCAGTAAAACAAGATAAATGACGATGTACGGAGTACGGAGTACGGAGTACTCGTACAACCTACTCCCGGGCAATACGATGTATTCCATACGGAGTACTGTCTTGGTTCTTCTCAGTTTGTGTCTTGTTGACAATGCTAGATAAAACGCCCTTGCTGATGCAATTTGTCACGTCTTTTTTTTTGCCCATTCCTCTGCCGAGACAGATCTCTACGAATGCTGCACACCGCTCTTCTTTCATTAGAGCGGTTACTCGCACGGAATGAAGTATCTGCTCATTTCCTCGTCTTATCTTTTATCCCCCGTATGGAGCACGGGGGCATTCGTCCACTTCTAGGCGCCGGGCCGCCCTGTAAAATCCTCTTTTCACATCGTTGACGCCAGGAGTGTGGTGAAAACCACGATTTGTCCTGCACTTTTCTGCTCGTATCACGGATTCTTTCCCTGCATCATCCGTCTTGCGGCTTGTTGCGAGCCCAGAAAGGTGGACCGCGATTCTTTACTCGTACTGCTTGTGATTGTGCTTACTCGTAAAACAACTTTCCCCTAAGCGAGGCTTTGCGCCTCGCTCAAGCCGACGGAATATTCCGTTTTCTTTTTTTTGCTAGCAGCCTCTGTGACTTTTTACTCCGTAGTCCGTTGTCGCTAGTTTGTTGGTCGTTGCTTTGTGGGCGGGTAGCTCACGCTTTGCATGCCAAGTTATTTGAGTTTTTTTTTTTTTAACCATTTAACCCTTGTGCTTTTTTTATTTTGTAGTCCAAGTATCCATACTCCGTATCTGTATTACTCGTGCACCGTAGGTTCGCCCATAGAAGATGTCATTGTACTCCGATATACGAGTACAAAGTACATCTGCCAAGTTTCAAGGTATTGTAAGGAGGCGTTCTGGACCTCTTCTGAACTTATCTTTCAACCCTCTGAGGCCGCTAGTTTGTGGGTGACCCATGAACCATGAACGAAATCTAGGCCTTTTCACGCCGCCCTACTATTTGGTCTTGCAAAGAACGTTGTGTTTTTTCAGTTAACAATGTGCTCGTTCCAAGGACTTTGCATTTTCGAGCACATGTCGCCTTACGTCGACCGTTCTGCACACTTTTACTCGGTACTCAATGCGTCGTGCCCCAGGACTGGGTAGCAACAGCGATGTGAGATTCCAGGTGCTTCGTAATGGCTGATGGAAGGACGCTAACAACAGGAAACGGGCAAAATGCTGGTCTATCGACGGAACAAAAACCTTCAAGGAAATGGCGCTAAGTCTACGCGAATCTAGCAAAACCTTGCGCCCCCCCCCCCTTCCCCTCTCAACAGTTGCAGGGGAGACCAATCCCCTTGTATGGATCATGGAGGTTGGCTTTCAGGGCTTTGCTGGCAGCTGCGTGCATTGCTCCCCTAAATCCAAGCCACGCCCCAGCAAATCAGACGCAACGCAGGCGTGGGAGGAAAGCCGCCGAGTGGTCGAAGGGAAAGCGAACCGAACCAGAGAAAAGCGCATTTTGAGCCAATATTTCTGGATAAGGCAGAGAGAGAAAGGAGCTCTGGACGAAAAGGGAAAGGAAAGCCCTGCTCATCCTCGTATGGACAGTATTGCGACTTTATGAGTACATACTCCGTACTCGTAGATTCCTCGTATTTTTTTGAGAACAAGGAAGGAGCAAGCCTGGTGGCGTTTTGGCGCCTGTCGCTGTCAGTTGACTTTCTCTCATTCATCTTTTGCCTCTTTCTTATTTCTCTTTCATTTCTTCTTTCATTTCTTCTTTCATTTTTCTTTTCTGTAATACTCCGTTTTCCTCTCTCGAGACTACGTCCTGCACTTTCTTTGCCCTCTTTTTCTTCTCCTCTCGCCCTTTTCCACACCCTTCCTCCTCGCCATTCTTCTTTTCTCCAATACTCTCCTCCATCGTCACTTACTCGTTGTCTTTTCTCGCGCTTCCTCCAATATACCTATACCCTTTTTCCCTTTTGCATTCCCACTTTCGCCGTTGTCTTTTCAACCTTATTTTTCTGACTTGCGCACATGTTTCTCAGTGTTTTATTACCATAGTCCATTTCCTCTTCCACCCCCCCCCCCCTTCCCCTGGGTATTATTTAGTATACACCCCCCTCCACTGCAATTCCAAGCAAGATCTCCATAATCTGAGAGGAAACCCGGGCCACGGTCGCGCTGAATTGCCTCTCTTTGCCCCGTCGATTAAGAATTATTGTTTTTTTTTCATATATTGCCGTACACTCACTCCCATTCCGCTTCTCAACACAATACCAGAAAAGCGTTTACTTACACACTCAATACTTGGCGTACAACACACGCTCCCGTGTGCAGAAGCGATCCCATATTACTTCTCTCTACGACGTACGAGGGACCGAATCCCATTTGACCGCATAACACGTTCGCCTTTACCGAGTATACGCGCAGGCCTATTTACACACACACACACCAACATATATATATATATATATATATATGGGAACAACGCAAATAAAGAGCACAATCAATCTTTCATAATGGCACACTCATCGCCGCATCAACATCAACACTTGCCAGCTGCATCGCTTCCCGAAGACGGCGGTGATGAGGAGGACGACGATCTTCGCAAGCGAGAGGCAGACACAGCAACAAGGGACGGGCGTCTTGAGATCAGGCACATTTACAATCAGTATCCTCCGGCTACAGCAGCTCCAGCAGAAGCCTCAGGAACCTATCCACAGGCACATACAACGCCGTCATTGCCGGGACCAGGCCCGAGAAACATCTTTGATCATGACCGACGCCCACAGTTCGCAGTAGACACAATCGAGCCAACCACAGGCTTTGCGACGGGGTCTTTGGTCTCGCCGTCACCACTTTCGTCTCGCTATCCGCCGTGGCCGCCATCTCCCGCCTTTTCCTTTCCCCGTGCCAGCTATCGTGACCACGAGCGTGTTCATGACAGGGCGCCTGTGTCGGCCGTATCGACGACACGGTCTTCGTTTGCGTCAAACCCCTTTGCCATCCCCCCAAGTCCTCCTCCAATCCAAGCAGAAACTCGTCCTCCGCCTCCGAGCGTACAACGGGCTGAGGCCGCGCCGCCAGCTTTGCCCCCGCCGTCTTCGCTTCCGTCAATGTCCACGCTGCCACCGCCGCCAGATCGTTTTGACAGCTCTCACCATTACGGATCTCGGTCTACGAGTACTTTGTCTCTTCATGACCGCAGCCCTCGCCAGCTCCTGTCCGACAACCGATACGGCCCCGGCCCAATACCTGCACTGCCGAGTCCCAGTCCCACCGCATCTTCCTCGAGCACGCATTCTTCTAACTTTCCTTCTTCCGCCATGCCAAATCATCTCCCCTCACAGTCGCATGGTGCCTCCCACCACCCTCCTCGCCTCGGCTACTCGGATCCTCCAAGCTCTTTCACACAGCCGCCGCCACAGATGATCAGCCCACCCCACTATGGTTACCCGACGCAGAGCGGTGAGGGTGATTTGAGAAACGAGCCCAGAAGCGGCAGCCATGGAGTCAGCAACAACTCCGGCCACGCCAGTCAGGGCGGCGGCAGCAGCTATGTTGGCAGCAGCACAAGCGGCAGCACCAACAACACGGGCGGCTCTGCTAACGACAGCATATACCGGCCTGTTGCCCTGTGCCCGCCGATACAGAGCGGCCCCGGCCCCTCGCCCGGTTTGCCGTCTTTGCCGAGCATGCGCTCAATAGACCCGCTTCAGCAGCCTCCACAGCAAACCGCACATTACAGTGGCTCGCTTTCGCTCCCGCCAGGGCCATTACCACAATACCCAATGCAGCCATCTTACAGCCTTCCGGGTCAAGGTCTCGCAAACCATGGTTTGCCGTCCTTTGCCATGGCCAGTCACTCGGGCCACCCGACCGACATGCGAATGACATCCCTGGGACTTGGCAACATGCCGCGACACAAAAGAGTAAGTTCCAGTTTTGCGTGCAAGGCACCGCCAAAACCGGCCGTGGACTGATGCAGACGCGTATGTCCAAGACTATTCGTATTAACATGATCGAGCAGGAAATTAAACGGCGAACAAAAACGGGCTGCATGACCTGTCGAAAGCGGCGAATTAAGGTAAGCCGAAGCAAGTTTGAAGGGGAGGTGGGAAAGATTGAACGGAAACGCAGAATGGTGTTCGTCATACTGACTTTTGTTTTTCTTATCTCGCCGCAGTGCGATGAAGGCCACCCGACGTGCAACAATTGCAAGAAGTCGAAGCGCGAGTGTGCTGGCTACGACCCCATTTTCAAACAACAAAATCAGAATCCGGGTGTCTTAACATCCGTGTCATCGGCGCCGGCTTACTCCTCAGGCCAGACATCTACTTATCTACCTGCTTCGTCACTGAATGCGGGACCAGCCTCTGTTCCTATTACTCAAGCAGCCACGGGTTCTATTGCTCCTGCCGGTGCTTTCACGGCCAGCTCAGCCGTCAAGTCGATACTTGCGCCTCCTTCCTTACCGTCTCTGTCGGGATCGTACTCTTCTAGCCATATGAACAACAGCGCACCGCCGCATCACATGGTTTCTGAAGCCTCTGTTGGCTTTCATCCAGACTCATACTCGTCCCGCTCGATCTTATCACCGCCTGAGATTCTTAGTACATCGTCCAACTTCTCTGGGCCCGTGTTCAAAGGGGCCTCCTCGCACTGATCGCCATCGCTGTGTATGGATATATCACGGACTTTTATTCTCATTCGCAATTATGTTTCATCCAGGTGCTGGCTTTCTACAAAACGCTGTTATGTACGGACAAAACGATCACGGCGGGGTTTTTTTTTAACTACAGCTACGTGCCTGATCGACCTTTTTTTATTCTCCGGAGCGAACAAATGTTTTGCATACGACATAGGTGCTGGACATTATTTTTTATCCGACTTTTTATTCTCTTTGGGATTTCTTGCATTGCGTGGGAGTATGGGCTGGGCAAAACAAAAACGTTGCGAACAACAAAAACAAAGGAATGAAAATACCGAAAAAAATAAGAACAGATCGAAGGTTGAAAATCCATGGACACTGGACACGGGAAGACCTTCTCCACGTTTGGACACTTTGGCTTGATTTGATGCTTTGATCTTTCGAATTTATTTTGGGGGCTTTTATGCAATCTTTCCCTTTTATTATCTCTTTACTTGCCGACAGGCTGGCCCAACAGGTCTGAAAATTTGAAGGCTTTTAGTGCCTGTATTTTGAACTTTATGCACGTCAACTTGGACTTGCTTTTTTTTGTGTGTGTGTGTGTTGTTGTTGTCTTTGTGTATTTTTTTTAAAAAACGGCAACAGGCAAGGCGTGACAAGCATAGGAGAGACGATGCCGTTTGGTTTCTGGATTGATCAAAACGTGACTTTCGAGAGTCTACGGATGGGATGTGAACGAAATGGCAACCGCGCTATAGACATATTGAGAAAATTGAACATCATCTGATCGCATATCGAGATGCATAAGAATCCAATTGGTTTTACGCAGCTTGAAGTCGACCTGCACTCTTGGGATGGTACAGAGTTGAGCTGTCTGGCGAGATTCGTATTAGTACGTCATAGCAAGAGTATTAGCGAGTACGACGTTCGAGTACGAGTATTAGCAGCAAAATATGAGTAGCGATAGCGCAGCCTTTTGGGTACCGCCTATTGGCTGAGTGTGCTCCCCCGCCTTTCTGGAAGGCAATATTATCAGATGCTGCCTAATTTTCTGACAGAAAGAAAGAAAAGCATCAATCACATCCAAAAAAAGCCCGTAAAAACGAAGAGGTTCAGCTTTTTTTCGACCATCTTCTTTTCCGATTTGCGGCCGTCCTCTTGCACAGCGCCGTAGACGCACGTGTTTGTCATACGTCTTTCGAACTGTTCTTTTTCTCTGCCAGGCCTTCGTATTTTCCTGTTTCTTCTCTCTTGCCTGCTTTGACTGGCTCTCCCGCTCGTCCTGCCCTCCCTCACCCTGGCGAGTTGGCTGTGGTCTTCGCGGAAGCCGCCGCCGACCAGTGGGTACGACGGTGGTGTTCCGGCCAGTGGAGGCTCTGCTGGTATTGGTCGGCAGACGACGGACGGCGCTGCTCCGGCGGCCATGGCAGAACAGCCGATGCGGCCGGCCCTGACGCCGCAGTTTTGTTTTTCCACCGTGGTCTTGCGTGGTGAGTATGGCTCCACACACTCTCTCCCTGGTGAGTCTTTGGCGTGTCGCCGGCCTGCTAATTCGCAACGCCAGACTTTCTCCGAGCGTCCCGCGCCGTCGACGACACCATCACGCAGCACCTCAATGCGCTCAGTCTGCCTGCGCGTGCCGGCTTCGACCCGGCGTCGACGGCACGGCGCCCTTCCCATACTGCCTCGGCCTATTCTGCGGCGGCAGCGATGCCGGCGCCGGCGTGCCAGGCCTTCCGCGACACCGTGCTCTTCCCGGCCTGGGCAACACGGGACGACGTCATTCGCTACTGCGCGGCCGTCGCCGAGGAAAGCACAAGCACGGCGTCCTCCGGCGGCGCAGCCGACACCAGCCGCTCGGCCGGACCCGGTGGCATTGACGACGCGTCACCCGTATCGCCTTCGCTTCCGTCGTCGTCGTCGTCGTCGTCGTCTAGGCCTCCTGCAGCCGAGATCACCGAGCGCCTCGATCCCTACATCCGGCGGAGCCGCTTCGCACAGGCCGACCCGCCCGCCGAGCTGCTGGCCGCAACCATGCGCCAAGAACAAGCTGTCGAGGCCATTGTGCGGGCTCGGTCGTGGGACGTTCTGCAGGCGCGCTGCGGCCCTATGGATGCGGGCTGGGAGGCGGCGCTGGACCAATGGCGACGGCAGCAGGGCCGGTGACCACCGGTCATGTACGTTTTGTGCGTTTTGTGCGTTTTTTGCTTTTTCTGTACAATACTAGAAGAATCTCACATGCATATTTTTTTTTTTTGTCACATATCACCTGGCGAACCAGGGAGGGCGAAGACTGTATTTGTTGGAGTTTGATTTTAGCAACGCAGCTGGGATGGTTTCGTCTGATTTTACTGTATATATGGAGAGCAGAAGCTCTTTTTTTTGGACATCCGTTTCTGCTTTTCAGTGTGTAGAAAGTAGAAAGCGTCCCCGTCCCGATTGCTCAGACAGTCTTGGACATACTCATAATACGGAGTAAAACGCTGTCCCTCGGCGTTTCCTTCCTGTCTTGCCCGATGTCTTCGAACAGGCTCCTAAGCTGTGCTTATGCTTATCGCTTATCGGGATGCCCCACTTTTCTCTTTTTGCTCTTGGGTGGAACAACATGCTCTCCGAGGGAAGGAGCAGGCAAAAAAATCACAAAAAATCAGTAAACGGGAAGCAAAACGCCGCCCAAGCATTCAATCCTGCCGAGTTTTTGCGCTGCGATATTGCTTTTTTTTTTTACCCACTAAAATCAGGTACGGCCAAGAGATCACCACACATCTTCACTCATTTCGCAGACCTGTCCACTCACCGTCTTCCCAGGTCTCTTATTTGTTTTCTTTCCTCTCTCTCCTTTTTCCCTTCCTCTCTTTTTCCTCTCTGTCTCTCCCGTTCTCTTTCTCTCTCTCTCTCTCTGTAGCTCTCTCGCTCTCTGTAGCTCTCTCGCCTTCATCCCCTCTTTTCTTCCCCCCTCTTTCAGCTCTCCTGCACAAGGAGTGCTTCAAAGACAGCATTGGCACCATCAGACGGACACTTCACTTTGTTGTCGCTTTGGCGATTTGAGCACAGCCCGGACTTGACGTGCCGAGACAAGGAATTGACAGCACCAAAATAAAAAAAAAACCGACAAAGTCTCTGGCCGTTCTTGGACAGCGACAGAACGTGTTCAGTCCGCAAATAGGCTTTTGTTCCATCGCGGTCTGCGACCCCCGAACCGACCCCCGGCCGTCCGCGCGTCGCCCGCCGGCCACCCATGCCGCAGCCGCTTGCCGCCCGGGATGCCAACCTGTTTCGGCAGGTCATCCGCAACTATGAGGAAAAGCAGTACAAGCGGGGGCTCAAGGCCGCCGAGCAGATTCTCAAGAAGAATCCGCGGCACGGCGACACGATGGCGATGAAGGCGCTGATTCTGAATGCGCAGGGCAAGACGGACGAGGCGTTTGCGCTGGGCAAGGAGGCGCTGACGGCGGACATGAAGTCGCACATTTGCTGGCACGTGTACGGGCTGCTGTACCGGGCGAACAAGAACTTCGAGGAGGCCATCAAGGCGTACAAGTTTGCGCTCCGCCTGGAGCCGGACTCGCCGCAGATCCAGCGCGACCTGGCCATTCTGCAGATCCAGATGCGCGACTACGCCGGCTATGTGCAGAGCCGCCTGGCCATGCTGCAGGCCCGGCCGCAGCCGCGCCAGAACTGGACGGGGCTGGCCGTGGCCCACCACCTGGCCGGCAACCTGGCCGAGGCCGAGCGCATCCTCGACATGTACGAGGAGACGCTCAAGAACCCGCCGCCGCGCACCGACATTGAGCACGCCGAGGCCCTGCTGTACAAGAACACCATCATCGCCGAGGCCGGCGACGTCCAGCGCGCCCTCGACCACCTGGACGCCGCCATTCTTGCCGCCGACCGCAACCTCGACCAGCTGGCCGTGCTCGTGCGCCGCGCCACCTACCTGGCCCAGCTGGGCCGTTCGGCCGAGGCCGCCGACGCCTGGCGCGCCCTCATCGACCGCAACCCCGACCACCCGGAGTACTACCACCGGCTGCTGGCCGCATTGGGGCTCGACAGCGACAACGACAGCGACAAAGACGACGACGCCAAGCTCAAGGAGCGCCTGGCCGTGTTCGACGAGTTTGCTGCCAAGTATCCAAAGTCGGATTCGCCGCGGCGGTTGCCCTTGGAGTTTCTAGCAGGTAGGGTTTTGAGGTTTTGTTTTTTTTCTGGCTCTTGTTCTTCTTTTCGTTCTTGTGATGTTGTGGTTCGGGCTTGGCTCATTGTATTCTTGACCGCGCTGACCAAGCAGGCGACCTCTTCAAGGAGAGAGCACGGAGCTACTTGAAGCCCATGCTCGACCGCGGCATCCCATCCCTGTTTGCCAACCTGAAGCACCTCTACGACGACGCCTTCAAGCGACAGGTCCTGCCCGAGCTTGTCGAAGAGTACCTGGCCGCCTGCCCGCCTCCGGCCTCGTCGACGCCGGCCGCCCCCCCACCGCCGGCGCCCACGACGGCGCCCAAGGTCAGCAACGGCGGCGATGCGGCAGCGGCCGCCGTGGCCTCGGAGCCGCCCGCGGCGCCGTCGCGGGGCGCCGTGGCGGCGCTCTTCTTTCTGGCGCAGCACTACAACTACTACAAGAGCCGCGATCTCGACCGGGCCGAGGCGTACTGCGACCGGGCCATGGCGCTGGAGACCGGCAGCGTGGACCTGCAGATGACGCGGGCGCGGATATGGAAGCACCGCGGCGATCTGCAGCGGGCGGCGGACGCCATGGACGAGGCGCGGGCGCTGGACACGCGCGACCGCTACATCAACAGCAAGGCGGCCAAGTACCGGCTGCGCAACAACGAGAACGAGGCGGCGCTCAAGCTGATGGCGATGTTCACGCGGCCCGACTCGGCCAACGATCCGCTGTCGGACCTGCTGGACATGCAGTGCGTCTGGTTCCTGACCGAGGACGGCGAGGCCCATGCGCGCCGCGGCAACACGGGCCTGGCCCTCAAGCGCTTCCACGCCATCGCCGCCGTCTTCGACGTCTGGCAGGAGGACCAGTTCGACTTCCACTCCTTCTCGCTGCGCAAGGGCATGGTGCGCTCCTACGTGGACATGGTCCGCTGGGAGGACCGCCTGCGCGACCACCCGTTTTTCTCGCGCGCCGCCCTCGATGCCGCGCGCCTGTACCTGTCCATGCACGACAAGACAGAGGCAGAGGCCAGGGAAAAGGCTGCGAGCTCGGCAGCCGCCGCAGCAGCCGCCGCTGGCGCCGGCGGCGCGGCCACCAACGGCGCCGCCGCCGCTGATGCTGCCTCGGCCGCCGAAGACGCGGCCGAGCGGAAACGCGCGGCCAAAAAGGCCAAGAAGGAGGCCCAGCGGGCCGAGCGCGAGGCCGCCGAGAAGGCGGCCAAGCGGGACCCAAACAAGCCGCAGGCGGCGGGCGGCGCGGCGGCGGCGGCAAATGGCGGCGGCAACAGCAACGGCGCCGAGTCGGCCGCCGCCAACCCCAACAAGAAGAAAGACGACGACCCGCTGGGCCTCAAACTGGCTGCCACCGCCGACCCGCTCGGCGAGGCCACCAAGTTCCTTGCTCCCGTGCTGCAGCTGTGCCCCAAGCTGCTGGACGCGCAGCTGCTCGGGTTTGATGTGTATTTCCGGAGGAGTAAGTTGCTTTTGGCCTTTGTTCTACCCCTGAATTTTTCACCGTCGTTGCTAATAAAAAAACAGACAAATATCTTCTGGCGCTGCGCTGCCTCCTCGCGGCACGGGCCGTCGATCCCAGCCATCCCAAGGTGCTTGAGCAGACGGCTGCCCTGCGCCAGATTCTGGCTGAGCACAAGGACCTTTCGCCAAAGGTGAAGGAGGTACTGGCGGCCGAGCTGGCGGCCAGTGCATGAAACGACGTGCGACTTGGAGGGGGGTTGCTGAATGGTTTGATGGGCCGGTAGACGTAGGTAGTTTCGGACGCTGTTGTACGTTGAGGCAAGGAAGTTGCTGCCTTTTTTTTTTACCAAAAAAAAAAACAAAAAAGGGGATGGAATAAAGCATGATTTAATAGTCATGGGGAAGTAGGATTATACGGGAGGTAGGAGACAGGTGCAAACAAATGGGAAAGAAAAGTCTAGAATGAGCATAAAAGAAACCCTGGAGAGTTCCAAAAAAAAAAAAAAAGAAGAAAAAAGGCAGAAAGACAGGACGATGTTCGCTTTTGTATTCATCTGTCTATCTGTCCATCGTCTGGTTGTTTGGTTCCAGGAGAGAATGAGGGCTGTAACACTGTAGGTATGGTCAAAGGTACAAAAAAAAAAAAAAAGGAAAACGACAAGATTGGAAATCAAAGAGAAGGACAGACCCCTAAATCTGCGAAACGGCTGGTGCAGCAGCCGTTCACAGCCAGCAAAGCCAGCAAAGACGCCATGAGCGGATCTGCCAACTGTTCGTGCCCTCCGCTGAGCAGCACAGCAGCTTCTGATGCCGTGCACATATGGGAATGCAACACTAGGGCCAGAGGCCACCGCAGACTCCATAGAACGTCAAAACAGAGAACCCCGGCATGCAGAATCTAGACCACAGACACAGACATACAGAATCGAAGAAACCTGCCACAGATGCTCGCACTCGTGCGCAGCAGGACGGCTTTGGCATCGGCCGGTTCCGATGAGGTTGGTGGTTTGAAGATCAACGAGAAACAGGGAATGCGGGACAGGGTGACAGAGATGCAAGTCGAACTACGAGTATGCAGCCGCACGGCATGACAGAACACAGGCCTAGAGCTCTTTTTTTTTTTCCCCTTTTCCCCCCTCTTCTGGATACCACCCAAAGCGTCGCTGTTGCTTGATTGGCTCTTTCCCGCCTTTTTCTGTCTGCCGTGTCTGCCTTTTTTTGGATTTGCGCCCTCTCTGTGATTGGCTGCAGCCGACGCCCAGCTGGTTCCCTGTGCGGATTCCAAGTTTCTCCATCGGCAGCTGATGTCGTCACTGGCCATGGACGGGGGGGCTGGCCATGCAGACCATTTCGTCATATGAACGAGAGAGGGCAAGCCGCCTGAGACAGGCCGCAAAAGCACACTGCAGAACCAAGCTTTGACCGTCCCACGGCATAAACCGCTCAGGTGTACTCGTAATACAGCATATGCTACTGCTGGTGGCCATATTGCCGATGTTTTGCTTGTTGGCCTTGTGCTTTCCTATTCCGTCACAAACTGCTTGGCTGTCTTGCATAGTCGTATGGAAGGAGCAAGGCAGGACGCAGATAAAGAAATTCAGCGAGTGATATAAATGACATTGCACTACTTTATTCTCTCTCCTATTGTGTCTCTTCCTCTCTCTCCTTTTTTTTTTTTTGCCTTGTATTTCTGCGTTTTCGCTTTGGGTCAGAGACTTGAGGGATTTGGCATTTTTGTATTTGGACCTGCAGCGTTTTCGTTTTGGATCCTCCGTGGCTCAGCCGTTAGCATATGTCTTCCCATAATAATACTCCCTTAAAGTTTGTCATTTTTGTCCATCGTCGTCTCGAGCTCGTCTCAAATTCAGCTTGTTATCTTATTGCCTTGACACTTGCCATGTAGAGAACTGCCTCATATATCGCATCTGGTTTTTTTTTTTTTTTTATATATTTTGATCTTTGTTCATCATCCTCGCCTCGTTTTCGCTCGTTCTCTTGGCAACACATCTGTCTCTTGAATGAATTGCTAGCCTCTCTGGTATCCGTGCCTGCCCAGCATGAACTACGCAAACATGATTGAGGAGAAGGCCCTCAAGGTACGTGCCCCAAGTGAGGAGATAAGGGCGATGTTAGAGTCACTTGTATTTGGTTGTGGCGGATGCGGCGGACGTCGGCTCGACTGGCATGCTAAACATAAGCGTTTTGCAGAAGGGCTTCATCATTGCCACGCTGATCTCCACTGTGATCGGCACCTTTACGACGAGCATCAGCCTCTACGACCGCGTCAAGGATCGGAACCGCCAAGACAAGACGGACCAGGGCCAGAATGACAAGATCCGCAAGCTGGAGCAGCGCATCGACAAGTACGAGAGCCAGAGCCGGCAGGCACCGGCCGTTGGAGCTGGAGCCGCCACCGCTGCCGCCAACCTGAACGTTCTGCGAGACGCACTGGCTGCTAGCGGTCCACAGATCCGGCGCGAGTTCGACCACAACGTGGCACTGCTGGGCCCGCAGTTTGCCGAGGGCGACCGCACGGCGCAGCTGGCGCTGCAGGCGCAGATAATCGATTTGCAGGCGTCGGTGATCCGGCTGCTGCAGGACGCGCTTGTCACGGGGCGCATGCCGGACCCCGCCATCCTGTACGCGGCTGCCGACCGCGCGCGCTCCGGCAGCATCCGGGCCCTGCAAGAGCAGTACCAGCGCATGCTGGCGCTGCCGGGCGTGGAGCGAGAGCGCAGCTTGGAGGCTTGGCATGTGCGAGGCGGGCGAGACAGCCGCCGCGACAGTCGGGACGCCGGCCGACACGCCGGCCGATACGCCGCCCGAGACATGCGAGACATGCGAGACATGCGAGACATGGGTGACGGTCGAGGCAGTGGCAAAACAGTCCAGTTCGTTCGCGAGAGTTACGCCCCTCGAGAGCGCCGTCTGTCGCTGCCGCCACCTCCGCTGCGGGCGCCGGCGCCAGCAGCCGTCCGTCTGGCCGGTTCGCGACGTCCGCTGTTCTGCCGCTACGCGCTGGATCTGCAGCGGGACCCGCGGTTGCCGCTGGTTCTGGACAGCGACTGCAACGGCCACAGTGACGCCGACTGGATCGAGTCCAGCCTCTACTGTCCCGAGTGTGGCGGCCGGCTGGCCATCGAGCCGGACCGGTCGTGGAAGATACAGAAAGACGTCGTTGCTGTGGGCGACCGGGTCCGAGAAGTGACGGAGCTGGACGACGACGAGGCCGCCGCCGCCGACGACGGCGGTACCCTGCTGAGCGGCGAGGACGTCAGAGAAGGTGTACGGTCGCGCGTGCGCATGGTGGACTCTCGGAGCAGTCACAGCAACCGCAGCAACCACAGCAACCACAGCAGCTTCACCGCCAGCAGCAGCAGCAAAAGAAGAAGCAGAAGTGGAGGCAGCATTGCCGGGGAGTCTTCCGGCCCGTCGTCTCGCGTCTTCGTCGTCGACAACCGTTTCGTGGCCAAGTGCCACAGGCCGGCCGTGACGGTGGTCGTGGACGAGGTGGCCGTGGCCGCGGCGGCCGCGGCTGCCGAAACCGAGACTACCACCACCACGCGGCTGCCGCCCACATTTGCCTGCTGTCTATGCGAGCGCTTCGGCACGGGCCCCGACAGCACGTCCGTGGCTATCTGCGCCACCATGGCTCAGCTGGTGGACCACGTGTGTCAGGATCACAGCGTGGCCGAGCTGTTGGCGGATCCAGACATTCGGCCAGGCCGGCTTGAGAGGTAGGACGGGGGGGAGACACTGCAAAAGCTGAGAAGGCCAGATCACAAACTCAAATACGTCTAATATACGAGTACGTTAAAGAGAACATATGATTCAGATATGCGGTGTCGATGGCTGTGACGAGAAAGATAATCCGAGGCTAGAAACCTGTCAATCATACCTGTCCGTCGCACCGGCGCACAGTCGGCCTTTCTTTGCCGAGAGGCGTTGGAGTAGTCGATGTAGTATTAATACCCTGTAAACAATATATTGGATTTTTTGCAACCAGCGCTGGCGGGACAATGTTGCACTACTCCGTACAGTGACCACTGTTATCGTAATAGATGCAGGTCAATGCTTGCTAAGCTTCCCGCTAAACTCTCACTAAACTTTGCTGTGGTTGCGGGGTCACCACGTGAGAGGGTGCCACCCCCCCTGCCTGGAATGGCCGACACTTCCGAGCAGTGCATGGCAGCCCTGCTGCAGCGATCCATTGGTCAATACGAGGACGAGCATGCTGATGCAACCTTGCTGGGGAGAACGGAAGACGGCAATCAATGCAGAGAAGATCGGGGAGTTCAGCTGCGTAATGAGTGTACGACATATTATTACTCGAAAAACAGCGAGCCTCGGCTGTGTTGGCTTGCCTTTTGCGAGCAAAACCAGGGACGTGGGAGCTGCCAATTTCCACAGTAATATCCATATTCCATACTCGTTATATTGGCCGTCGGCGGGAAAGAGCGACGTAATAATACTCCGTACCTTCTCTCGAGTCTTGGTGTAGCAGGAACGAAGGGAGCGGTGCAGCGCTCCACCCCAGACGGCGTACCTATACAAAACATAACGCGTGCCTGCTTATTACGGCGCATTATGGCGTATGGCGTACTAATAATACAAACGTACTAATGGACGTAATTAAAAACATTCACAATTTCACACACTACTCGTAGTGCAGCTCCGCTCTCGACGGCTTTGTTCCGTCTTGTTCTTTTTTTAAGTCGCGACTCGGCCTCTCGTCTCTATCTTTCTTGTCTCTCTCTTTTTTTTGTTTTGTTTTACTTACGAGTACGTCGTATTACTTCTCTTTTGCCAAGCCGTCCTACCGTCTTGCCTTTTCGATGGCAACCGATTGGATGCAGGCGCTCATTTGCCAATAACATCAGTTTTTTTCCTTTTTTTTTTCTATCACCATTACTTTTGTCGACCTCATTTCTTTTTCTTCCTCTCCCCGGCGTGCTCCATGGCGACGACTGAGCCGCCCCCGACGCAGGCCGAGCCGCTGCCCAGCTCTGACGAAAGCGGCCAGCCAAGCTGCCCGGCCAGCTTGGCTTCTCCAGCCAGTCCGGCCAGTCCGGCCAATGATGCGTTGCACACATCCGCACAGCCAGACACAGCTCAGACAGCACCGCCAGTAGAGGCAGCTCGCACTCTGGCGTTCGCCTCCGACGATCCGCCGCCATCGTCGTCGTCGTCCTCGTCGCCGCTGCCTTCGTCCCGCAAGGCCAATCGCCAGTCGCACTTGGTCTCGTTCGACAAGACGCTCGACAACATGCTCAAGCTCGACACGCACGACCTCGACATCCAGGAGGACTGTCTTTATGTGACTGGTGTGTTTTTCTCTCTTTCTTTGTTCTGGAATCTCGGAGAGACAGATAACTGACCCGGCTAGACAAGGAAAAGAAGAAGAGGAGCCGGCGCACGTGCAACTTTGGCATTAACAGTGAGTTTTCTCGTTATCCATCTTCTGCTGTTCTCCTCCACCTTCTTAACCTGGATCCTGTTTCCTGTTGCCGACCTTCTTCTTCCTCCCTTTTCTCACCAATCTCAGGCACCAGTGCATCATACCGCCAGGCCATCCCGCTGTACAACGTCCTGTGGGCAAACGTTTCCGACGACGGCCAGCACCTGGTCATCGACTACGCCGAGCCCGAGTCCAAGACGCGCGTGTCCGCTGCCCAGCTGAGGCTGCGGCTGGTGGTGCAGCGCAGCCGAGGCAAGAGCGGCAAGAGCAGCAAAAGCGGCGGCGCCGACTCGCCGCCGGCGCCGGAGCTGCTGCAGCATGCCGCCGACGAGGCGGCTGCGTGGGCGGAGCGGCTGCGCACGCGCGCGTATGCTCCGGTCGGCGGGCCGGCCGTGCCCATGCGCCGGCGCGCATACGTGCTGGTCAACCCGCACGCCGGGCCCGGAGGCGCCGCCAAGAAGTGGGAGACGCAGGTACGGCCGCTCTTTGCGGCGGCGCGCATGGCCATGACCGTGGTGACGACGCGGTTCGCCGGCCAGGCCGTCGGACTGTGCGCGGCGCTGGACATTGACGCCTACGACATGGTGGTGGCCTGCTCGGGCGATGGCCTGGCCCACGAGGTCTTCAACGGCCTGGGCCGCCGCCCCGACGCCCGCCGCGCCCTCTCCCGCATCGCCGTCGCCCACATTCCCTGCGGCAGCGGCAACGCCATGGCCTGCAACCTGTACGGCACCCACCGCGCCAGCCTGGCCGCCCTGGCCATTGTCAAGGGCGTCGTGGCGCCGCTCGACCTGGTCAGCATCACCCAGGAGGTCGCGCCTGCCGATGTGCCAGCGCCGGCTGCCCCAGAAGATCAAGCAACCGAGCACCCGAGCACACAGCAGGCCGCAGACGGCAAAACCTACCGCCGCACGCTCAGCTTTCTCAGCCAGGCCGTGGGCATCATCGCCGAAGCCGACCTGGCCACCGAGCACCTGCGCTGGATGGGCGAGGCCCGCTTTACCTGGGGCTTCCTCCAGCGCTTCATGGCCCGCAAAGTCTACCCCTGCGACATTGCCGTCAAGGTCGAGATCGCCCACAAGGACGCCATCAAGGCCCACTATTCGCGCCACCAGCAGGATCTGCAGCGCCAGCAGAAGCAGCAGCAACAGCAACAGCAGCAGCAGAAGCCGCAGAAACCGCAGAAACCGCAGAAGCAGCGACTTGGCTCGGCCGCACAGACAGACAGCGAGCACCTGCTGCCCCTAAACTTCAAGGCCCAGGACATGCAGGAACACGAACACGCCGAGATCGGCTCGGCCGCCTCCACCACCAGCCACTCGTCGGCCGACAGCGGCCATGTTAAGCCGTCGTCGGGACCCACGAGAGACGCCGAGAACGACGAGAACGACGCCGCCGGCAGCGTACTCGAGGATGACAGCGAAGCCGGCGACGGCCTGCCGCCGCTGCGGTTTGGCAGCGTCAGCGACGCCCTGCCCGACGACTGGGTCGTCGTGCCCCACGACAAGATGGGCAATTTCTACTGCGGCAACGTGAGTCTATTCTGTTGTGCATTTTTTTTCCTTTTTTTTCTTTTATCTTTTTTTTTGTGTGTGCACGATGGCCTTGGATGCACAACAGCTGACTTTCTTTTGCAGATGGCTTACATGGCCCCCGACACCAACTTCTTCTCGGCCTCGCTCATGAACGACGGCCTGGCCGACATGGTCACCATCGACGGCGACATCTCGCCGCTGTCATCGCTGGGCCTGTTCACGTCCGTCGAGGACGGCAGCTTCTTCGACAGCCCGCTGGTGCACTACCAGAAAGTCGTCGGCTACCGCCTCACGCCAAAGCACCAGGCCGACGGCTACATCAGCATCGACGGCGAGCGCGTGCCCTTCCGGCCTTTCCAGGCCGAGGTGCACCGCGGCCTGGGCCGCGTCGTGGCCAAGCGCGCCGTCGCCTACGAAGCGCCCGGCCCGCGCAACTGGGAAAAGGTGACGGCCATCGAGCGCTTTATGGCGTAGGATGGGGAGGCTGAAGAGAGACGATAATAGGGGAGGCTGAGAGAGGCGGTAATAGACTTAATACCCAACAACGGTCGTGGCGGAAGGCGAAAACAGGCGAGGACCAAGTATATAAACAGATATATAAATGGGGGCATAATATATAGGCGGGACTGGACGGCTAGATAATATTTTCCTTGAAAGCTGTAAGCAATACAAGAGAAGATATCAGAAGATATCAAACATGTCATAAGATTCAAAAGATACCGAAAATGTCAGAAGATATCAAAGATATCAGAAGATATCAGAGGACGTAGCAGCATGCTTTTTCAGCAACAAATGTGAGAGGCGTTTTGATTCTATGCTATGTATTATCACATAACGCAAAATGATTGCGACAAAAAAAAAACACAAAAAGCCGCGACATAAATAGTCCAACCCCGTCCTTTTTATCCCTGTCTCTCTCTCCCCCGGCCAGACCACAGACAGGTTGCCGGAGAAGCGTCTTCTCTTCCAAGCTTCCTCTCAATCGTTGAACCCATCCCAGCTGGCATCGTCCGAGTCGCCGTCGTCGTCATTGCCCGCCACGCCCTCAAGGCCGCCTGCACTGCCGCTGCCGCCGCCGCCGCCACTGCCACTGCCGCTGCCGACGCCACCGCTGGCGCCCTTTCTCTCTTCTGCGAGCTCATCGGCTGCTTTTTTGTTCCACGGCAGCCGCTCGTCGGCCAGGGCTTCGCGGGCCCGCTTTCGCACGGCCGGAGACGTCGTGCTGGCGGCCAGCGTCTCGACCAGATTGTTGATGCTCCGGGCCAGCGACGGGCTCTTGTCTTTCACGCGGTCCTGCACCTCCTCCTCGCCCGAGCCCGCACTGCTCTCCCTCGCTGCCGCTGCCGCCTCCACCCCCGCCTCCTGCTCCTCCTTCTTCTCGTCCTCGTCCTCGTCCTCGTCCTCGTCGTCGTCTTCCAACAACCCCAGCTTCTCTGCCTCGTCCACCCAAATGTCGACCGCGTGGATGGCCAGCCCGGCCGGCACGTGGATGGTGGCCTTGGCCGCCAGCCTGCGCTGGCGGGCCTCGTCTTCGTCCTCCATGTCGTCCTCGTCGTCCTCTTCGTCCGCATTGGCCTGCGCGCCAATCGGCGCCTCGCCGTCCGGATTGAACGGCCAGTCCTCCAACACCTTGAGCCCCGCTGCGGCCCGGAATGTGGTGCTGTCTATCTTGCGGTGGGGGCGGTGGCCGCCCTCCGTTGCCGTCTTCTCTGCATCTCCATCCGCCTTGCCGCCGCCGCCGCTGCCGCCGCCCCCAAGCCCCGCCATCCAGGCAATCTGCTGGCCCAACACCCGCCGCACCAGCAGCATGAACTTGTCCATGCGCAAGACATCAATGCCCGTCGTCCACTGCCGCGCCATCGTCGCCCAAAACCCCACGAGCCAGGCAGCCACGGCGGCGTCCGACAGGCCCACCGCCGCCGGCAGGCCTGCGAGCTCGTCGCACAGCTTCTGCTGCGTCGGCGCCCGGTCGGCCATCCACATGGCGTAAAACAAGCCTGCCCAGAGCTTCTCGGCATCGCTCACCGGGAGCGCCGCACCCCCGGCAGCGGCATGCCCGCCGTATTTCGCCGAAAGAAATGATTTGAGACTCTCGAGCGCCTGTGTGCGGATTTTCCGGTCTGCATGTTTTCAATTGGGTTGTTCGCATCAGCATACCGCAACATACATGCTCCAGAAAGAAAGACGGAAGACAGAGCAATAGAGCCGAGCCCGAAAAGGGCTTCACAAATCCAATGGTTTTCCAATTGTTATTGAAAATATCCTCCTACATACCGCTGGAAGCTAGGTTTTTAATAAAGGGCATTTGCGCCCCCTTAGAGGAATCCATGGCAACGGCTCTCGCAGGCGCAGTGCAAGACAACCCAAATCCGCAGGTCTGTAGAGTTTCCGCGCTCAGGCGCAATCCGTTCTTTGCTTGTTGTGCTGGAGGAGAGTTGGAATCAAAGTTGAGCCGGGTCAAAACCGGCTATTGAAAAAAATTAAAAAAGCTATCTCTCTAGCGGGGTTGCCATGTGATATAACTAGCAGCCCACCAATCAACATCTGCCAGACTGCCACACAGCTCAGCCTTACATTACACCAAAAAAACAGGGATGGCCAGGTCTTCAAGGGAAAGACAGTTACGTACCTGTGAGAATATTGCTGTTATAGCTGATTTCTAATTGGCTCAGCGAACCTGTGTTTTTTTTTGGTTTGTTTTGTTTTCTGTCTTTTTTCTGTATTCTTTTTTGGGGGGGGGGGGGGGGGGGGGGGTTGGTGGAATGGCCGTTGTGAAATTTATGTCGTCGCTTTACTCTGTCGTCTCGTCTTGATGCGTCATCGTGCACTCCACGGGTTGGGGGACGGCCATCGGGAACTCGATGCGAATTAGTAAGAGGCCTCTAAATGTTTGCAAATCACAAGACTGTGTTCTGTAATGGCTGCCTCTTATCTCCAGTCATATGGCTCCCGCGACTGTTGTTCGTATCCGCTCATCCGCTCATGCTCGAAATAGCCAAATGCCATGAAAGGCGGCTCTCTCGTTCAGGCCTGCTTCCAGCTCCATCGTGGGGAGTGTATATGCAAATATCACGAACGTATTCAATTATGCAACATGCAACATGCCAGATGCCAGATGCGAGATGCCAGATGCCATATGCCATATGCCAAATGCCGTACGCCAGCCGATAGAATGCTAGATGCTCTATGAATACAGTATGCAGAATGTCGAAAGAAATCACGCTGTCGCTGAAGAGGCTGCTCAAAAACCGCCTGAAGGGGTAATAGGCCTCGTGCATGGGTCATGCAGCGTCGAACGCCCCAATACATATATATATAACAAGACGCTCAAGTAAAACACAACAACTCGTGATGCCGATTTCTTCCTTGCCGTTGGCGATCGGTGGGGAAAGGGCAGATTGACCGCCGGCTCTGGTTGCAAATTGTGCTGGATTAAAGAATATATTTTGGAAAAATCTACATTGGACATTGCCTCATAGGCCAAATTCCCAATTCCAAGCTAGATCAGAATTAGAATGCCTCGGAGCAATCGTCCGCGTTTTCTCACATGTCTGTTCAGCCTGGTCAGCAATGCCGGCACACTGGAAATGGACGAGACTCGACTGTGCAGCAGGCAAATCGTACGGGGGAAAGAGCAGGAAGAGTCAACAACGACCAGGCAACCAGACCATTTTAGAAATTAGATCTTTTCTTGGCCTTTAAAGGGTGCTGCGCTGCATGCACTGGCAATGAAGTTGGGGGAAGGAGCGTTGGTGTTCGAGCGAAAGAAAGAATGCCGATTCGAATCGTTTTTGTTTTCGTTTCTTCTTTTATTTTTTTATTTTTTCTATATCTAAATGAGACCTCTTAAGACCCAAAAACCAGCTTCAAAAATCCCCAACGATCTTTAAATATGCTGTGTGACTGTAAAGCCGTCATCTCTCTCACAATGTTCCTCGCTCCCCAAAATCGGCCAAGTTGCATTGTGAAATAAATCTTCCATTTCACAATCCACCGCGCAATTCTGTGAGTCTGAACTGCCATCCTGCACGGCTACCGTTGTGCGGCAGATCAGCGTCCATGTTGAGGGTGCTGCTAGCAATGTTTGCAAGTGTGTTTTGGCTTTGACCCCTTGCCCTCTTTTTGCTGTTAGACTTGGATGTTGATGCAGCTTGAACAGCAGCATGGACGACGAAAGAAACAAACAAACAACAACAACAAAAAAAAAAAACACATACTATCTTCCTGCGTGATGTCGTAACCCGAACGGCCCTCATCGCTGAGGAGGATTGCGTTGTCTACGGTCATGCAGGCCATGTTGGCTGAGAGGATCGTGAGCGACGGCTGAACGGCGTTGGTTGGGTGTAAAGGCAAGCAAAATGGCCGAAAGAACGTGACGAGAATTGCGACAAGAGAGCGAGCGTTCCGTGGCGGTTTTGGCGGTCTTTTGTGGTCTTTTGCGGTCTTTGACGTCAAAGGTATCGCGCTGCCACGACTTGTTGACAGACTTTTTTTGCAGTTGGGGATGGATGAATGCACGAGGAAGAAGGCAGGCTTTGACGCAACAGCTTCCTTTCTCTTTATATGCTCGTTGCTTTAGCAGACAATTAGCAGAGACTCCTTTTCCCTTTATATGCTTGTTGCTTCAGCAGACGGTTTTGCGTCTTGTGTTCTTGCGTTGTCTGCTCACCCCCGTGCCGTGGCCCTGCTGCTTCATCAGATCATCAGCGAACCTTGCCAGCCACGTTCCGCTTCGGCTTTGGCCGATAATACTGCAATCCAAGTACAGACCGAAGAACCGATGCCTCTTTATTGCTTTTGCTCTGAGCAGTACGATCAGACCTGGCTTCCCAGAGAAGCAGCCGTGTTTCAAGACCAGGAAAAAAAAGTTAAGCCACGAGCTAGCTGGTCTTTTCAAGAGAAGTGACGAGCCATGTATTTGGAACAAAGTTCTTTATGAAGCCCCAAAGCTGTTGGTCTGCCACGTGGGAGCTTCCTGCAGAAGTGAGGCGAGCATGATGTTTTCCTCGGCTTGATGGGGCAAATCAGTCTGAGTGTTTTCTCAACAAGACATTTGGCGTGTGCCCTTGACATATGCCAGCCATTCGGCGTAACATGGATAAAAGAGAAGCTTCTCGTCTGGGCAAGAAGACATTTCGGGGAGGAGTATCAGACAAGTCAGGGTTTGAAGAAGGAGGTGGGCACGCCGGCCAGGCCGGCAAAAAAAAAAAAAAAAAAAAAAAAAAGGTGGAAATGAAAGTTTCCAGAAACCAGAGAGAATTTCAGAAGATCTGTGACTTTTGACAAGAACAAAATGTATTTTTAGGGGCGAAGGAAAAAGGAAAACCGGGGTCCAGCCGACAGAAAATAGACAGATCAGATATCCGTTCTTGTGAAGCTAATTTGCGGACCAGATATCCGTTCTTGGTGAAGCCAATTTGCGGCCAATCCCTGCAGCAGAACAGGACCCAATGGCCACGCATCAAAAGCGAGGCTTGCGAGAGTTCGCAATGCTTCTAGAACAAAAGGGCATTTCCTGCACGTGCAGCCAGGGGCGTGTGGCTGCTTTTTTATTGCTCCGTGGATGCGCTCCGTGGATGCTGGCCCCTGTGCAGTAGCGATACGGATCGATACATTGCAAGCCGCGTGGTATGTTAGCAGCGAGACCGTCGGGGTCTGTCAGATGCAAGACTGTAATTTTCCTGTCATTTTTTCTCCCTCTCATTAGGTCGGCAAAGCCAGCCGCATATTTCTTCTTTTGTTGTCACATCACTCTTTTTTGACGCAAATGATACAGAAGTCGGGTTCTCCGAATCTCTATTCTTACAGCGTGGAGAAAATTGTGTTCCCGCCATGCTGAACCTGAATTCCTGGTATCTGGTATCAGCCCATCATGATATACGCCATGCTCCGGCACAACAATACAAGAATGTAAAACCATAAACACATGCGTGGCGTATTTAACAAAGAAAACAACAGACAAGGGAGAAAGAGGGAGGGGGAGAGAGTGTGAGGGGTGAGAGAGAGAGAAAGCGAGCGAGACAGAGAGAGAGAGAGAGAGACAGAGAGCGAGAGAGAGAGAGAGAGAGAGAGAGAGAGAGAGAGAGAGAGAGAGAGAGGAGAGGGCGAGAAAGAGCGAGAAAGAGCGAGAGAGGCAAAAGCACAGATCTCAAGAGACGCTGACGCCGACAAAGGGCGTAGAGGTGTCTTTGGGCTCGCCGTACGCTGGCGGTGGCGGTGGTTGGGGCCGGCGACGGCTGTTGCGGCGATGGCGGCGGCTGTCCACTTCCTCAACGACGATGCTCGTCTCCAGCTCCATCTGAATGGCCAAGCCTTCGCCGGCGCTGCCAACACCGACGCCGTCGCTGCCGCCGAGGCCAAGACGAGCTGCAGTGTCGCTGTGGGCACTGCTGTCGCCGGCGATGCCGGCCGCCACGGCAATGTCGCCGCCACTGCTTCTGGCTTCCCTGTCTGCACCACCGCCACCGCCACCACCACCACCACCGCCTCCGCTGCTGCTGCCGCCGCCGCTGCCTCCGCTCCATAGGCTGCTTAGCTCGCGCCATCCGCGAGGCCCACGCATCAGCCGGGCTCGCACACTTTGCATGTTCTGCGCCGTCTTGCCGCTGCCGCTGCCACCACCAACCGGCAGCCGGCTGACGCCACGGTCAAACAGGCCGTTGACGCTGCGGCTGCTGTGTCGGCTGGCCACGCTGCAGATGCTGCCCGTGCTGCTGTGGCCGTTGTGGCCACTATGGCTGTTGTGGCTGTTGTGGCTGTAGTCGCGGCTCTCGTGGTCGGGGTAAGGAGATGGCCCGTCTCGACGGCCTCGCTCAGTATTTGCAGCTGTTATTGCTGCTGCTGCTGCTGCTACCGCCGCTGTCGTCGTCGTCGTCGTCGTCGTCGTCGTCGTCGTCGCCGTCGCTGTCCATGCTCCGGCCTCCGTAGGCCCCCCTCTCTCTTGTGCTTCTCTGCGTCTTCCCCCTCCTCCTCTTGCCGCATCTGATGGCCTGGCTGCGGTAACAGTGGCGCCGCCTTCCACCCACACAATGTTGCCAAAGCGCCGGTTGAGCGGCGTGCGCACAAACGAAAACGTGGCCAGGCCCACGTCCGGCTCGTCGACGTCGCCAAATATGAGGCTGTGGCGGGTCAGGCTCCACAGCAGTGCGTCGAGCACGCCGTTGCTGGTGATAAGGGCGCCGGCGGCGCAGAAATAGCTCGCCGGTACCGCTGCCCCGGCCATGGTGGTGATGCGGCCCAGCGCCAGCGGCAGCGTGCACACGACGTAGATCACCGGGTAGATGAGGAACGCCGGATGGTGGCCGCCCGGTTCGGCGCCGTGGTCGTCGCCGTGGTCGTCGCCGTCGTCGCCGTCGTCGCCGCTGTCGGGTTTGCTGCTGCCGTTGTGGTGCGGACTGCCGTCTCTGCCTTGCTGAAACGCTCCGGCGCCGGCCACCACTGTGATGGCATCGGTGTCGTTGCCGGTGGCGTCGTCGGCAGCTGTGGTGGCTGCATTGGTAGTAGTAGTAGTAGTGGTGGTTGTGGCTGCGGCTGTGGCTGCAGTTGTGGTTGCGGTGATGGCAGTGGTGGCAGGGGTAGCGGCCTTGGGAGCGCCGACGCCGACGGAACTGCGGAGATCGAGACTGGACTTGTCCGGAGCACCCGGCGCAGGGCTGGCGCTGAAAGACAAGCGAGCAAGTCGGTGCTGCTGCTGCTGCTGCTGCTGCTGGCGCGGCTGGCGCTGCTGGCGCTGCTGGCGACGCAGGCGTTGGCGCTTCTGGCGGCGCCGCAGAGTTAAAAAGACGAGGGTGTAGAGGACGGACGTGATGGCCAGAGACATGAAAACAAAGAGATAGTGGGTGAGCAGCCGCAGCTTTTGGTAGCGCTCGTTCATCCAGCACTGGCATGTTAGTGTGTGGACAGACGGCTCTGAACACTTGGCCTTCACTTCTGCTTCAACCTCCACCACCTTCACCACCTCCTCCCCACCTCACTTACCCATGCAGACGCCCTCACATAGAAGCCGCCGGCGTTGTGGCCGTTGTTGGTGATGGCAAGCCCCACAAACACCATGGCGTAGGTAAAGCACCAGATGCTGATGCACACGGCGTTGACGACGCGCTGCGGCGGCTTGTAGCCGTGCGTCACGGCCGCGTAGGTGTGCACGGCAATGGCGGTGATGAACAGGCTGGCCGACAGGTCGCCGTTGGACACAAAGAGCCCCTGCGCCCAGCACGTGCCCGTGCCGACGGCGATGGAGTCCGACGTGACCCAGGCCACGTTCAGCACAAAGGCGACGGCCTGGTGCATGTCGGCCAGCAGCAGGTTGTAGACGAGGACGAGGAACTGGTTCGGCTGCAGCGGCCGGCTGGTGGTGGTTGTGTGGTGGGAGGGCCCAAAAGCGCTGCGGCTGACGGTGCCGGTGATGTTGCCGTCTCTGCTGCCGTCCCGGTTGCCATTCCGGTTGCTGCCCGGGCCGGAGTCGTCGTCGTGCAAACAGCCGCCGCCGCTGCCATCCGACCGCGGCGACTCGCTCTCGCCGTCGTCGCCGTGGAGCCGAGCACGGTCGTCGTCGACGCGGGCGTGGAAGTGCCGCTCGGCCAGGCCCAGAGCCAGGTCCAGCGCTGGCGAGGCCCGGTCGCGGGCGCTGGCTTGGCCGGCCCATTTTCCCAGGCCAAAGCCAGAACCTTTGCACCGCCGCATGGCCCCGCAGCCAGGCGTGCCGCCCCGGTTCTTGCTGCTGCTGCTCCGGCCACCGCCGCCGCCGCCGCCGCCACCGCCACCGGCCACGGCGTGATGGCGGGCATGGATGAATGCAGCGGCGTCGGCGGCCGCGGCGGCGGCCGCCGCTTTCCGCTTCCAGGCCACGAGCTTGACGGTCAGGTGCAGAAACAGGGCCGTCGAAGAGACCAGCGAAATAAAGGCCATGACCGTCACGCCGGTCAGGCCGCGCCGCAGCGTCGCCGGCAGCGGCCGCAGCGTGTCGCTCTCGGGCGGCAGTCCCACGCCGCCCATCGTCGACCGTCCACTGTCAGCAGTGCAGTCGGCTCGCTGGCGCTCTCAAGGTCTGACACCCGCGGCACACGACGGCCGCATCGGTATCTGCATGTGCTGCTGTTTGTCTTTCTTCTTTGTCTTTTGAGAGAAAAAAAAAATAAAAAAATAAAAGAAAGGAAGAAAGGAAGAAGGGAACAAGTAGAGAGCCACAAGTAGAGAGCCGCCAAGCAAACTAATATGCCGGAGAAGCAGAGGTAATTCCCAAAATCATAAACAATGCTCAACTCATCCGATCCTCTCATGCAATGCCAACTGCATTTCCCACGACGATCCCCATGGGGAGGGCGGGGGGTGTGGATAAATGGGGGAGTGTGCTAAGTGTGGTAGCGAATGTCTGCTGAAGAAAGAGCACAGAGAAAAATACGACATAAACCCCAGCTGGTAAACCTGCAGGAGTGCAGCTCGTATTACGATGCAGTGCTCTGTGAAGTAAAAGGATGCACGACAAAAAGGAAAAGAAAATGAGACGGTATTATTTCAAACATTCGCAGAGAAGACATGCGCCAATTCCGAGGAGATGGTAAAAGGCAAAGAAAGCAAGCGCAACCGTGGAATCGTGCCTTCCCTTTTCAGGCATTTTCCCCTGCATCTCTTTTTGTTTTCTTTTCCCTTTTTTCCTCTTGGCCTGTCTGTTTTCCTGGACATTGTCGCTCCCCGTTCGCCCAGTCCTGTCGATTGGCCACCCCCAACTAGGCATGATCTTGCGCAATGGCAGCTTCCTTTTCGTCTTTCGTTTATCCCTTTTTATGGGCACCCCTGGCCTGGCCGCCGTCGAGAGCCCCCCAATTTCATGTCGTCAAGAAACTAAGCACGAAGAAGAAAGAGGTGTTCGAAACGAAGGGGTCCAAGAGCGGTCGTGGTTTCCCCAGGTGGTCCACATGGTGCTGGACTGGTCTCTTGGCCAAGCGCGCTCTTCTTGGCCTAGGCCTGTACTCCGTACTCTGGGGTATTTTGTTATAGCGTGGACTGGGGCCAAGAAAGACTGCATGAATAGGGGGTGCTGTACACCGTATTACGTTGTAATACTACTCGTGCAATGTTGACAAACGAGGTCAAATTTCGAGCACTGTTGTCGTGACTGACTCGAAACTGGCAGCAGTTCAGTTTGGTGGCTCCGAACAGCCAAAGGCCGATGACGAGAAAGAGAACGAGATGATAACTACGAGAAGAACGAGAAACTACGAGTAGAACGAGAAGGAGACAACAACTAGAACAAAGACCAGGACGAGGACAGCTCATTCGTTGCATCGTCTCTTTAGAGACGAACCCACATATCTGCCGGTGAGTAGACTCGGGCTTTTCCTTTTCTGTGCAGAGTACTCCGTATTACGAGTTGTCTGCAGTTCTTCGCAAAGCAAACTCGCAAACTCCACACGCTCTACGAGGTATGGATACTCCGTACAGCCATGCATTTTGGGGCGATCACACATCATACCACACCGGTGCTTCACCGCAATCCCCCCCCCCCCACACACACTCTCTTCCCGCAGCGACACCTGTCATTTTTTATGTTATTTTTTTTTGCGGCATCTCGCAAATCTCCCCCTGCCGTCGCGTGGCAGGTCGCGCGTTTCCCTGCTTTTGTAGCAAGATGAGGTGAGACGGCACGGCAGACGACGCCGCAGATGAGAGGGATGGAGCGAGGCGGCAGAGGGACAGAGAGACACAAAGAGACGATGAGACGACAAGACGACAAGACTACAAGACGACAAGACGACAAGACGACAAGACACGAAGAGACGAAGAGATAAAGAAAAGACAGCTCGCACAGAGGCGGACAAGGCCCGGCACACCTCGCATAAGCCGCCCCTACCAACAGCTGTGCTGCCATCCCGCCGCTGTTTGATCGGAGGCCATGCCTTTTTGCTCTCTCCTTCTCGCCTTCCGCGTCTGTGGCGCCGGCTGGTGAAGGCTGCCGGAATCGCAGCCCGCGTTGACCAGCCGCTGGCTCATGCAAACGGCCAACAGATGGGATGCGGATGGAAGCTACAACTCTTTGCAAAAGCATGAGGGCATGCAGACGCTGCGAACGGCAGCTGCTAACTGAGCATGAGCAGCCCTTTGTACGAGTACGTCGTACTTCGTCCTGCGGAAGCATGGCATGGGGGCCGGAGAGCAGGCGACTGCAGGCTCGGTGTGTTGTTCTGCGTCTCAGATTGGTGCCCTGCAAAAATAGGACGGATACGTCGCATGGCGAAATGGAGAAAATACAAGCACTCGTGCAAGCCATGAGGGAAGAGGCATGCCCGTGCGCAGCACCGGTGTTTGTTGCATGCGAGTAGTCCTATTCCGTAATTTATCGTGCTTGGCAGTCCTGCCTGAAGCAGCTTTTAGCCTGGTCTTGGCTTTCGATAGAGCTGTCCCGGGGTTTTTTTTTTTTTTTGTTTTTTTGCCCTTCTTCAGGGAGAACTAGAGCAGAGAAAAGGACTTCCTTTTTGGGTGCAATGCATTGCGAGTCCATCGCACTCATACGAGTAGACAGAGACGTTGGCAGTGCTCCACTTTATGCTTACGAGCAGTGCATGAAGGAGTCGACATCGTCTGGCCTGGCTATGTCTCTGTGGCAAGCAGTAATAGGCCTCAGCAGTAATACTCCTTGCAAAGGCTGCAAGAACAACTCGGCCGACAAGACTGCCAGCCAGCCAATGGTGATGTCGGCCCTCAAAAGACCCAAAGATGCCGCCACAGACCCGTTCCAGCGATGGCCCCGGCCGTGATGGAAGACGAGGTCTCTGGGTATTACGACGGAGTTGCGACGCAGAGACACAGTAGTGTTTCTCTTAAAAGAGTCAAGAGCCTTCCATACCGGCCTCCTTGTCGTCCACGCGTCGTCTGTCAAAGAAGCACAACGAGGACGTATTATTGCGTCGTATTACCCCATGTTGTTGTTCTCTGTGATCCGATTGATGCACCAGAGCCTGGTCCTGGTTCTTCATCTCCACTCACTGTCTCCACTGTGCTGTGCCATCCTAGTACTCCAGCATTTGCAATGGGAATCTGCCAAGCAATCCTCTGTTAAACGAGCGTTTTGCTGTCCGGATGTCTCGCAAAATCGTCGTCTCTGGGGCAGATGCCGTCTTCCAGGCGAATGCGTCGTCTCCCGCCAGGTCTTGGCTGAGAGCTAGTAAGAGCCGGCTGCTTTGCCGCTCACAAAGCCAAAACATTGGCAGACCTGCGAGTGCACAGCAAGTTGAACCCTTGCCTGACGAGGCCAGCGAGACTCGTTTTGGGACCATCATTCTGTATTACTGCGTACGATATTCAAGACCCCCCGGCATTTCTGTCGCAGTCTCGGCGCCCACTACCGCACACAGCAGCACTCCTCATGTATGGCTGGTCTCGTCTGTGTACGTTGTAATACAATGTGCGTCGCAATCCGAAGAAAGCTGGTTAGAGGCAGTGGCCAGGCTGGCGAAATACGAGTATGATTGTTAATACTGCGTGCGGCCACAATAGCTCAAGAGGCAAAAGGCCAGCGCGTGCATAATTTATGCAACAGGTCGCATTTGCCCTGCCGCCCGTCCGAACAGAGCTGAATCCTTTTTTTTTTTTGCCCACCACTTTGCCTTCCGTTTGGCATCTGGCTTTTATCTTTGAAACGGTGCTCAAAAAAGCCGTTTTCTGCAAGTCGGGTCAAGTCGGGCTCGGCAGCTGATAACAGGAAGCATGGAGAGAATTCGGCAATGCAGCCACGTCGTGATAAGGCACGAAGAAAAGAAAAGAAAAACAGACAAAAGGGCGAGAAAAAGGGCGAGCAGACGAGAGCTAACCAGGAGCATACCAATGAGACAATGATGCAGCAGCAAAAAAAAAAAAAAAAACCGCGGGAAGCATGGGCACGAAACAGGCTTACGACGTAGAAAATAGGAAGCAATTGGCCTGGACAGACAACTACTCGTATGTACGTCGTACTCCAAACTCTCTGTTGGACGCCGTCTGCTCCCCCGTGGAGCCTTCCGTGACCGGTGAGCCAGGGTCCATCTGAAAACTGAAAGATCTGCACCATGTCGTCGTATCCTCTCTGAACCCCGGCTGTTCTTACCTCGGCATAAATGTGTGCTTCATATCTGATTATTCCGGCGGGAGTGCTGATTGCCACTGCTCGTACGTCGCAATGCCCTTCATATTACTCCGTACGTCGTAGAGTGTTCGTAGCAGGGCACACCGGTGGGAAGCTTTCGACCCCACCAAAGAGGAAAAAGAACGTGGAAGAGGTCAAAGCGAGGGGCTAGGCGTTACGGTGTAGTAGACCGAAACTCGAGAGACAAAGTCGGAAAGGTATGACTCTGTAGGAATACTCGCACTCATACCTCAAGCAGACTGGAAAAAAGGGGCAAAATGCTCATTTTGTCCCAGCAACCTTGCCAAAGGCACATATATGTTTGGGAGAGGCCAGCCAGCCAGCATAACCGGTCTGTGGAGGTCGTCAGCGTGCGATGTTCGTAAAGGTAAGCCGCGCTCCATACTCGTTCTCCATATCAATGCCAATACGCAGTATTGCACTGTACTCGTACTCGTATGTTGTATTACGACTCACCAGCGCCATCCTGTCGCAGCTCGGGTCGTCTTAGCTCACCACACCAGTCGCTTGGCTGGGCAAGTGCAAGGAAGACTTTGGAGTTTCGTAGACAACGCAAACAGAGAAAGTTGTCCAAAAATCGCAGCCCTCAAATGGGCTAGCTCTGGCTTTAGCGAAAAAAAAAAATAGACTGGGTTTGAAAGCTCAACCAACTTGCACAGCGATTCGACCAGAGTCCTACCAATTTCTCGTCAAGCTGCCGTGACTGAATGGTACTCGCACTTTGAGCGGCTGCTCTGAATGCTGACAGCCTCAACGGCCGTCGACGAATTTCAACCAAAAGTCAATTGCTGAAGTGGCATTGTATGGTAGAAGCATGGAGACCATCGGATTTCTCTTTTGTTCGTGACAAGGGACAAAAGCCATACCTCTTGACTGATGCCATTCAAGCCAGACTTTGCCGTAGTAACGCGGCCGCAACAGAGTCACCTAGCGAAGCCCCCTGGTATATCGGAGTGTATGCCCTTGTGCACCATTGTGGGAGCGGCACCACCGCACGCGGTCGGCCACGGTCGCCTGTTGGCCCCCGTCACGACTGCAGAGCCGAGCAGTTGCCAAGCCTCTGCCCTCAGCATGATATTCTGTTCTTCTGTCAAGCGAAAGTTGACATGAAAAAGCCAGATGCGAATATCGCTGCTGCTGTCGCTGCATCTGATTCCAGCTCCGGTGCTGGTGCTTTGGCTACTGTTGGAGCTGTTGTTTTTTGACGAAACCATCAGAAATAATGTGCATCATCAAGAACAACAGCTCCAACAACGACGGTAAATTGGCAGCCTCTTTGCCGTGACTGCTCGCTCCTTTGTTTCCTTGTTCTCTTCATTCTCTCCGTGACATGACTTCTCGTGCTCTCTTTTTGTTCTCCTTTTTCCTTCATTCTCTCTGTAAACTCCCAGTGCTGGAATGAAGTTTTCGTTGGCGATCGGTTCTGGGGTGAAGTGACTTTGAGTCAATTATGGCGCACGTTCTGAATTGGGAACGAGCGCTTCTTGAATGCTCTTTCCTTTCAACTGAAGCCAACATTCTGCCTTTTGTCTTTTAATACTTATAAGAATGCTCCTTCCTTACAATTGAAGCCAACATTCTGCCTTTGCCTTTTTAATACTTATAAGGAGCTTCTTTTTTTTCATGAGATACAAATCCCTTAAATGCATAAAAGAATGCAAAGGAAAGTGAGGCTGACGAGGGCGAGTGTTTATCAGTGCCGCCTATGGAAAAAGACAGAAAAAACCAGTCCCTAAATAGATGCTTTAAAGGGCTACGCCGTCTACGTTGCGAAGAAAAGTAGTCTTCGTTTGGCGTGTTGCTCTCTTTCTCGTCATTGCTGCCACAGATCCAAAACGCCCCAGTAGAGTGAAAGGGAAGGAAGTGGCCGCCATAACAGAGCCTCCTTCCCGTTTGAAGTAACGAAGCCAGTCAGCATTTTGCTGGTCTACTCGTACGAGTCTGGAGAGTCGAGTACAAGGCATCGACATTTCGTACTTTGTCCTGTTGCCGAGTGAGACGGTTCCCCAGCAGCTGTACTTGCATCGTCGTCCACGCTCCTCTTCATGCTGGCCGCTGTCTTCTCTCTTCCTTTCAATTCAACGAGCTTGCACAAGCACTCCACATTACACAACTCAACACGGAACGATGCGGTGTAATAATACGAGGACAAATTCTTATCACATTACCAATTTACAAAAGAAAAAATCGTGAGTATCTTCCTCGGCTGCCTTGGCTTCCATGGACCCCAACCAACAGACTAAAGGCCCTTGACTCCCCTGACGCTCCTGTGCACTACGCGGGCCTGCGGCATATCATTACACCGTTTCGATCTTGTCGGGGTGATCGGTCTGGCAGGCAGCGCCAGCCTCTGCCTTCTTGGCGTCTGCGGCGGCGGCGGCGGCGTTGGCAGACAGCATGTTGGCGCCCTTGTCGGCGTGGTTGGCGCCGCCGAAGAGCTCGTCGATCTCCTCGAGAGGAACGCGGCGCGTCTCGGGAATGAAGAAGTAGACGAAGACGGCGAGCAGGAAATTGACGGACATGAAGAAGAAGAGGCATTTGAGGCCGGTGTCTGCAGGTCAGCGAGGAGCAGGGAGACGAAGAAAAGCAGGAAGCAAGAAAGCAAGAAAGCAGGAAAGCAGGAAAGCAGGAAGAAAAGACGGAACACAACGCACTGGCAAGAAACTTGGGAAAGAACTGCTGGAAGATGGTGTTGGCGACGTTCTGCATCTGCGAGCACATGCCGACGGCCTGGGCGCGCACGTTGAGGGAGAAGACCTCGGAGGTCCAGATCCAGGTGGTGGCGCCCCAGGAGGGCTTGTAGAAGAAGATGAAGAGGAAGAGCAGGAAGACGATGGCGATGCCGACGGGCTGGGACTTGGCGCCGTTGGGCATCGTCGGCGTCTTCATGCCGACAATGGGCACGCACATCATGCAGACGGCCATGCCGAGGGCGCCGACGATGAAGAGCCAGCGGCGGCCGAAGCGGTCGGCGGTCCAGGTGGCGTTGAGGGTGAAGAGGATGCCAAAGGTGGCGTTGAGCGCGTTGATGAGGTTGATGGTGTTGGTGCTGGACCAGACCTTCTTGTAGATGGAGGTCGAGTACGAGTTGAGCGTGCCCTGGCCCGACAGCTGCTGGCCGACGTTGAGGACAAAGGCCAGGTACAGCCGCTTGCGCACGCTGGCGTCCTTGAAGAGGGCCGTGTAGCTGTGCGCGATGGCCTCGCGCTCGTACTCGACGGCCTCGCGGATGGCCAGCAGCTCCTCCTCGACCTCCTGCTCCGAGTCGCGGATGCGCCGCAGCGACGCCCGCGCCGCCTCCAGGTTGCCGTTCTTCTGGATGTGCCAGCGCGGGCTCTCCGGCTGCCACGGCAGCAGCGACATCAGCAGCAGCGGCACCAGCATCTGGAAGATCACCACCATCTTCCAGTCCCACTCGCCCAGCTTGGCCCGGTGCAGCGAGCAGGCATAGTTGATCCAGTACGCGATGAACGAGCCGACCGAGTAGAACAGCTGCCAGAACGCCATGATCAGCCCGCGGATCTGCGGCGGCGCCATCTCGCCAATGTAGACGGGGCCGGCCGCTGTTTCGTCAGCCACAAACAAGAGAAGAGAGAGAGGGGGGGGGGGAGGGGAGAGAGTGAGAGAGAGAGACAGAGAGACACAGAGAGAGAGAGAGAGAGAGGGAGAGAGAGAGAGAGAGAGAGAAAGAGACAGAGAGAGAGAGACAGAGAGAGAGAGAGAAGAGAAAGGGAACTCACTCAGCGCCATGCCCTGGCCGATGCCAATGATCACTCGGCCGGCAATGAAGCAGCCCAGGTTGCCCTTGGGCGCAAACGTCTGCATGAACGTGGCAATGACCGTCAGAAAGCAGCCCATGAACATGCCCCAGCGCCGGCCAAGAAAGTCGGCCGTCGGACCGCCCAGGAACCAGCCAGCCACAATGGCCCCGATCGTGTAGGCCGTGTTGATGAGGCCGATGAGATACGAGTCTTTTTTCTGCACAGCGTGTCAGCAAAATGGCGGTCCACCGGCCTGGCCGCATTTCCCCTTTTCCTCGTCGCCCTTCATCATCAGCTGTGCCGGCCACTCACCGGATGGAGATCGAACCAGGCCAGCCAGTTTTCAGAGCCCTGCACAGAATTGAAAACAGACGCATCGTAGCCGTAGAGCACCATGCAGCCAGCGGCCACCATGGAGATGTACCTGTTTGGGCGCAGTGTCAGCATGCGCATATTCTTGAGTTTGTGTTTGCTTTTGCCTTGTCCCTGTGGACCATCTTACCAGTTATAGATACGCTTGGAGGTCACCATTGTGGATGGCTGCTTCAAGGAGTTGTCGGGAGAGGGGAGGGGCAGAGTTTGGCAAAAAAGACCAGAACAAGAGAACGGTAATGAGAACGGCAAAGCAAAGAAAGTTTGAAATGTCCAGGAGCAGACAGCAAGGTCTGGATAGACAGGCCAAGCACGAGGTGAATAGAGAACGGCAGAAAAAGATAAATGTGAAATTGAGAGTTTCGTCGTTCTTAAAGAGAAGACGTCTTGATATACTCGCCGCAGACAGCCACGCACTAGAGAGCAAACAGACTTGACAAATGATAGGCGGGAGCATGGCAAAACAAAAAAAAAATAAAATAAAATAAAACGAGAAATCCAACACATCCAGGTCTAGTCAAGATGCAGACCCGAATGAGAGGAGGTTGGGCGGGCAATAATCATCCACCTCTAGGCTTGCTACTCCGAATAATATTACTCCATAAATAGGGCGGCCGTCTTCTATCTTTACGCCTTTCTACTTTGGCGTTTTGCCCTTTTTTCGTTTTCGTCCTCTCATGCCTTTATCTCGATGGTTTTCTTTCTTTCTTTCTTTTTTTTCGTTCTTCTGCCCTATCTCCACCCTCTAGCTACCCCATTTTTAACCGACCTAGCTGCCGTCTTGGTTGGCGGACATGGACAGGAACATTACGGAGCTTGTCGTGAACAGATGCATAAGTTCGACGTTCGAGTATGGTCAACGTACGAGTACGCGTAAACGGAACGGGGACTCAAATAAGCACAACGGCCGAGAGAAAAAAATAGTGGATGCGAACCGTTTTCGCCAGTGGGACCGGCCGCGGCCGTTTTGGGTCTGGATTGGCTACGGCCATGGTTCCCCGCATGGCCGAGTGCGAAGAGTGTCCATATTGCGAGCAAGGATAATAATACGACGTGCCCGTAGAGGTGCAAAATGAAGCAACAATCGAGACTATCCTCGGCTGGGAAACAAGCCCGGCCCAAGTAAGCTAAGGCCGAAGAAGGCGGGGAATCCGAGCACTGACAATGTACTTTTACCAATGCAGAGGCTCTACTCGTAGTCGTCGTGATAAAGGGTGTCCAGTACATCTACGATAGCTTATCTGCATGTTTCTCTTCTATGCGTCGGCGAGAAACGGCCATTTTGGGCAGTCTGGACTGAGGGCACTGCAATGACTTCCGTGAGCATGTCGAGGCCATGGCTAAGAGGAGTAGACTGGCTAGCTAGGCGATTTGACTTGCCCATCGAGTCTCCAAATGAGAAGACCACCAAGCTTTGGAAATCTTTATCAAAGGAGCCGGTCTCATGGATGTAAGCTTTGCAAACCAAGCTGATCCCCCAGACGGGGCCATCACACCCACTTCAGTCTTACCCTTTTTTTGTCAATACCATGCTGCCAGTCGGTGGAGCGTAGAAATGTGTCTGGGGAAAGCTTCGACCGTACTCGTACTCCAACCTCGACTCGTAGTTCCACAGTTTCATGTGGTGGAGATCGTGATGGCAAAGCGAAATAAAGAAGTGCATGGGAAAGACGAGTTGGGGCTACTGGGTAAGATGTGGTGGCCCAGGACAAACTGCCATAGGTGGAATTTTCCAGTCAACTGGAGGAGAACAAGGGAGGCCCTGACATGCTCGTGTGGACAAAGGTCGGCTGATGGCTCAAAGTCCACTCTTGCGCTAAAGCGGCCCGTCAGAAGGAGAGATGGGGTAGACAAAAATGGAGAACACAAAGGGTTTGGGCTAAGCTTTCTGCTTGGGGCAAACGAGTGGTCACAACGACAGGAGCCGATTGGCCAGTTTCGGGAGAGCGTATACGAGTAGATACTCGTAAGATCGCACTACCCCATGGGAATAAGCTCGACTGCTCCGTACTTTATACGAGTACACGTTCGTCTTAAGAAACAAAAACCGGGGTAGAACGTCCACTGCGGAGCACCCACACACAACGCCGCCCACACGATGGGAGTATTGTTACATGGAGATTCTGGCTCTATCCCTTTGTACTCTGTAAATGCGGAGCACATCTCCGTTTTGGGTGTTCGTTTGGCCCGCTGACAGAGGCAAAGGCCTGCCAGATGCCTGCTTGGTTTTCTCTTCCTTCCCAGTCGAGCGTCCGTTTGACAAAACGGCGTTGCAATTCTCCAGCCTGTGCGCTCGACGTTACCTCGTTGGGGAACTGTCGAAATGTTCCTTGTTTTTTCTGGACAAATTTTCCCAGCAATGAGAGCTTTCGGCCAACTTTCCTCCAATGAAAAACAGAGTTTTGTCGTGCTGTGGCTTGTACGGGGAATTACTCCTCATGAGGTAGTCAACCCAGTTCACATAGGGGAATGTCCATGCCATCTGTCTTGTGAAGCAACACTTTATGGAGTCTACCTTTTGGTTCCCCCTTTTGATTCTCCCCAGGAAAGATTTGTCGCGAACTCGGCAAAACAAAAATCGCTGTTGGCATTCTAGAGCATCTGCAATACGAGTCTTTGTCCTTTACCAACTTTTGAGTGCTTTCCGTTTGACCAAAAGACAGCAAACTCTAAAGCCAAGATGAAAAAGCAACGCTTCCGACCAGCCACCTGCCCACTGAGGCACTAGATACAGGAATCTCAGCAAGTACGTGGAGTGCTGGTGCCGCAGATAGGGCCAAAATCGTGATTGATAAAGCAAAGATAGCCGTCTGAATTTGCGAGGTATACGTCTGAGATATATGGTTAGATGCCAGAAAAAAAAAAAAATAAAAAGAGCAGCAGAACAACAGAAAGAGTCCCATACTAAGATTGACGCTCGATTTGCCCTTTGTGCATGTGCACGTCATGGTGCCGTCTGAAATTGAGCAGCTGGTGCAGGGATAGTTGCTGATGGAGAAGTTGCCACTATAAATATTCTGGTTAGAGTGATTTTCTCCCTCCGCATTGTGCTGAAACCCAAGAAAGCTAAACAGCTAAACAGCAAACAAAAGCTCCAAGAGCGGCCAGGTCCGTACTTCTCCTTGTATATGATGTCTGGCGCGCGGTAGCCCAAGATTTTGTTTAGGTCGAACTGGTTGTAGTAGTAGATCGGACCCGTTTCCAAGCCGTCCTGGGTGCAGTTGGTCACGAGGAAGTTGGCTTGGTCCGAGCCCAAGCAGACGCTGCTGCAGGTTTCCGTAAAGCTAGCCAAGGCGCCATGCATCGGCGCTGTTAGAAGACCGATGGCAGCAACGCCAAGGAAGCCGTTCTTGGTCTGGGGCAGCATCGCGAGTGGGAGGATGGCCTTGGCGCGCTAGAAGCTGGTGATGATAATGGTGATGGCAGCCGTAGAAAAGAGTTTGAGCGAGAAATGAAAGACAAACTGGTTGATAGAAAGAACAGGAAGAAGAGAGACAGGAAGACAGACAGGAAGAAAACAAAAGAAGCTCCTTAGCTTATATAGACGGCGGAAAAGAGAACAAGCGAGCAATGGCAAATTTCATGACAGAAGTGAGCTGTTGACGCGTCTCTGCTGTCGATACGCTACCTGATCACTGAGCTGGCGACAACTCACTGCAAGCTGGCGGGGAAGGCGCTTAAAGCAGATCAGAGCAAGGGAACCTGGTCCCGAAAAGCGATCTCCAGACACAGGCGTGTAAAGTGAAAAGCCGGACAAGCTTCGGCAGTGATGCCAGTCCTGGCCAAAAGGGCTGGTAACCTTTCACATCGCAAGCATCTTCAGTAACAGAGTACGTCATCGTCTATGAACCCAAGAAAAGACCCTCTCTCTTTTCAGGTGGTCTGACTTTATGACTATCTATTCACCCAGTCTTTCATACAAGCGGGAAAAAGCCTTGGTAATATCCATATCAAAACAAGGGCCTGGTGAGGCCAAATCGGCCGATGAAGAAACTCATTCCCCGGCCCCGATCAGAGGCTCGTGTTCGGCGCCCAGATCTTTGGCATCGGCGTCGATCAGGCCGTACCATGTGATGGCGGCCATGCCCAGAACGGCGGCCAGGCAGCTGAAGACGAGCGCCACATAGCCCTTGGCGGTGAAGCCCTGGGGCAGCGGCGGCGGCGGCGTGTTCTCGCCGGAGAGATCGAAGACGTTGTGGACGTTGCCGGCGGCGTTGCCGGCCAGCGGCGCGCCGGCGGCTCGGCAGGCTTCGAGGTGGTCGTCGGGCACGAAGCCAGCGGGGCCGCGCAGGCGCTGCTGCTGCAGCAGGGCAGCGGGGGCTTCGACGAAGGTGGCGACCAGGCCCTGGAGGACGTGCCACTCGATGTGGCAGTGGACGAGCCAGACGCCCGGGTTGTCGGCGCGGAAGCGGACGACAAAGTGGCCGTTGGGCTCGACAAAAAGCGTGTCCCTTCGCAAGGGCACGGGGGGGGCGGACGAGGTCGAGCTTGAGGGCTTTGGGGGCTTCTGGTACAGGCCGGCATCCCTGGCCGAGCGGTGCACGACCTGGAAGTTGTGGCCGTGCAGGTGGAAGGGGTGGCGGCTGGAGTCGCGGTTGTTGAGCACCAGCTCGACGACGTCGTGGTGGCGCAGGACGTGGGCGTTGGTGTAGGAGCCGTAGACGAGCGGGCTGGACGCGTTGGCCGGTCCTCCGACGCTCAGGGCCGTGTAGAGCGAGGGCACCCGGGGGGGGACGTACGTCACATTGTTGAAGAAGGCGCTGAATTGGGTGAGGACTTGAAAAAGAAAGAAAGAAGGAAAGAAAGAAAGAAAGAAAGAAAGAAAGAAAGAAAGAAAGAAAGAATAAAAAACTAAACAAAACAAAACAAAACAAAACAAAACAAAACAAAACAAAACAAAACAAAAAAACAGACTTGGACAGACAGAACCCACTAGTTGGCGCCGTCGCCGAGATTGGCCATCTGCACGTCGAGCGTGATGGAGCGGTCGACCTTGTCGAGCAGGGCCTGGCCGTCGAGCGGCACGAGAGCCAGGTCGTCGAGGCAGTCGGCGCCGGCCAGGTCGGCCACGGGCCGGGGCGGGGGCAGCGGCTGGGCGGCGTCGTAGACCAGCCAGGCAGTGGCGTTGGCGTTCAGGCCGGCGGGCACGTCGTCAAAGAGGTCTTGGTCCATGGCGGCGACGACGGCCGAGTTCGCGGCGGCGTCGGCCGGCGGCGTGGTCAGCAGCACGCTGTAGCGCTGGGCCGGCGTCAGGTAGAGGCGGCGGGCGACGGCGGGCTGCGTCCACACGCCGTCGGCCTCGACGACGCGCACGTCGAGGCCCTCGAACCAGACGTAGAGCGAGGCAAAGCCGCCGACGTTGACCAGGCGCACCAGATAGGTCCGGCCGGGCTGCACGGGGATCTGCAGATTCTGCGTGTCGTTGATGAGCGCCGCCCGCGGCACCGGCTCGGCGCCGCTCGGGTTCTCCACGCTGACGAGCCGCTGCGCCAGCTGCCCGCTCAACTCGTGGTACCAGTCCGACACGCTGAGCACGAGCTCCTCGTCGTACTGGCCCTCGTACGGGCCCGCCGGGTCGTGCACCACCACGGCGCCGCGCAGCCCGTCCATGTACTGCCCGGCCATGTGCGAGTGGTACCAGTACGTGCCGGCTTGGTCAAACTGGAGGGTGAGCGGAAGGAAGGGAAAAAAAAAAGAGAGGAAAAAAAAAAAAAAAAAAAAAAAAACAGAAGTATGCAGGAGAGCAAACCTTGATGTCGTAGGTAAACGACCCCCCCGGCGGAATGGCACACTGCGTCACGCCGACGGCGCCATCCATGTAGTTGGTACCGTTCTGGAAGAAGCCGTGGAAGTGAATGCCGGTGCTGGCATTGCCCAGCTCGTTGTGCACGCGCAGAACCAGCCGATCGCCCACGGTCGCCGCCAGCTGCGGCACCGGCCACTGGCCGTTGACGCCAATCGTCGGCCGCACGCACGCGCCGTCCGGGTTCGCAAGCACCCAGCCGACGCGGAAGTCCCGCACAATCGTCTCGGCGGCGACGAGCGCCGGGCCGACGGCCAGACTCAGACTCAGCATCAGAGCCGCAAGCCAGGCGCTCGGCCGGCCCAGCCGGCGCCTCGGCGAGTGTTGGCAAGGCTGATGATGCATGGGGCGCTGCAGCTGTTATTACTACCGTATGGGCGAGACACGAGCCACATGTTGGAGAGCGTCACTGTCACTGTCAACCTTGATTGGCGAGTAGCCTCCTCGTGATGCACAAGGCGAGAAAGCGCTGTTTCTTGTCGATGAAACCTAAATATCGGACAAAAAATTACTTAGCGCCTAAATTGCGTCAGCAAAGTCGGGTGACTTGGCCAGAAAGGGGAAAGGGGCTAAGAGGCCTTCAGTAGTTGGAGCCGACCACATTCTTGACTAGCATGAGACAACTCACTTATATCGACTGATTTCATCCAACCTGTGTCAGCTATTCGCTGGCGCAGGTTTAGAAGGAATAAGCTGCAGAATATTTCCAGAGCCGTTACGAGAAGGAGAGGCCCTTTACTGGATTGCAGTATGAACACGTGACAGACACAGTCCAAGAAAAGTTTGACGTTAAAGCAGGACATGGAAGAACAGTGAATCGATTTGCTATTTGTGTCTGATATTGACATTGCTACGGGCATCGGAGTGGTTTCATGCTAGTAAATCTTCTATATTCTGAACTGCGTCCGCGAACACGGACCAACATCGAAAAGCACCGTATATAATCGGAGATCCCTCTATCTGCTCCCTTCTATCACTGATTCGCCAAAAAAACACTGAACGACTGCTCTGGCATTCCAGTCGGTCTGTCTATGCTGTGGCTGCTGTTGGCGCTGACCTACCGCGCAGCATCGGCAGCAGCAGCAGCATCGCGGCGACGCTCTCGCTGTCCAAGCAGCGGTTGCTGGAGATCGTCGTCCCTCAGCTGAAGATCGTCGTCCCCCAGCCGAGTATCGTCGTCTCCCAGCCGGGTATCGTCATCTTGCCCATCACCAGGCTTGCCCTGCCCAAACGGCCAGTATCCCTTCTCCCGCGCACCCATCACAAAGAATCCAGTCATGACGGCAATCCAGTACAGATTATACGAGACGACGGACCCGATCGTGGCCGAGTTCTGCCAGCCAAGCACAGCGTTGAACACGCCCCAAAAGCCGCCGCCGTCGACATTTGGGTTGCAGCACTGCAGACAGTGTCAGACTGAGCAGGAAACAAAAAAACATACGAGTTTTGCCAACACTTACATTTACATGCCACACGCTTCGCCGAATGTCGTACGACCCGGGTCCGGATCCCAGCTCGGCCGCATCGCCACCGACAACGAGGTTCCACTAGATTAAAAAAAAAAAGGCGATTTAGCTGTGGCGGTCTGCAATGGAAACATTGGCGTTCTACCAAACGGGCGTTTTTGCCAACACTTACCTGATAGGCTTCCAAGTGCCAGACACCCTTGGAGAAGAGGCCGGCCCCGACGAGGTACAGGAAACAGGTGGAAGCAATGAGTAAGTACTGGATGGGAGCAAAGTTTGCACTTCTGCAAATGCAGTGTCAGTCACCAAAACAAGACAATGCTCTGCAAGACAGACTGTGGGAAACAAAAAGAAGACATGTAAAAAAAAAAAAAAAAAAAAAAAAAAAACGCACTTGTATATCAAAAGGCCGACCAGCGCCCCTGTCAGGAGGCCGGCGAGGGCCGAGAAAACAATGGCCCAGAGCGGAGTGCCCAGACCTGCGCCGGCAATGAACATGATCGCCTCGAAGCCCTCGCGCAGAATGGTGATAAAGGGCAGCACAAACAGGGCGTATTTTTCGCTCCAGACGCCGATGCGCCGGCCCAGCGAGCTCCAGTGCCGGGACACCCCTGACGAGTCGTTGTTTCTGTTGCCGTTGCAGGTGCTGTGTGCGTCCCCGGTGCTGTGGCCGTTGCTGTGGCCGTTGCTGTGGCCGTTGCCGTGGCCATGGCTGCTGGTCAGTGCCTGGGCCAGCTTGACGCGCCACTTGTCCTGCAGCTTGGACACGCGCAGCAGCACGGCGCCCATGATGGTGATAACCACAGACGCCGCCAGCGAAAATGCACTCTCCCAAATGTCCTCGGCGCCCGACAGCGTCTTGGATTCAAGCCCGGACACGCCCGTCATGACGGCGGCTCCGAGCAGGACGACCGCGAGCAGGCCGCCGCCGGTGCCGAGCCAGATCTGCTGCAGCAACTTGCGGTGCAGCACTGCATCGACGTCCCGGGCCTGAGCCTGGGCCTCAGTCTGGGCCACAGCCGCAGCCGGAGCCTCGGTCTCGTCTGTCTCAGCCCGGGCAAGGGATGAGGACCGCTCCGAGGCCGAGGCGCCAGGGCTGGCAACCATGCGGTCTATCAGCGCCAGGAAGACGGACACGATGATGGCTGTCTCCAGGGCTTCACGGAATGTAATGAAAAAGACTAGAAGGCGTTAGACTTTGACTATATGAGAATGGAACTCAAAAGGCCATTCACAGGAAGAGTGGACGAGACTATCTCTTACTCGGGACAGAAAAAAGGCCTTCCATGTTTGGCATTGACAGAGGCCGTCTTGGCCTGAAAAAACTGCCGCTAGAATGCTGGGTTTTGCACAAACAGCGACGCCATGCGCGATTTGTTCACGAGAGACCAGAGCCGGTATGAGAATGTACTCGTACGAACACAGTACGGATAGGATTACGGATCAGATAAAAAGTCAGTTCCGAGCAAAATGGCGCCACTGGCTTCTGATTGGCTAGACTGCTCCATAAAATTATCAGATTCTCGGACATAATCCGGCCCCCCCACACCTGTCACTCACTGTCACCTGCCACCTGCCAAGATCGTTATGCTTCATTTGGCCGCTTAGCTCTACCCTCTTCACTTTGCTCAGACACCAGACAATATCTCGAAACTCACACAAAATTCTCGGACCGCCTGGACTCTCTAACTTGGCTGCTCCTCACAAATCGCTATATCACCATATCTTGACCAGCTGCATCGAATTTGATCATTGGTATAGCCAGTAAACCCTTGAAAACCGTTTTTTTGTCCTTTGCTTTGTGAGCCCGTTCCAGGTAGTAGGTCTTGTATTCTTCCAGTGAGGTACTGCCGCCTGGCACTCCGAACTTGGAAGACGACTGATTTCCAAACAAGTGATTCCGTGGGGTGGATCTGAGTAAGCCTACCGATTAGCGATGTCGGGCGTGGATGCAGACGACTGTATGGCGGCATTGAATGTGGATTGCCGCACAGATTCCGCTTCTGCGGCTTCCTATATTTAGAAGTATTTAGATTGACCTCCAGATCAACCACAGACAACTTTTGGGTTGAGCGCCAGTAGTGCTATCTTTTTTTTTTTTTTCACACATTGCTGTTTGGGCAAAGGAAAGCGGCCTCTGCAAAACGCTCAAAATACTTGAACGGCAGTTTACTAGAGAAGAGAAGCTATCGTCAGTCTAAGTTTACCGTCGAAGACACCTACGGTAGCGTTAGCCTACACAATCCAGTAATTGAAAAAAGGAGTCATGAATCTGCAAGTAGGCAAAATGGAGGCAGTGACAACCACCTACGTTGCTCGGAGAAGTTGCTCTATCCCGATCATAGCGTATAGATACACATGATATCTCGTCTGCTTCATAGAACTCTAATACTGCTCACACGCTGTATTTTCCAGTGAAAGAGAGAGTATAGGCCCCAGAGAGGTAAACTTTGAAATTGGAGAAACGTGCCAAAACAGATAATCTTTTTTTACCTATGATACATCACAAAACCTGTACATTGACTAATGGATGACTGGCTTCAGACAACGGGGCGTTGGAGAACTTACAGCATAAGACTAACACCCGAAAAGAAAAAAAATATGAGAGGAAGGCTGGTAGAATGAAAAGTATCTGTGAACAGCCATTTGCGGCAGCTGTAGGCAACTGGCAATCACGGCTACCGAGAATGAGAGAAGCCAGGCTTGCTCAGGCAGGGCCTTGGCGCTTGGAAGGCACAGCGTGGAAGGCACGGAGAGAAGTCGTATTGGTTTCGTCACAAACGCGTCAGTCTTGACCTTTTCAGGAGCGTATGTCTTTGTTTTAACCACTACGCTCCTTCCAGTTTTGACTTTTGCGACACGAAAAGTCCTCTAGTTGATGAGTTTTAATTTGCTGTTCAATCTTTCCACTGGAGGCATTTCCCTTTTATTCTCTCCTCTCAACTCCTTTCTTTTTTTTTTTTTTTCTTCCTCTTGTCCGTCGTCTTGCCTAGTCTACTTCAAGCTTCAAGCTATTTGATTCATTTCTTCGTCTGAGCTGGGCCTTTCATCCTTTTTCCTTACGGGTTCTCATTGCCTTTATCTGCCACTTCTCTCATTTCCGAGCCATGGCATCGAAACGAGACGGGAAATATTTTGAGGACCTGATCATCACGCCAGGTCCTGAAAACGAACCGGATGAGAGCACAGCGGAACGGTCCGAATAGGTGACAAGCGATTCTTCCACTGAAGCCCACAACGGTTCCTTTAACAACAGCCCGGGCAAAGCACCGGCAGATCCGGCATCCCCCACTTCCAAGAAGCCTTTTGTCGACGCCCCGGCCGATGACTCTGCCAAGATTCCGGAAGCCGGTGACGACAAGGCCGAAACCCCGGAGAAAAGCGACAAGGCTCTTCTTGCAAACGACACGAAAAAACAGAAATAAAACCTCTGTCCACGGCTCCGACGAGGACGCTCATCTAATTCTTCCGGGGAAAAACTACGGTGTTCGACATATGGATACTTACGAAAGGGTTTAGTGATGCACGAGGCCATGCGTTGCACAGAGAATATCCATAAGCTCGGACACGGGAATTCCCGGAAATTGTAGCCGGTCAGTCGGACACGGCCTTGTTACCTCTGTCGTATTATTATCACATCGCACAATTTTCTTGCTGGATGGCGATGCATATTTAGTGGTTTGGCCCGGGCTTTATTGCGCCGTTAGCAGTTTGTTTACGACGTAGTGATACCGAATAGGTAGGAGCAGCAGCGGGAATATGAAATTAATGTGTATGGCCGTGGTTTGACGAACCTATGGAGTATTATGGTGGCAGTTCGGCAAGTGACGAAGCGCGGCATTTGGCCGACCGCATGTGGGCCGGATTACCCACCCCAAAAATAAAACAAAAGCGAAAAACAAACTCCGGGGCTTCCAGGGCGCAACGGCCCGACCAATGAAGAAGAAACAGGAGGCCAAGCCGAGGCGAATTTCCCGCCCAGAAAGAAGTTTCTGCATGTATTTTCTGAAGTTTTTTGAGGGATCCTGATTTGAGTAGCAGAGTTTACTTTGGGCGTCCTGATCGAGTTTTGCCCTGGAGTGCATTGTCTAACTTTCTGTGCAGTGTTTGGACGTGTTCGATGTCCGGAGACCAAAAGATTTGACAACCCCAGCCAAAGTCTTGGCGGCCAAGCCATGGCCAATACGGCCAGCCCTCGCACACAAGATGCAAACACCAGGGAGATAGACACATGTTCGATAGCAGAGCAGCCTGGACCATTGATCAGGGACCTGGCCAGCGACGGAGACAAGGACAGGTCGGCGATCCGGGAGAGCACGTGCGGGGCCGAAGACGATGACGAACAGCAAACGGCCTCGGCCGACACCGGTCTCACGATGGAGAGGGAGGAGAGGAGCGACGGCTGTGGGAATGAAAAAAGACAACAGCTGCCAGGATCGCCACAGCTGCCAGACCTACAACAATCAAGCACGCAAATACACAAAACCCGTCGACCAGACACAGTCTTTGCTTGCGTGATACAGCTGCTGCTGTGGGTGCCGGAGGGATGTCGCTACGACCTGGCGAATCCGCGACCGTTCACGTTGAAGCTCAACCTTCTCTTTGCATTTGTGTGTTCTTCTCTCCTACACACACACACTCTCTCCCTGATGCTGTTCTGCCGTTTCTGACCTTGACCAGGCAACAACAGCCACGGTGGCCAATATTTACTGTAAGCCTTTGTCCTCCTAGCATTGCCTGTGCATGCTTCCCTCCCCCCCTCCCTAGCATTGGTGCAGCTTCGGCTGATGGGCAGCCAGACAACCAGCCGATTCTCTATAAGATTGCCACCACGTTCCACGTCTCGTATGAGCGGTCGTCGTTGATTGCGTCGCTCATGCAGGCCGGCTATGTGTCGGGCATTGTCGTGTTGCTGCCGCTGGCCGACGTGGTGCGGCGGCGGCCGCTCATCCTGGCGCTGGTGCTGATCACAGCGCTGGCTTGGATTGGGCTGTGCGTGACGAAGCGCTTTTCCGTCTTTGCCGGGCTGTCGTTCATCTGCGGCTTTGCCACGGTGACGCCGCAGTTGATGCTACCGCTGGCCGGCGACTTGGCGCCGCCGGACCGGCGAGGCACCGCGCTGGCCGTCGTCGTTTCGGGCCTCTCGCTGGGCATTCTGGTGGCTCGCGTGCTGGCGGGCGTCGTTGCCAACTACACGGACTGGCGCAACATCTACTGGATAGGGCTGGGGCTGCAGGGCATTGTGCTGGTGACGCTGTTCTTGTTTCTTCCAGACTACCCAACCAAAAACCATTTGGGGAGGCCTGCGCCGGGACGGGCTGGCGCAGAAACGGCAGAAACAACGGCCTCGAGGCCTCCCAAGACAGAAGCCACCCGCCGCGCTTTCGCCACGCTCTGGCTCTACATCCGCGAGCTGTACGGCGGCATCGCCGTCTTGTTTCTGCGCCAGCCCGTCCTGGTGCAGGCCTGTCTCGTGGCCTTTTGCTCGAGCGCCGTCTTCACCAGCTACTGGACGACGCTGTCCTTCCTGCTGGCCTCGCCGCCCTACAGCTACCCGTCGTACGCGATTGGCCTGTTTGGCCTGATCGGCATCGTCGTCATCTGCCTGGGCCCGCTGTACGGCCGCTACATTGTCGACCGCTGCGTGCCCATCACCATGATTATTTTTGTCCTGGCCACCGAGATCGCCGGCGTCAGTGTCGGCGTCGCCCTCGGCCCCATCTCGGTCGCCGGACCGGTCGTCCAGGCCATCTTGATCGACTTTGGCAACCAGTCGTGCAACATTGCACTGCGCACGGCCATCTACACGCTGGTGCCCAACGCCCGGAACCGCATCACGGCCGCTTACATGATCGCCTCCTTTACCGGCCAGCTGACCGGCACCTCCGCCGGCAACCGCCTGTATGCCCAGGGCGGCTGGCGCTACAGCGGCGGCCTGAGCAGTGCGTGGCTGTGTTTTGTGTTTTGTGTTTTGTGCTTTGCGTGTTTTGTATGCTTTGCGTTGCATTCAAACTTGTTCTTATTTTTGATTTTTTTTTTCTTTTGTTTTCTAACAATCTTACGTCTAACACTGACAGTCGCCCTTCTCGGCACGGCCATTCTCTTTTGTCTTGCGCGCGGTCCGCTGGAAAGCGGCTGGGTTGGGTGGCATGGCGGCTGGCCGCTTTTCAAGAAGACTCTGCAGCAGAGACAGCAGAGACAGCAGAGCATGCCGGCACCCGCTGACGTGGAGGCGCAATCGGGGGCCGACAGTGAAGCGACGGAAGCCGACACGGGCCTTGGCGAAGAAAGGACCCATGCAGCAGAGAAAACAAGACACAGCACGTGAAAATGTTTGATTTAAAAAGCTCTTTCTATTGGGTTGGTTCTTCAGTCACGCTGCTGCCCCAAAATCAATCTGCATCTCCGTCTGGGTCTTCGTCCCAGGGATTTTGTGTGGGCGCCGGTGCCACTGACGGCTGGGCCGACGTTGGCCACGGCGCCGACACCGGCACCGCCGTCTTCGTCTCCGTCACGCGGACTGTGACGGTCTGCGTCTGCACGACGACGCTCGTCAGCAGCGACATGCTCGTCAGGGTAAGTCTCGCGGTGTAGCGGCACGGGGGCAGGATTGTGGTAGTGTGCGTGACGCTACTGGCGAGGGAGCTTGCTGGGGCGCAGGTCGTTGCAGGAACGATTAGGGGTGTTGTCGTCGTCTTTGTGATTGTCGCCGTCACGGTTCTGGTCCTCGTTGTCGTCGTCCCGTTGGCAGCGGCAGCGGTGGTGGTCCTGACAACCGTCACAGTGTTGTTGGACCCTACCGCCGTGTGAGTCGGGACGGCTGTGATGGTCCTTGTCCTTGTGTCGTGCACGGTGGCTGTCGCGGTCGAGACAGAGGTCGCGGTCGAGACAAAGGTCAGCGTCGTCGTTCTGTTGGCTCCCTGCACTATGACCGTCACCGTCGTGTTGACGGGCGGTCTCGTGGCAAAGACCGTTGTGGTCAGCGTCCGGTTGGCCGTGCCGGTGACGGGAGGAGGCGGGTGAGGCGGAAGAACAGCCGCCGTGGCCGTGGTGGTGGTGTCAGCATGCGTGCTGTTGGGAAACGGCGGCCGCACCAGCGGCGACGTTGCCGTGGATGGCAACGCTGGCGGGCGAGACGGCTTCTTTTCTGCGGCGGCTGCGCTGGTTGCGGCTGTCGTTATCGTCGCGTTGGCCGCCGCCGCTCCGACGGTCAGCGTCTGCAGCACTGTTGAGTAGAACGTGTACGTCTCGCTGAAGCGGTCGGTTACCGCTATGGTTGTCCTGCACACTGGTGCTGCTGCTCTGCTCTCTGTCGATGGTGGTGCCGTTTTTATTGGCCGGATCGTGGTCGAGGTTATGAGCGCAATGTCGGATGAGATTTCGGCCTGTGGGCGGCTCGGGTCCTCCAGATTCAGTCCGCCGACCAGGGCAAACAGTCCAACGAAAACGCCGGCCGCGCAAGCCTGGCGAACTGTGGTTGTCCACATCTTTTTTCTTTTTTTTTTTTTCTTTCTTTTTGCTTGTATCCTTGCCAGGTGCTGTGAAAAGGCAGCCGGCTCCGAAAGCCACTTGTGGACTGGTTGACTTCAGGGTGTTGCACGAACTGTCAAGAATAAAAAGCAACACAAACTCAGTCTGAGTATACAAGGTCGACAGTTATTATACATCTCTCTGCATTCAGGCTGAAAAAGTTTGAGCAAAACTTTGTTTATTTGCGTTTATTTGCGTGATAAGCCGTAGCCGGCTGCAATACTGGTAACGAGCTCACGGCAGATAAAAACCATCCCGTTTCCCGGTCCTGTGCACGCGTGCACTTTCCTCAAAATTGCTCAGTATGTTATTTCTTCGTGTCTGACTGGTGCAACTTGCCGTTGGACTGAATTCCCGGATGTGATGATATCGCTTCTTTACCCAGGCCACGCTTTCAATTCCAGCCCGTGCTCGGCAGGATGGGATGACGGACAAAGCCCAGACAGATTGCAACGGTCAAGGTGCTGACGGCAAGGCTACATCAGGCAAGGTATTATATTACAAAGACAATGAAGCTTGGATGGCGAATTGTCAAGCCGCGTCCGGTGTGGGTGGCGATGATATGGTTTTTAAATTGGCATTTTATGTTTGTATGATTGTTGGAGTAGAACCGGCTTTGTGGGAGTGAGTTTGTGGAGATGCCTTGCACCATTTAGACAACTAGACAAGCGCTTGGTGTGTTATTAGTTTATTCCTTTGTATTTGCTTGTGGTGAGCACTTGCAATCTCCAACAAAGAAGTCTGAGATTTGGCCACAATGAGCTGAGAGCATGCTTTGCTTGTAATGTCTTTTTAAACACCTCTGACCCTCTCTGCGGCTCTATGCCATCGGATCGTCGTCGTCCTTCTTGGCTTGGTCTAATGGCCAGAATGTCTTTCTAAACACCTCTGACTCTCTCTGCAGCTCTATGCCAGCAAGATGTCGTACCCGTCCTGCTGGATGCGCACCTCCTCGCCGGCCAGGCCGTACTTGCGGCGCACCAGCTCGAAGATGATCAGGCCGGCGCTGGTGCTGGGCACCTGGCGGATGGCGTTCCACCAAAAGTCGCGGTACAGCCAGGCGGCGCGCGAGCGGCCCTCGGCGGCTGCCTGCACGGCGCAGCGGCGCCACGTTTCCTGGTAGGCGTGGTAGTAGGTGCGGACGACGTGGAAGCGCAAGCGAGATGTTTTTGCTGTCGCGCCGGCCGCCGTGTGCGCCGAGCTGCTGCTGCTGCTGTTGCTGCTGTTGCTGCTGTTGCTGCTGTGGTGGAGGGCGCCGGGGACGGCCTCCGCCTTGGCTGCGGCGTCCAGGTCCTCGAGCAGATCCCAGTGCACGACCTGTATGTGGGTCAGGGGGTGCAGCAGGATGTGTTGGGCAAAGGAGGCGGAGATGCCGGCCAGGAGCAGGAAGAGCGGCTCTAGCGCGTAGTGTGGACGGATGACGAGCGGCTGTTGTGGCGGTTGGGAGCGAGACGATGGCGGCGCAGCGTCGGCTGGCTGTGAGTAGGAGTCGCGTCCGTCGTGGTGGTGGTGTAGATGGTGGTAGTGTTGCTGATGCTGGGTTTGCAGGCGCTGGGTCTGCAGGTGTTGGGTTTGCAGGTGTTGGGTTTGCAGGTGCTGGGTTTGCTGCTGGGTTTGCTGATGGGTCTGCTGATGGGTCTGCTGCTGCATCTCGCGGGTCTGCCGGGCCAGCACGCGGGACCCGTCCATGGCGCCGTAGTAGTAGGTCACAAAGCGGTAGTAGGACTGGGCCTTGACGTACTCGAAGACGGAGAAGAAGATGGCGTTGCCGCAGCTGTCCTTGAGAAAGGAGAGGCCCCAGCCGGCAAAGATGCCGCGCAGGCCAATGTCGCGCAGCTTGGCCGCGCTGAAGGCCCACATGCTTTTGCTGGGCGCGCCAGAAGAACCGGTGCCGCTGCCGCCGCTGCTGCCGGCCGCGCCGTGGTCGTAGCGGGCCTGGATGGCGTCGAGCGGCGCAGCCACGAGGCTCTGGATGCTGCCGGCCAGAAAGCCGGCGGCAAAGGTCTCGGTGGGCGCGGGCGGCGGGTAGACGCGGCGGCGGGCCTGGCCGCTCTGGGGGTGCAGCCGGCTGAGAATGTGCAGATAGCTCGAGTAGAGCACCGCGGCCACGCCGACGTTGGCAATCAGCGGCGGCAGCACCTGGTCCGGCACCACCGACCAGCCGTAGCGCTTGATGGCCAGCGTCAGCACGCCCGGCGTGGTGCCGCGCAGCCAGGCCTGCAGGCGGCTTTGCGGGGCCGCGCCCGACAGCGACGGCGAGGAGGACAGCAATCCGCCGCCGCCGCTCTGGCCCGCCGACACCATCACGCGGCCGTCGGCTCCGCGCGCATAGGCCAGGTAGTCGACGCGGGTGCGGAAAAAGGCCTTGACGGGCGCCCGGAAGTAGAACTGCAGCGCCTGCGCCGACAGCGCGCGCACGCCCGCCGCCGACGCCGCCGTGGCCGCGTTCGTGCGCCGGTCCTTGTCGGGAATGGCCGGCACCGCATCCGCCGGCACGGCCGGCAGCACGCCAAACCTGCCGTCGCCGTTCTTGTCACTGCTGCCGTCGCTGCTGCGGATCTGCGTGGCCCCGAGAGAAGCATCGTCCCTCCCATGCATCGTCTGGCCGCTGACGCATTGCGCGTTTTGTGGGTGGAAGGCCGTGGTGGATGTTCCGAAATTGAAGCGAAAAGAATTGCTGGCAGAAGGCGGTGGGGTTGCAGTAGCGGGGCCAGCTGGCGCCAGCTGGCAGCCTACTCGTAGCAGCGGGTCAAGGTTGCTAATGTCTGCCTGCGCAGCGCATAAAGAGGGTGTGGTATTGGCATAACAAATCGCATTGGACAGCAATGCAACCCTCGCTGTGTGCGAGCATACGAGTACTCGCAGAGATCGATCTCAATGGCCATCCATTCTTGCTGGTTTCTGCCGACTGCCGCACTCTTGAGAAAAGTTTGTTTTTTCTTCGAAAGCCGTGAAGACAAGAGGGGACGGTGTTGTCGTTTGGGAGTCGATCTGCAGAACACTGGGCAGTACCTAAGTATCATGCCAGCTGTGCATTTCGACAAAGAATCTTCCTAGCCAACCAAGCAGCTTCCACCCCAAATTGACCTGCCAAGCCACTGGCACATCTGAAACGCACCAGGGTATTAGGAGCTAGAGTACGACGTACGACGTGCTCCGTAGACTCAGACCCAGTCATCTCCGTGTCGTCCAGTCTTTATGCTTGACCAGGGGGGGGCCTGACCAGGGGAAGTTGCTGGCTTTCTGCCCGAGCGTGTCTCTCCTTGATCAATCCGCACGAAGCACTCCTTTGCACGTCGAGCTACTCGTAGAGCATCATACCAAGTGCATCGTACGGAGTGCATGCACGCCATCGCAAGTTTTGAGTTTTCAACCACTGGCAAGAACCTGTCCGTGTCCCGCACATACGACGCTGTGCTTGCTTGTAAAACGAGCCCATTTGCGGAGTGGAGCAGACCTGGCCGTACGGAGTACAAGCGCTACTCCCAAATTGCGCGTAGCGAATCCCCTAGCGTCTGTTACCCCCGTGAAGCTTTTGGAGCGACGTGGTGATGCTGGGTTTCCCAATGCGTCTGTGTGCGTGTCGATACGCTTGTATTGGTCGTAGTCGAAAAGTGATGATTTTTATTACTGACCCCTGAAACTTGATGAGATTAAAATCTGAGCCAGCGGAGCAAATGGGACGATAAGCAAGTGATTATGTCACTGCTGTCTTCCCAGCGTCAGAACAGGGAAAGAGCTGCTCTCTTCTCGGTTGCTCCTGCTTTTGCAAATCGAAAAGACTCCCATGGTGCCTGCCTTGAAAGCCGTGGCACGAAGAAACATGAGCCACGACGATCGACAAGAAACAAAGCACATTTTCCCCAACGGTAGCGAGATTCTCACGATATATTGTAATACCTCACGAGCGATCAACACCAAGATTCTCACGATATATACCGCACGAGCATAGAGCACTCACAGCACGGCATTTTCAGGAACGCAACAGAGTTACGCGCAAAAGTAGAATCGGCGAGAGTGTGCGGGAAGACTGGCCTTTTCCACAGATCCTGTGCTCCCCAGCACAACAGAACCAAAAACCAAAGCACGACCACGCCAAGCTAACACGCGTCGTTTATTCGTACGTCGTCGTACAGCTCCATCTTCAAATTACATTCGCACAGCTAGGACGGTTTGCAAACGCGGCCGGCTCGTCAAAACACACAACAACCGCCCGAAACGTGCACCTTGGCCGCGGTAACAGGCCAGTCCTCTTTTTCTTTATCGATTGGCTCGTCGTGTCGGTTCTGCAAGGCCGTTGAAAAAAAAAAACAAAAAAAACAAAAAAAAAAAACAGACAAAACCAACAAAAAAGACAACACGGCTGAAAACGAGCTGGCAATATAACGAAACACGTTATTGCGCGTTGTCAAAACAGAACTGCCAAAACAAATATATCTTACGACCCTGGTGCGTTTTCCGTTTCTACAATACCGACCCAGAAACGACAAGTTGTATCATTTTTATGCACTTGTCGTCTCACCCATCTTCACATAGTACGCACCCACACACCCACGCACCCACGCACCCACGCACCCACTCGCCCAAGACTGTGCATTTCTACTCCGACAGCCGATCTGACACGCGGGTCTGAGCACTCCACCCAGCACGAGTCACGTCTTCGCCTATTCACAGGCAACCACGACATTTTGCCACTGGGGTTCTGTGGCATTGGCCGTGGCAGTTCGGGATCGCTGCGGGTAAGCCCAGCAGACGAAAGTGCTGACAAGCAGGTTTACCCACAGAATAACCTGTGATCCCCACTACGCAGAAAGAGCATCGAGTGCCGTGCCTGCAGGAGCTGCTACACTGGGACCTGCAGCACCCGTCAGAGGCATCGCCATCGAACAGGCATCTTCCCTGAACATAAGACACGGGCCTGGGCTGCTTGTGTCGCTCATCAGAAGCTGGGGCGACGGCAGGCAGGCCAAGAAGACGGATCAGGGGAGAGAGAAGTCTGAAAGAAGTCGGAAAGAACAAAGAAGGAAGACACACGGGGAAAAAGAATAAAAAAAAAATTTAACAACAACCAAAAAAAGGTCGGTAGTTGCAACGTCACCCATTCGCTTATATTACCTCTGAGCGCCTTTGTTTTTGTTGTCATCGTCTTTCCTCTTACACAACCAGATTCAGTGGTGCCCAACAGCCACAAAAAAAGCCCACGACACCCGCGAGGCGCAGTCAGCCTGGCGCCGATTTAGTCAGTTTGCCACCACAGCCTCTGCTCCCCTGCCAAAAAAAGACAGCCGAGCGGGCTGGACAGCCGCGTTTTCACACAGCCATGACAGGTCCGTCATACAGCTATTCGATCCAGGGCGGACCCGCCTCGGCGCGCCCTCCACGCGAATATGTCGAGCAGCAGAAACGGCAGCTGAGCGAACAGCGCCGTGAGCAGCAGCGGCGCGAACAATACACGCGCCAAGAGCCAAACGAGTATCCTTATGCGTAAGTTGTGTTGGCCGAGGCTGAGCTCCGAACTCTGCAATTGGCATTGTGCAGTGTTATGTCATTATGCTATACCTGTGTTTGGTCTTGATTAATTCCTTCTGGTCTACGGATGCTTGGGAGTATTAATGGGGCAATACTCTCTGTATTGCCTTGTATTGATACTCTTGTAAGCCGTCAAAGCCACACCTTTGGCACTACAGTCTAGTGGACACTGCCATGCTGACCATTAAAGCCTCCCTACAAAGTATCCACCATCCCATTCCACCCCACAGTCCCACTGCTTTCCACCTCCCCCTTTCTGAACGGTTGAATGCCCCCTTGATGCGATGGTCTTCCTGTTCCAGTATGCGATTTCGTGCTTTTTGTTTTTTCGTCTTGTTTCGTTTGCTCGCTTTGTATCCTCTCTCTGCCAGTCCTTGGATTGTCGTTTCCCCTCATTTTGCTTATTCCCAGCGTCCCAGCGTTTGCTTCTCCTTCTCCCGGCCTCCTTTTCTTGTCCATTCAGTCCCCCTTTTCTCTTTTTTTTTCTTTGATTGCGGCGTAGCACGTCGAATATTGGTGTCTTTTATGAGGGGATGCAACGGCTATTACCACACTCCTCCAGCGTGTTATCGCTCTCCACAGCAATATCACTTCGACCGGCTGATTTGCATTGCTTGATCGACCGCTGACCCGGCTCTCTAACACACAAACAGCGACACAGTTTCCTCCTCTGCTCAGGTACCGCCGCCGCGAAATCCCAAGCGCGCCTCTGTTCGCCCCCCTTCGTCCATCTACTCCCAGCCCAGCCCAGTCGAGGCCGGCTTCCCGATGGCTTCACAGCAGCAGTACGGCTACCAACCCACATACGCAGACGCGAACGCTGGCTACCAAAACTACCAACGACCCTCTGCAGACTACAGGAACGCCGATGGTGTATCGCCGCCAAGCTCTCCGGACCTACCATCTGGACGACCAAGGTGAGCTCGGGGGATGCATCCGTTTTTGGGGGGGAGGGGGAGGGGGATCTCTCATTGTTCTCGGACTCGCTAACGACTCCAAAGACCATACGACCGCCCACCGACGCCTCCCGACATCAGCCCGGCCGAGCGACCGCTCCCGCTATTCGCAATGTCCCAACCTGAACCTGCGACGTCCACGTCCCCTGCGTCCGCTGCGAATTCCAGCCGAGATGGCCGTCCGCAGTCGTCGTCGCGGACCAACATCCCCACGCTGCGCCGCGAGCGCCGGCAGAACCAAGACGCGACGGCGCGGACGCTACGGGAAACGAAGTCGAGAGAGCGGCTGCAGCAGCAGCAGCAGATGTTTCTCGACCAGACTCGACAGCAGTCGCAGCAGCAGCGCTCCAACTCCAACAGCTCGTCCCTGCGAGGATACAAGGGCGGCGAAGTGCGCTGGGACCCGCGAACGGGAGAGCTGACGTCGTCGGAAAAGGGCCGCCCTGGCCAGGTCAAGCCGGCCGAGTACGCCCGAGGCCTGGCAGTCGTGGCCGGCGACAACAAGACAGGCAGCCCAAGTGCTGCCGATGCCAAGGCGCCGGCCGCAGCGGCCAACGGCATTGCCAATTTTGCCAGCCGTCTGCGGCGCACCGTGCAGAATGCCGGCTCTGGCGCTGCTGCGGGCGTCGCGGCCGGGGCGGCATCGGCGAGCGCCACTTTGAAGGCGGCGCAGAGCCAGCTCAGATCGCCAACCGTGTCGACGGGGTCGACGTCGCTGATGAGCGGGCGGGCGTCAGCGTCGCCAGAGCCAGCAGCAAGGTCTCCGCCGCCGCCGCTGCGCGATCCCATGACGTCGACGGATCCGGCCGCAGGCGCCTTTTCGTCCGATCGTCCAGCGTGGCACGGAGCCAGCGGGCGAACCGCGCTGGTGGCGCCCGTGCACGACACCAAGGACGTGCCGCCCCTCAATATTCCTCGCAGGAGCAGCAAGCGAGTGGGCCCCGCCAGCGCCGCGGCGGCGGCCAAGGCGGCGACCGGCAGCGCTGCAAATCTGAGCGCGATCTCGTCGCACAGCAGTCAAAGCACTGGCAGCATTATGGAGAGCCCCCCTGTCAGTCCTCCTCCAGGGGGTGAAACACTAGGACAGGAGACCGTTCGCAGGGAGATCCCATCAGCTCAATTAGCACCTGCTGCTGCCCCTTCCTCTTTCTCCCAACCACCTGCGCCTGCACCTGCACCTGCACCTGTCCCTGCCTTGCTGCCGTCGTCCCCCAACGCCTCCATTTCCCAAAGCTACCCGAGCCCGCCTCTTTCTGGCGATCCTTCCCACAAGGCATCGCTGGCGTCACAGCAAGCACAACAAGCACAGCAAGCACAACAAACACACCCGACTTCACCACCGTCCCCTCCCGTTGTCAAGCGAAAGCCCACGCCATCCCAGCAAAGGAACCTCGGCAGCTACGACGAGAACGACCCGTTCAACTACAACAACAAGGCCGGCGACCGTTCCCCGGCCACGGCGTCGCCCTTGCCGCCGCAGCAGCTACCGGACCAGCCGCCCAACCAACCGCCAAACCAACCGGCAAACCAACCGCCCAACGCGCCTCCCTACGATCCTACCTGGACACAGCCCGCCTCCAGGTTCAGTGTTACGACGTACAACTCGACGTCGCGCGACTCGCTCACCGAGTTTGACGTGCAAGACGCGCCGGAGATGCCTGCCATTCCCGACCCCCTGCGGTCCAGTCCCTTTACGAGGCAGGCGCCCCAGTTCCAACCGCACCACGTCGCCGCCCCATTGTCGTCGTCGTCGTCGCCGCCGGACAACCAGGCCAGACGCAGCGTCAGCAGCAGCAGCAATAGCAACAGCAGCCCCACCATTCAGCGGCGACCGCTGCCGATCCTGACCAAGGCCCTGCCCGAGCACATTCCAGAGGACGGCGTGATGTCGCGTCGGCACCCGCCACGGATGGGCCACAGCAGTCCGCGGTCCATCAAGGACGGGAGCGAGCCGATTGTGATCAGCCTCAACACGCCGTGGATGACGACGCGCCGGACGAGTGGCGACGGAGCATCGGCGTCCGGCGGTGCTGTCACGGCTGCGGCAGCCGGAAGCACGGCGGCAGCAACGGCAACAACGGCAGCAACAGCACCAACGGCAGCGTCATCGCGCATGTCCGTGGCGGGCTCGGTGCACAAGATGCTTCCGCCGGCGCCGCCCGAGACGACGGCCAAGGACCGGGTGGCGATGCTGAATGCGCAGCTGACGGGGCTGGCGCAGCGGCGCATCAACATTGGGCGCAGCATCAAGCAGATGACGGAGCTGATGCCGACAGACAACCTGCTGGCCAGCGCCGACGTGCTGCACAAGCGCGAGCAGGAAAAGCGCAAGGTGGAGGGCCTGCGCACCGAGCTGGCCGAGATCCAGCGCGAGGAGTACGAGATCGGGCTGAAGCTGCACCGCGCCTACAAGCGGCTGGACCAGAACGCCGAGTACGAGCCGACGACGCTGTGGGTGCGGCGCGTGACGGGGTGAGGGAAACGAGAGACGGGAGAGCGGAGATATTCTCAACGAGACGAATGGCCGTCACTGAGCATGGTCCTCTTGCGTCTTTCCATATACTATTCTCTATATTTACCGTTTATTTCTTTTCTCATTTTCGCAGTCTTTTTCCTTCTTTTTTGTTTTTCTTTTCTGTCTCTGGGGCTTCTTCTGATTTAGTTGCCATATTAGAAACTGGGTTTCTCTTTGTCTTTCTCTTTCTCTTTCTCTTTCTCTTTCTTTCTCTTTCTCTTCTTTTCCTCTTTTGTTCTCGCATGCTTTACCCCTATTCCCACGTCGTCTTTTTTGTTTGTACCATACGGCCAGCCTACTATTTATATCATATCGCACATAGAGATCGACATTCTGACAAGGCACGCTATCAACGTCACATGTGAATTGGAAGCGGATATCAAACAACAGATCCTTACAATGTGGAACACACAAAAAGCACACCCCCCCCGACCTTCCGACCAACCACACAGGATCATGCAGCAAACACGTCCCGCTGTAAATCCCAGTCCGCCCCCCTCAATTCGAGACCAATAAAATCCGAGCCTGTGTATATCCAAAGAAGAAAAAAAAGAAAAACCAGAAAAACTGTCCGAAAGCGCCCAGCACAAGGAGATCTATCGACAAGAAGAGAAATAGAAAGAAAAAAGAACGTAAGCCGAAAGTGATTGAGAGTGACAAGATATACCAAAAGAACGGCCAGTCTTTGGACACACACGACAGCACTGCAGGCAAAAAAACTGACAAAAGAGCCTCGCCCTCTATTTCTGTCTGTCAGCCGCTCTGTCCTTTTGCGACCCCCCCTCCCTCACGCTCACCGCTCTTCTCTGGTTCATGGCCAGGAGAGCTCGTTTAGGCCACCGCCGCCACCACCAGCGGCACCGCCGCTGCCGCCGCTGCTGCCGGGCCCGCCGCCCAGTCCCATGCCCAGATTCAAAAACGTGTCAATGTCGCCCATGCCCTCGGTCTCGAGCACGTCCATGAGCTCCATCTGCTGCTCCTGCGACAGACTGCCCTGGCGCTGCGGATGGATGCCCACGGCGCCGACGCCGGCAGCCGCTGCCGCGGCAGACACGGCGGCAAAGCCAAAGGGGTCGTCCATGCCGAGGATGTTGTTGCTGTTGCTGTTGCTGTTGCTATTGCTGCTGTTGTGGTCGTGGTGGTGGTCCAGGCCGTGATGGTGTTCGGTGTCGCCGTGGCCGTGGTCAGAAGGAGACAGATCGCCACCCAGAGCAGCCAACCCACCAAGACCCGACATGCCGCCGCTGCCACCACCAACGCTCAGGCCGCCCAGGCCGCCCATGCCTCCGAACCCGCCGCCCATGGCGCCAAGAGACGAGATGCCGCCAAAGCCGCCCAGGCCAAAGCCGGAAATCGCAGCTGTGGGGTCCGATAGGTAGGCAGGCGCCCCGCCGTAACCGCTGCCGCCGCCACCGCCACCGCCGCCGCTGCCCATGCCGCCATACGCAAACGGCGAAATAAACGGCGCCGGCGGCGAGAACCAGTCGGGCATGGTCGTCGACGGCAGCGGACGCTGGTTCTGGGGCATGGGTGGCGGGCCGCGGCTGATATCTGGGGTCCTGGCGGCGGTTGGCGACAGCTGCTGTGGTTGCTGCTGCTGCTGCTGCTGCCGCTGTTGCTGCTGCTGCTGCTCTTGCTGTTGGCTTCGTTGTTGGTGTTGCTGTTGGTGTTGCTCCTGCCTATGAGCTTCTGGTGACAAAGATGGCTGTGGTTGCAAGGGCGGCATGCCATAGTTGGGCGTCTGCAAGATGGGCTTCTGCATGGCTGGCTGTGGCGGCCGACCCTGCCGCTGCGGCTGTGGTTGTGGCTGCGTCTGCTGGGCCGCCGGGATCTGTTGCATCTGCGGCGTCTGTGGCGGCATGGCGCTGCTGCCACTAGGGCCACCGCCGCCGCCGCCGCCCTGGCTCACGCTGAGGCCCAGAGGCAGGGGCGAGACGTGTCTCAGGGTCGGCGTGGGCGTAGTCATCGAGGCGATGGTCGTCGAGGGCGAGAGCGTGGCCGCGTGGATGGTGGAAGCAGACTGCGGCGACATGAACGAGTCGGGCGACGTGGGTGAAGGGACCATGGGCGACATTGTCAGCAGGCTGCCCGGCGGGTGGACCGCCATGGAGGAGGATGCGGGCGGGCTCTCCTCGTCGGGACCCAGGTCGATGCCGCCGCTGCCGCCGCCGTTGCTGTTGCTGTTGTTACTGCCGCTGTTGCTGCCGCTGCCGCTGCCGAGCCCGCTGCCGAGTCCGCTGCCGATGCCGTTGCTGTTGCTGGCCGTGCCCGGCGGCAGCGGAGGCGCGTCGGGCGGGAAGTAGGAGAAGCGGCGGCCAATCGGCTCGGTCGAGGCCGGGTTGAGGAAGATGGAGCCGGAGCGGAACTGCGGCTGGCGCGGCATGGGCGGTGCGTCGTCGTCAAAAGTGTAGGACTCGGTGCTGATTTGATCGGCCGCATCAAAGACGTAGCCAAACTGCGGCGTATTGAAAACAGGCGGCTGTTGCTGTTGCTGTTGCTGTTGCTGCTGCTGCTGCTGCTGCTGCTGTTGTTGTTGTCGTTGCTGCTGCTGCTGCTGCTTCGACGAGCTGGCGGAAATCGTCGTGGGCATGGACGATGCATCCGACGACGACGGCGAGTTGGGGTCGATCTGGGACGGCGGCGTCGGGAAGGTGGCGCTGCTGTCCTGGAAGCCGTAGGTGGCGGCGGCAGCCGAAGCAGCGGCGCTGCCGCCGCTGCTGCTCGACAGAGGATCGGACGACGACGGCGGCGGCGGCGGCGGCGGCCGCTCCTCCCGGGGATCGTAGCTGTGCATGCAGGCCTTGGCAAAGATGGAAAAGAAGCGGGAGGCCGACGAGGTGCCGGGCCAGCGCTCGGAGCACTGGTCGATGATGTCGAGCGACGTGTTGACCAGCTCTTCGACCTCCTCGCGCGGGTGGGCCTGGCGGATCTCCGGGTACGACACCGACCAGAGAATGGTGTTGAGGGACATGTAGATGGTCAGCAGGAAGATCCACGTAATGTCAATGGCCGCCTTCTTGACCTGCTGGCTGCCCAGGTTGATGATAAAGGCCGACGAATCAAAGCACTTGAGCGCCGCCCGCGCCGTCGGGTTCGGCACCTGCGGCGACGGCCGGAAGAGGAGAACCACCATGCCATGGTAGCGGCCGGTGAACCTAGGAGTGTTAGGCATGATTCGATGTTTGTCCTCCTCCTCGCCCCTCCTCCTCCTCCTCACTCACCAAGGTCGACACCAGGCCGGCTGGTCGGGCGACGCGTCCAGCCAGTCCTTCATCTTCCGCTCCATCTGGCCAAACCACGGGTGGTCTTCGCTGCTCGGCTCCGGCCGCTTCTTCTCGTACAGCATGCGGCGGATCTCGGCCTGGCACACGCGCATGCGGCAAAAGTGGATGGCCACGCGCTTCTTGTCCGAGGGCGGCCCCGGCTGGATGCCGGCCGGGGTGATGAGGTCGTCGTCGACGTCGGCAAAGAAGCCGACGTCCATGAGGTCGTCGGTCTTGGCAAAGCCGTTGGGGCGGCCCATCGTCTCGGCCAGGCCCAGCTCCATGGTGGTGACGATCCAGGCCAGCCGCCGCCGCATGTCCAGCGTCAGCGCGTCGACCTGGAAGCTGCCGGTGACCGTCTTCTCGTCGGCAATGGCCAGCTGCTGGCAGATGCGCGTCGCCAGCCCGATGATGTGGTAGACGTTGGTGCGCGTCGGCGTCAGCATTGAGTATTCGTAGATGAGCGTCAGGCACTGCAGCGTGCGCAGGTCCTTGGGCCGGATCACGTCCTCAAAGTACTCCATGGCCGCCAAGAAGTAGCTGTCGGCCAGGCCGGCGTACTGCGTGTCGAGCTTCTGCAGGCTGATTGCGAGCACCATGCGGACGGCAAAGTTTTTGTAGGCATCGCTGCTGCCGTTGTACACCTCGTCGAGATCGGCGGCAAAGACGCGCTCGTGTAGGGTTGGCATGAGGATCTGGGCTGGGGGGGGTTAGGAGAGGGAGGAAGAAGAAGACGAACGAAAGAGAGAAACAAGACGAACGAAAGTGAGAAAGACAAGACGAACGAAAGAGAGAAAGACAAGACAAACGAAAGAGAGAAAGACAAGACAAACGAAAGAGAGAAAGACGAAGAAGACGCAAAACATACCACGTGAGCTAAAAACTTCCACCAGCCCGTTGGCAATCGGCCGCGACGGCAGCGCGTGGGCGGGATGGGCGCTGATCATGGGATAGCTTTTTTTGCGGCCGCTGGCGGCGCTGATGCTGGAGCCGGCAGCGCTGCCGTTGGGTCCGACGATGCTCTGCATGCGCGTCAGGCGGGCCAGGCGGCGCGAGTGCAGCTCGGGCACCAGCTCGGAGATCCGCTGGGTCTCGGTGTAGCGCTTGGCCTCCTCCATCAGCAGGCGCGTCATGGCGATGCCGCTGCTGGCCCCCAGATAGCGCGGCGTCTCGTCGGATTCGCTGAGCCGCACCATGCCGCCGGGCCGGATCATGTCCTCGACGTTCTCCGGCACGTCTTCCTCGGTGAACTGCGACAGCTCGCGCTCCAGCTGGCGTACCTTTTCCTGCAGCTTGACCACGTAGAAGCGGCTGATTTTGCGGCCCTTGGTGCTGTCGTAGTACTCGCAGGTCGAGCTGGAACGCTCGCACGGCAGGCAGCGCGGCAGAGTCGGATCGCATCGTGTTTTGCGCTGGGGGTTAGGTACGAGAAGAAAGAAATGGGAACAAGACAAAAGATGGGAACAAAAACGGGAACAAAAGAAAAGACTGGAGCATGAGAAAACGAAGAACACGAGAGGAACGAGAAAGAACAAAAACATACCTGCCGACACCGGCAGCAGGCAGTCAGGGTATGGGCGATGCGACTTGGCGCGTCCGAGTCGTTCTGCTGCGGCTGCTGGTGCTGTTCTTGCTGTGGCGGCATCGGTTTCCGCTGTGGCTGATAGTATGGCGGCAGCATCGGCCGCGAAGACATGGCTGGCACAAAGCCCTGGCGGAAGCGGTCGGGCACGTCCATGGAGGCGGATGTATGTCTGCTGTCTGTCTATCTGTTGGTCTGTCTTCCTGCCTGTCTATCTGCCAGTCTATATCTGCCTGCCTGTCTGAAGCTGCAATCGTTCTTATCGCAACTGCTCGGCAGTTCCTGGTTGGCCCCCAGACCGGCGCCGGTCGTTGTGGCTCTCTGAATCTTGTTCCGCTGCGATTTTGTTGTGACTGCCGCTTTGCCTCGTCTTCTCGCTGTCGTTGCTGTGACTGCCGTCTTGCGTCGTCTTCTCGCCGCCGTTGATGTGTCGTCGTCCTTTTTCCAGCCACAGTCAAAAAAAGCCTGTTGGATCGGCCGTCTGCCGAAAAAAAAATCACTGGTCCCCCTTTTCTGTGTTGGCAGGCCTACGGTATAATACTCAACAGGCCAGCCGGTGGGTTGCGCAACGGCGCAAAAAAAACGCTAAGAATTCCGTCGATGGAAAAAAAAAAAAGAGTGTGGTTTCTTTTCTGTCTTGATATTTTTATTTTGGTTAGCGAATATGGTGACCTGCAAAAAGCACACCCCCCCCAAAAAACAAAAAACCTCCTGAGCAGCGGTGTCTCGGCAGCTCTGCTTACGTACTGCGAAGCTTTTGTGCTGTATCGCACCTCCCTTTGGAGGTCTTACTGAATATGCAGTAATGTCCAGAGGCCAACAGCGCGGGATGTCTCCTTTGGCAGAAGGCGCGAAGGAGTGAAAGTGGGGCAGCGTCCACCCGGAAGAGGATGTGAGGGACAGCGTCAGGTGGGGGGACACCGCCCAAATCCACCTTTAGAGAGCGCTAACTGGGCCTCGCGGCATGACGGCAAACTGCATGCGTGTCCCCTGCGCCAGCCAATCAAAAGCCCACGATACTGACCAGTAATAATAAGGATACTCCAAGGTACTGCACCTGTACTCCGTAACGCTGCAAGTACGAGTACTCCGTACACGGGCACTTCTACACGGCAAGCACGGAGTACGAGCACCTGTATAAGGACTGCACTGTAACACTGGAAAAGGCAGGCACAACACGCATTCGAGATGGACTTGGAAAGAGAAAATACACCGAAAAAGAAAAAAAGAATGCCTGGCTTCCGGCCATACGAGTAGTAGTTGACGGCAATAAGCACAGACATGCCGCTAGATCCGCTCCTGTGTGCTGTCATTTTGCTTGTGTTTCGTATTCTGTTGTACGGAGTACAGTGGCATCTGTTGTGGGCAGGTACGTGGGATGGCAATTGCGTCGGAGGTCAGGCGATTCAGCGCCGCTTGCTAGTAGCTCTGCTAAACAAACAGCTATGCCAGGGAAGTTAGGGGTCTCCTTTGCCATTATTTCCAGCTCTGTGTTAATAATCGGCATTCTAATACGTCGTAATATCCCATATTCTGTAATTATCTCTACTCCGTACTCCTACGCTCTGCCCCGCCCAGGAAGCATTTCCCTGCAATCTTACGGCCAGGCCTTACAATCGCGTTCCCATCTGCAGCCTCCTAAGACGACGACACGGCACCACAGCACTGGCACTTGGTTGGACGAGAGCACATTGAGGGGGTCTTTTTTTTTTTTTTTCTTCTGCTTTCTTGGTGCTGTCACCCCTCTTTTCTACCGTTGTTATCGCGAAATCTCTTGCTCCCAAAGCAGTCTTTTTTTTCGATTCGCTCTACCCTTTTTCCATGGCCTTTTCGTGCAGAAGCTCCAGGGCTCATTCTTTGCTCGACCCGGTCGACGACGACGACACTCTGACGAGCCTTGGACAGCACGACGCCGGCGCGCCGACGAGGGCGACTGCGTAGAGCGCTACAGGACGATTGCTCGTTGCGCTCACGGAAGACATTTGCAGGGGAACAAAACATTCGAAGGGGATCACGCCAAAAGAGGTCGACCACGAGGCGGTGGCCGATGCGCCCGCGCCGCGTTCAGCGGTCTCTGCATTGTGATTTGGTTTGAGAACGATTGCCGCCTGCCATCACCGGCGACAGGCCGACATCTGGCTGCCTTTTGGTCTTTTCGCCTTCTTGCCTTTTTCCTCCTCCCACGCGACGTCTACACCCTTCCGTCGACCACGATGCCGCGGTCGAGTTTTTCGGACAACCCGATTCTGCGGGTGTCACGACCCGTCTCTGCCTGTTCGCGATGTAGGTGATGCGCGTTGCCAGCAGCTTTTCTTCTTTTTTCTCTTCCTCTTGTTGTAGCCCTGTCGCTGACGATCCCTTCCAGGTCGAGCTGCCAAAGTAAAGGTATGTCAGAATTCTTGGGCGGCGGAGACGCCTTTCCAGCCCGGCTGACAATTGTTGACGCTCTTTCTCTGACCTCTCCAGTGCGACGGAAAGCTGCCTGCGTGCACAGCCTGCGAAAAGGCGGGCCGTGAGGGCGAGTGCTCGGCTGCCAACGATCAGTTTGCCCGTGGCAAGGAGCGGAGGTATGTTTCTCTGGTTTGGTGGCGGATTTCTGTTCGGTGGTCGGCGTCGACTTCTCTTCTCTCTCCGTTGCACTGACAACAGATAGCTATGTGGCCGCCCTCGAGCTGCGCGTCGAAAAGCTGGAACGCCGCTTGGCCTATGCCAAGTCCCGCAAGGCGTCTGTGGCCTTCCACGACGGCGACGCGCCGCATTCGCAGCTGCAGTCGCAGTTGCAGCTGCAGTCGCAATCGCACTTGCAGCCGCAGTCGCAGCCGCCGTCGCATGGCGATCGCAAGGATTCCCTGGCCGTCATCCGAGCGGCCATCCACCGCAAGGCTGCGCGGCATCGCGAAAACTCCGACGTCAACTCGCTCATGTCCGACTTTGGCTATCTGTGCGTCTCTGAGCATTTCTTTTCATCCGTGCTCTTTTGTCCGCACTCTTTCATCCCGCACTCTTACTTCAACTACTCTGCTAATTCTTGACTGCCATCCCCAGATCCATCAATGCCACCACGCGCGATTTCGAACCCTCTGTCAACAACATGACGTTTGCTCGTCTCGTGCTGGCTGCCGCCGGCAACGACCCGCTTCCCGAGCCAAACGTGGGCATGTCGAGACTTCCGTCCCACCAGACGGCCCACTCCCTCGTGCAGTACTACCTCACACACGTGCACTGCCTCTTTCCCTTCTTCTCCGAGTCTGTCCTGCTGTCTCTTCTCGACGACGTATACCACCTCCAGCAGCAGCAGCAACAGCAGCAGCAGCAGCAACAGCAACAGCAGCAACAGCAGCAACAACAGCAACAACAACAGCAGCAGCAGCAGCAGCAGCAACTCCATTTCCAGCAGCAACATCTGCCGTATCCGGGCCTCGACCATACTATGGGCCAAGTGCCTCAGTACCGGCCCACCTTGCGCAGTGCCGACTACTGGATGCTGTACATGGTGCTGGCCATCGGCTCGTCGGCCCAGAGCAGCAACCGGCGGGATGCCTTCTACACCAACGGAGTGGAGTTTGCGTCGCAGGCGATGCCGTATGCCGATCGGGCTCTGGCGCCCGGCCACGTGACGCAGATCCAGTCGCTCATGTTTCTGACGCTCTACTCCATGCTGGACCCGGCGCATTTCGACAGCTGGCACCTCATCGGCTTCACCTGCCGGGCCATTGTCGACCTGGGCTTCCACCAGGACCCGCCGCGGACGCAGAACATGGACGTTGCCGCCCTGGATGCCCGGCGGCGCATCTTTTACTGTGCCTACGCGCTAGACCGGTGAGTTTTTTATTTTTTTATTTTTTTTTTCATTTTCGACTCTTTCGACTCTTTCACTCTTGCTTTCGCTCTTCCTTTGCAAGCATCTGTCCTCTTCTCGCTGACCTCTGCAGAGCCATCAGCATGGTGCATGCCCGCGCCTTCTCCTTCACCGACGCTGCCATCAACGTGGCGTTCCCGTCGATGATTGGCGTTTCGCACGGACGGTCGGTACCGCCGGCCGCCGCGCCGGCCGCCGCCGCCGCCGCCGCGCCGTCGTCGTCACAGCCGTCGCAGTCGTCGCCGCTGTCGGCGCCGTCGGCCAACCCGGCTCTGCTGCTGTTCCAGCTGCGGCGCGCGCAGTCGCACTGGTACCAGGCGCTCTACCAGTCGGACCCGGCCGAGCCGCTGGCCGATCCGGCCGGCTTTGTCTGGCGCATGTGCTCCGACATGCGCGAGTGGTGCGAGGCGCTGCCGCCGACGCTGCCCGTGGGCCTCCGCGAAATGTTCGACCTGGAGCTGCAGTACAGCTACGTCTACTGCATCTCGCCGAGCGCCCGGGCCCCGCTCGTCACCACGTACGGCCGCATGCTCATCTTCGAGCACGTCATCGCCTATGTCGACCGCATTCTCGCCCTCGTCCAGAGCCTGCCGAACCCGGTCTGGCGCACCTACCACGACGCCCTGCGCATCTTCTTCATGGGCAGCCAGTTCGTCTCCGTCCTGCGCGAGCCGTCGGCCGCCGACGCCGTCCTGGCCGGCTCCGCCTCCGTGCCGGTGCCGCCGTCCCTGCCGGGCGAAGCCCTGCCGCTGCCCATGCCGCCGGTGGCGGTCGGCAGCAGCGCAGTCGTCGGCCATAATATCGATAGCTCGGTGTCGGCGGCGATGACGGCGGCACCAGTGCCAGGGAGAACAGCCACAACATCATCACCAGCAACAAGCCCTGCCATCGCCGCCACCACGTCCGCCTCCTCTTCCTCGTCGTCCACCATGGCAAACAACATCGACCGGGCCATTTCCTGTCTGGAAAAGGTCCGCGTCGTTCTCAACGCCTACGGCGCGCGCTGGGAGGACGCCAACCGGCTGTCGATCGGCTTCAAAGCCATCAGCCGAGCCGTGCTGGCCGATCTCGAGGAACGGCGCAATGCTCTTCACCGCCAGCAGCAGCAACACCAGCAGCAGCAGCAACAGCGCCAACATCACCAGCAGCATCCACAGCATCCACAACATCCACAACATCAACAACATCAACAACATCCACAACATCCACAACATCCACAGCATCCACAACATCAACGCCAACACCGCCACCAGCCAGACGCCGATGGAGCCGCTGGAAACGCGGCCGCTCCGTCGCTGTCGGCGACGCCCACGCCAACACAGACTGCGGCAGTCCCTGTCCCCATATCCATGGCAGGGGTGAACGCACATGCCTTCCAGCAACAGCGTGCGTTGCCGGACTTTATGCTTCCTAACGGTCACGTGCACAGCAACATCAACGGCGCCAGCAACCTGCAGCACTTGCAGCAGCTGCACCACATGAACCAGCAGCAGCAGCAGCAGCAGCATCAACAGCATCATCAACAGCAACAGCTGAGGCAACCCAGTCCGTTGCCTGTGCGGTACGTCAGCGGCATGCCCATCTCGACATCGCTGGGTCTGCCGCCGCAGACGCTGCCGCCGCAGTCTCAACCGCCGAGATAAACCGTCCGTGCTGTTCTTTTTTTTTCTTCTTCTGTTTTCCTTGGCAGGACGTTTTTTGATCTTCTTTTGCTTCGATACTGGGTTTTCCTTGGTATGACACGACATTAGCCGTACGTCACGGTTTTTTTTTTTTTTTTTTACTTTGTAGAATGCCTCTAGATTTCACGAATAGGAACAGCTAGGATATGCAAGGATTCTGCAATGCAACTGCGTGCCTACCATGCGCATTGGCCTATTTCTGTGTACAATACGGCCGATACTGGGACAGATTTAGTCGCCTGCCAGTTTGCACAATACCGAACCAAAAAGCCATTCACATCTATTCATCATTTCCGTACTGCATTGTCGTGCTTGCAAACCAAGGACTCCATTCTCTGTGGCCATTTTGTTCCCATCTCGTCAATGACTCCATTCTCTGTGGCCATTTTGTTCCCATCTCGTCCTTTGCTTTTCCCATATCCTGTTGGGCCCTGTAGATTGTAGCACAGCAAAACCCCAAACGATCAGATGCCCACCTTCTTCCTCTAATCATCCATAAAGTATGCCAGCTGGTGCCCCATGCCGCCAATGACCTGCAGCACCCAGTCCACCCAGACGACCTCGTCCGAGTACTCGCCGGGCCGGCCGGCCGGGCCCGGCGGACACGGGTGCGTCGGCGGCTCGTGCGCCAGCACATAGCGCACCACCAGCAGCGGCAGCAGCTTGGACAGGACGCCGACGTCGCCCATCTCCTGGCTGGTGAAGTACTCGATGGACTGGCAGATGTTGCGGGCCATTTTCAGCTCCATGGCGCTGGCGTCGGCGGACAGCTGGTGGGCTGTGCGGATGCGCTCGGCGGACGTTGCCGTCGGGACGGCGCAAGCAGTGCGAGGAGTGCCAGCACCAGCAGTGCCAGTGTCGGCTGTCCCATCCGGCTGCTTGCCCTGAACCGACGGTGTCGACGAGGCCAGCATGGGCAGGTCCAGAAGCTCCGACAGCGGCGAAGGCGGCATGGCTTCTGGCGATGGTGGGTACGACGACGCTGTCAGCGACGGAGTGGTGGCTGCGGGCGAGAGCGACGATGACGACGATGCCACGGATGTGAGGGACGTGGGCGATGCCGATGATGACCACGCCCATGCGGCGTCGTCGGTGGTTGCGTGTGTGGTTGTGGTGGTGGTGGCCGTCGTCGTCGTCGTGTTGGTGCTGCTGCCTCTGCTGTCGCTGCTGCGTGTCTTGCCCGCCAGTTCTTCCTCGGCCTTGGCAATTTTCCTGTAGAGCTGCGCAATCTCGCCCTGGACGACCATGACAATGAGCCAGTAGGTGACGAGGGACTGGCCGATGGAGAAGGCCGGGAAGTGGAAGGCCACGGGAAAGGGGCGGCCGCGGCGGCGGCGGGCGGCGGCAAAGTCGTTGGGGTCGTCGTCGGGGCTTGCGGCTGTAGTCGTCGCCGTCGTCTTCTTGTTGTTGCTGCTGCTGTGGTTGTCGTCGGGGCCGTCCTTGCCGCCGTCAAAGGCCGGACACGGCGTCGTCGACAGCTCGGGCCAGTAGAGCGGGCCGGCGACGACGGACGTCACAATGTCGTACCAGCCTTGCATGCAGGCCTCGATGGCCCGGTGCTGGCCCAGCAGCTCGTAGGCGCGGCGCAGGAAGGCGTCGGTGTCGATGCGGCCGGCCTGGGCGGCGGCGCTGAGCGCGTCGGCCTGCTCCATCAGCACGGGAATGCAGTACATCTGGTCCATGAACTTGTCGTACGGCTCCTTGGCGCAGTCTTGCCAGGGTTGGCTGAGCCATTCGGGGCGGGAGAAGAAATTGCTCTTGCGGTCGGAGATGGAGAAGACGAACTAGAAGGTTAGTGGGTGGTGGGAAAAAAAGAGAAAGAAAAGAAAGAAAAAAAAAAAGAAAGAAAGAAAGAAAGAAAGAAAAAAAGAAAGAAAAAAGACAACACCCCAACACCCCAACACATACATGCTGCATCCTCAAGCTCGTAAACAGGGCGTGGGCCAGCGGCGTCGTGTGGGCGGCGGGCCCGCGCATCTGCAGCAGGGCCAGGCCGCCGGTGTGGTGCGACAGGTAGGCGGCCGGCTTGTGGGCCGGGCACTCGGCCACCTCGTACAGCGAAAAGGCCAGAGCGGCCGCCAGCGTCTTGTCGGACAGCTGCAGCACGGGGTCGTGGATGGCGTGCTGCAGCTCGCGCAGGCCGCGCGTGTACAGATGCAGGCTGTGCTTGACCAGAGCCAAATTGCCGGAGCTGCGGCCGACGCGGGCCATGCAGAGCGCCGTCATGGCCGTGTCCAGCGCCGGCGCGTCGTCCAGCGCCGTGTGCGGCAGATTGAGCAGCCAGTTGCGCCGCAGCACCGTCATCTTGGGCCCGCAGCCGCGCATGATCTCCGACGGCAGATGCAGGCTGAGAAAGGCCGGGAACAGCTGCTCGCGCCACGCAGAATTCGACACCAGCGGCAGGCCCATGGACGTCTTGAGAAAGCTGGGGACCCCGGGCGCCCCGCAGGTCCCGGAAGGCCCATACGTTCCGGAAACGCTGGCAACATCGGCAACATCGGCAAAATCGGCAAAGTCCGTCAGGCCGCCACCAAGGCCGAGCTCGATCTCGATCTGGGATGCTTCGCCACCGCTGCGGCTACGGCCACCACGCCGGAGTGCCATAGCCATGCCGAACTCGGGAGTCGCCTCGGTTTCTGTGCCATCCATGCCATCCATGGCGTCCATGGCGTTCATAGCATCCACAGCATCCATGACATCCACAGCGTCCATGACGTCCATGATATCTGCGTCATCCGACTGCGCCAACTCGTCCGACGTCATCAGTGGGGTCATGGACGGCGACGCCAGGCAGCCGAGCGACTGTGACAGATCGTGTAGGCCCGTCCTCTGTGGCAGGTTCTGCGCCAGCACCGCCGCTTTGCTCTTCTTGGCCTGTGCGGCTGCCGCCTTGGCCGCCGTTGCAGTCCGCGTCCGATCCCGGTCCCGGCCCCGAGCCCGAACTCGAGCCGCTTGCGCCGCCTTCTCGCCGCCGCCGTCCTCGTCCCTGCCGTCGCCCGTCGCGTCTGCTGGCGCTATCTGGTTGTGATAGCTTTTGCGCATGCGCTTGATGTCTGCCGGCGAGACCATCGTGCTGAGATCGACGGCCGTCGAGAATGGGCCAACGGTCATGCCTGGTGTGCCTAGTGTGCCTGCTGTGGTTGCTGTGGTTGGTGTGCCCACGACAGAGGACAACGACACGTCGATGGCGTCGGCAGCGGCCAGTACATCGCCAATGTGCTTCGCGACCGACGTCGTCGCGGCCATCTCCAGCGGTGGCAGAATGCTCGTCCGCGGTAGCGAGCCCGGAAGCCGCGACGTCTGCTTGCGCCAGCGGCCGTGTGTGATGACGGAGCCGTCGGCCGCAGTCGTGGACAGGCCGCCACTGTCGCCGGTGTTGCCGCTGCCGCCACGGCTGCCGCGGCCGCTGCCACTGCCGCTGCCGCTGCCGCTTCCTGTCGGGCTCGCCATGGTCACGTTTGACGACATGACAAAGGCCAGCGAGCGCTTGTAGCCCGTGCAGAGCCGCTTGGATTTGTGGCAGTTGCCACATGTTGGCTGGCCGAGGTCACACTGGGCGGTTAGACAAGGAAAAGAGGAAAGGGAACTGCGAATGGACAAATAGAAATGGAAGCAGATGCTTGGCCAAGACGGCCAAACGGGGGCCTCGGTCGAACACAAACAACGCGTGCAACAAACTCGGCAGTGGACTCACCTTGATCTTCCGCTTGATGCACGTATTGCAGCCTTTGGAACGGCCCGGAACGCCCACCATGGTGTATGTGTAGGGGTATAGCTTTGGCAGTAGGCGCAGTGTGTTGCTCTGGGCGAGAGCGTGTGTGTACAAGACACCGTTGTGGCCGAAAGTGTATAGCGTACGTGATGTGTGTGCTGTATGGGCAAGCAGATATGCGGTGCCGTAATGCTGTATGTGCCTGCTGTACGTGCCTGCTGTACGTGCCTGCTGTATAGACAAGCAGATATGCGTGCCGTCCGGCTATGCCAGGGACAATCACGCCTCGCCAGGGGTGGGCGAGAGAATAACAAAAAAGTCGAGAAAGGTAACAAAAAAACAGGCGAGGCCAAGAGTCACAAAGGTTCCGTGCTGCAGGTGACCCAACACCCCCCCTTTTTCCCCTTTTTTCTCCTTTCCCTTGTCCCCCACACTATCTGGGCGGGATGTGTTGCGTCGTCTGGCTGCCCACCCACAGCTAGGTGCCGATAGGACCCTTGCTAGCCGCGAGGACAACTGCCGGCTTTGTCGTTGCAAGTTTTGCTTGCTGTCTGTCTCGGATCGCCTGCCGAGGCTTTGCCAGTCCTGGGATCGTCAAAGTGAAGTGTGAAGCAAAGCTCCACCCCCTGTGGCCAAAAAAACAAACAAACGCGTGTTCCCTCCAGAGACGCAGCACCCACGTTACCCGTCAATATATGGATATATATAGAAAGGTTTGTGGGGATACTCTTTGCATATATAGGATGTCGAGAGACGACCGAAACAACGAAACGGTCAAGTCACAAAAACAAAGTCTAGAAACCAAATTGGCTCCTCGTCTGATACAGGTCGGCACAGCCTGGACGCATTCGTCAGTGTCCCCGTCACGTTGGTTTTCGCTTGCTTTTTAATTTCAAAACGTCAGCCTGCCAGGCAGAAGCGAACGACGGCGAAATGACATCTGAGCCCTCAGGCAAACGTAAGAACAGCAAAGCCACAGGCCAACGGGCAGAAAACTCTTCCACTCGGATCTCGAGACCGGCGACAGCAAAGGTAGCGAAATATCGCAGCAACGTTTCAGTCAAGTCGGCCCGGCACCGCGGCAGCGCCGTGGCTGAGTAACTGACGAACTGCTTTGTCTCCATCTGCTGCATTTCCGGAACTTGCCTGGCCCTGTCCATAGGCGCTAGTCCCGAAACGGCGTGATTGTGCGAGACTCCAAAGCCAGGGGCCCACAGCAGACTCGTGTTGGCTGAAAGCCGTGAAAGCTGCGTCATTGCTAGCTTCAGTGGAACGTCCTCCGCTTTACGGAACTAATACCGCCGTTTCGTCGATCTCTGTTATTTTTTTTTCTCTTCCAGAAACGTTCTCTCTCCCTTTTCTTCTCCTGCTTCAGGCGAGGCTGTCACAAAGATTTTCGCATTTATTGACCGAGTTTGCTGTCTGTTGCGCCGGTTTTCGAGCTCTTCGCTGCCTGAGATGCCTCTGAATCTGTTTTCAGCGCCGCCCCCCCCCCCGCGTCGATCTCGGCTCGCAGGCTCGCCAGCTCGTCGACGTGGTCGTGCTGCGGGCCATCGTACTGGACCCACGCATCGACGGCCTGCTTCCAGTACCGCAGCGCGCTGCCAATGTCGCCAATGCCCAGATACGCCCGTGCAATGACGCCGTAAAAGTCACACATCACCGGCCACAGCTGCTCGCGCTCGACCAGGAAAAGCAGCTCGTCCACCGTGTCGGCCAGCCGCTGCGCATCGCCATCGCCGCCTCCAGACGACTGTCCTTGTTCGCTGCTTGCAGCAGAGCTGGCCTCGCGGCCGCCGCCCCGACTGCCGCCCCGGTTGCCACTGCCGCCCCGGCCGATTGCCGTCAGCTCGGCGTGGATGGCCTGCAGGCGCCGCCGTCGTCCGTCCGAGAGAGCACGCTTTTCTGGCGGGGCCGAGCAGAGCTTACACGTGCACCGGAACCCCCAGCGGCGAATCTGTCTCTGACGATCCTCAAAGGTCGCACCAAGAGTGAGGTCTGGCGGTCAGGCGAGAGAAGAGAGAAAACGAAAAAAAAAAAGAGAGAGAGAGAGAGAAAGAAAGCCACAAAGGCCATGTACGTACAGCTGTGCGTGATTTCTTCTCCGGCTGCAATGTCACGAACGGCAATGACCTCCTGCGCCATGTAGCTTGGCGTGTAGCGCCAAAACGTGCTGTATCAAAGCGTCGTTAGACATGCGACCGCTGGCTGGCTGGACTGGGCCTGATTCTTGACGGCGCAAAAAAAGAGACAACTGGACGGACTCACTTGGCTTGGCAGTCGTGGTTGATTCTCTAGATGTTGAAAGCTCGTTAGCTGTCGTCGTGTGGACTATCTCTGGATGAACAAACACCAACGACAAGCAGATACAAACAACAACGACAAAGCATCAAACACCAAGGCAAAGCATCAAACACCCACCGATGCCAGCGGAAACAGCCCAATGTGCGGCACGCCCGCAATCTGAATGCCGCCAAACACGTTTGTCTGCAGAATGCTGCGCACCCGGTGTCCGCCCTTGCTGCTGTGCGACAGTGCGTAGAAGCGCGCCTGCTGCGCCGGCTCCAGCTGCTCCACGGCCACCTGCAGCAGCTGCATGATCTCGGCCGGATCGGGGTCTGCGGCCGCCGCGCTGTCCGGCATGGCGTCGTGCGCCGCCTTGAACTCGTTCTGCACCAGCACCATCGGGTAGTCCACAAACACCAACTCGCCCGCCGGAATGCGCCGTGTGGCCACCATGCCCAGGCCGCGGCCGGCGATGGGCTTCACCACAAAGGAAGGCTGCTCCTCCTGGGTCGCCGTCCGGTGCTCCTCCTGGGTCGCCGTCCGGTGCTCCTCCTCGGTCGTCGTCCGGTGCTCCTCCTGGGTCGCCGTCTGGTGCTCCTCCTCGGTCGCCGTCCGGTGCTCCAGCGACGCGTTGCCGGCCAGGGGCGTCGATGCATGGTTGCGCAGCCGCACGGGCACGTTGCTGTCGTCCAGCGCATCCGCTACGGCTGCAGCCACATGCGGTGCCCCGACCAGGCTGAGGCCTCGCCCGCCACGGAAGCTCACATCGGTAAAGGCACAGTATTTCCTCCTTGCGCCGTGGCTGCTGCTGCGCCCAGCGCCCGGCTTCTGGTCTCCCGTGCACACGGGCTTGTGTGTCCATGGCTTCCAAGATCCTCGGGCGCCCTCCGCCGCTGCTGTGTCGTCGACGGGAAGAGGGCAGGCAGCGTAGCGAGACAGCAAGCGCTCGACGCCCTCCTCATCGACCAGCTCCAGCGATATCCCATTCGGTTGCCGCGCCCATCGGCACGTTCCCTTTGTCGACTTTGCCAGTGCTGCGTGCGTCGTTGGCGTCCGGTGTGTTACACCTCGTCGGGCAACCTCCTCTGCCAGTTTCTGCAGTTTGGCACTGCTGCTACTGCCGTGTGCCGTAAAGATGCCCAAGCATACGAGCAGCGTCACCCATCCCACTGCGAGGACTGCCATCGCGGCGCGCGACATTGCTTTCCTAGATCAGTTAAGCTGAGCTCCCGAGAGCGCATCAGGTTACTGCAAGTTCATGTGCAAACGCGCAGTGTCCTCGGTGCTGGTAAACCACAGGGCATGATCTGCTGTATGTTTGCTGTGTTTGCTGTGTTTGCTGTGTTTGCTGTGTTTGCTGTGTGTTTGCTGTGTGTTTGCTGTGTGTTTGCTGTGTTTGCTGTGTTTGCTGTGTTTGCTGTGTATTTCGCAACTCCTCCCAGCTGTGCTCTTTTGCCGACATCCGCCGCTTCGTTTCGACGTCACGCACGTCGGCACCATATCCATATATGTGCATATATATTGGCTGCACCTCAAACAGCGTTATGATGGTGTGCCCATAGATAATGAATGGATTTATCCGTCCAATGACTCCAGTGCTCAAAAATACATCTCCAATGCCATTAAAGGCTGTTTGCCGTCGCACTCTTCACGAAACCTGCATTGTGTCGCCCGAGCCGCAAATGGTAAACAGAATAATAGGTCAAAATTCCAAGATCAAAACGCAAAGCAGCGAAGATAAAAAAGTAAGAAAAGTAATAAAACAAGAAATGGCAAAACCACAAACCAAAACACCCAAAAAATGCCAATAAAGTAAAATCCAAAGTCTAATTTATTTCACTTCAAAGAAACACTGCGCTGTCCCACTCCTCTCACCTCCCCCCATTTATGCATGAGGTTGGCATGCTTGCAAACTGGCAACCACTGCAAAGGAAAGGATGGGAGAGATCAGATACGATATCTAGATTTGTTAGCCATGGCAAGTGAGACAGAGAATTTGTAAACAGCGATAAATAAAACACTCACGGTCAAAAGCTTGGAGATGCTGCTCTCCTCGTCGTCGCTGGCATTGCTGACCTGCACCAGCGTGATCAGCTTCATGGCCGACGGGCCCATGGGCATCAGCATCAGAGCAAACCAAAGCATGGGGTCGTCGCTGAGCCACTGCGAGTGCACGGCCAGGTAGTGGACCGCCCAGATGGCGACGGCCGGCCAGACGACAAAGCGCACGGCCAAGATGTACAGCACGGCACCGCCGGGGAGTGCCGGGGTGGGCGAGATGCCGCGGGCTGCCGCGCTGCTGCGGCGCCGCGCCCTGGTCTGCTCCATGGCCGTGTACAGCGAGACGCCGGCGACGACGACGGGCAGCGGCACAAAGAGCCCGCCAATGTCGTTGAGCGACGCCGTCAGCCAGGCCGTGAAGATGCCGCCGTCCTGCTGGTCGTTGAAAAAGGCGCGATGCAGCGCGGGCGTCAAGCCGACGACGGCGCCGGCCAGCGCGCTGAGCAGCGGCGTGTTGAAAAAGTCGGCCGTGAAGCGCAGCCACCAGCGCGTGCGAGGCCCGAGGCGCGTCCAGTGTTTCCGGGGCAGCACAGACACGCGGCGGTCGATGTCGATGCGCACCTTCGTGGCGGCGGCATCTCGGCCGCCGCCGCCGCTGCTGCTCAGCCCCTGCAGCGTTGCTGCCGATCCGCCGGCGATTGTCGGTTTGCGCAGCGACGGGAAAAAGGCATTGTTGGGTGCCGCAAAGGGATCGATGAAGCGCACCAGCGACGACGAGCTGGTGATGGTCTTCTTTGTCGTCGGGGCCAACAGGCCCGTTTCTTCGGTCGCTTCGGACACAGCGAGCGAGCGGATCGAAGAGGCTGCCGACAGCGGATCGTGTCCCATGATGGAGCGTGGGCGAGACGACGACGACGACGGAACGGTCAGCCCAGTGGGCTCGTAAAACTCGATGATGCCGTCCTGCGCCCCGCCGCCGCCGCCGCCTCCGCTGCTGCTGCTGCTGCTGCCGTTGCCAACGTCAGAGTCCCCTGCAGCCGAGACGCCACCCTGCCCGCCCTTGTCCTCTTCGGCGTCGTCGGAGTCGTCATAGTCGTCGGGGTCGGGCGCGTGCTCCGTGTCGATCAGGCGCGGACCCACGGCAAAGGTCAGGCAGCTGGACACGGTGGAGAAGACGAGAAAGTACGACTTGGCGCGCTCCATGGCGGCGAGCGTGCTCTCGTCGGCTCGCACCAGCGACTGCAGAATGCCGGTCTGGTTGAGCGCCGACATGAGCAGCAGCGGGTAGCTCGTCGTGTTGTTGAACATGATGGCCACCGTGGTCCAGTCGGGCATGCCCAGCAGCAGGTGGCCGGCAATGCCGACGACAAACGACACGAGGTGGCACACCAGCGCCCACACCACAATGATGCCGTAGCGGTGCGCCGACCCCGCGTGCAGCTCCGACCCGATCTTGGTGAAGAGCAGCGCCGGCAGAAACATGCGCACGCACACCTTGGAGATGGCCTTTGTGTTGCTGCTGTTCAGCAGCCGGAACCGCGCCGCAAGGCCGCCATAGAAGATCACCAGCAGCACCGACAAGCTGGCTTGGATGGCCGCCACAAACGACGCCACCAGCCCCGCCGACGCGGACGGCTCGGAGACGGCCATCGCTGCGTGCTTGGAATAAGGGAGGGGAGGTGGAACAAAAAAATGACCAGAGTCGATGTCGTGACGGCTTCTTGGTAGAGGCGAAGAAAAAAAAAAAAAAAGACACTCGTTATCGTCTCTCAGCTGTCCCGTTTAAAGAGGAGAGAAAATGCCGCCAATCGCACCTGCCTTTGAAATCGGCCGCAGCTACCTTTTATGGCATGGAGCAGGTAAAGCAGATGGAGCAAGAGGGGAAAGAGCTACGGGGGAAACTCGCTCGCCGTAGGTGTAGCAAGAGGGGAAAGAGCTACGGGGGAATAAAAGGAATGAAGGGAAGAAAGAAAACAGCTCGTCTTCGACGGCCAAATAGTGCTGGGAATAAAGAGTGTAAAAGGTGGGGAAGCTTTGTTCCCCGGCCTGGAAATCGCGCAATGGCGTTTCGAAAACACAGCTACTGCGAGTCAATTAGGAGATGCAGCCGCAAAATGGCAGAAGCGTGCTACAGCAGTCTTATTTCGCAATAGTGAATGACCCACTTTGGCCGACAGCTTTTAAGCTGCACATGGCCAATGAAAAGCTCACTGAAAACCCCGTGTGAATTAGCAGCGAACTTCAATCAGACCTGTATCTCTGTCAAGCTGCAGAACCAGATGAGAAGAAGCATAACTATGCCCGTCTCGTCTGTTTTTGTCAAATGGTTTTTCCTATGGCTGCCTTTGTTGAGCGACCAAGCTTGGATATCGCTGCGAAGCTATCGTTTGCAAGCGTTTAAGCGCTATAAGCTGACTCACAGCAGTTGTCACCAAGAGCCTAAAGTAAGCAACAATTACAGCCACCAGAAAGGCAGCCAGCATCATAAGCAACCAGGTGGTCTATTTGCGGTAGATTTGTCTGTTGACGACTTGAATCATTCTCATGAGAGATTCTTCTGGGGTATATACGTATTGAGACGTTTTCGTCCGATTCAATTACAGTTTGCCATCGTCATTCTCTGCGCTGCACCGTAATTCTACAAATCAGAATTTTGGCATCTGATGAACCAGGAATGCGAAGTCGCCCGTCGGCCTGATTTGGGGTAAGACCTTGTTGGCATCATGTCTCGTAAGCTTCTCCCCATCGCCAGCTTCAAAGACCGACATCTTGGCCCCTTCTCATCGCGGCCAAGAACTCCTCCATTTCTTCCTCCTTCTCCTCCTTTTTTTTTCCAGTCGTGCAAAAGCTCTGCCCCAGCGGCCAGCTGCCTCCTCGTCAAGAACTCTAGCTTCGACAGCTGAATCCAGGACGGGAACCCAGTGCGCTGGCACTTCTACCTCTTGTTGTGTGGTGCTGGCTCCATCTTCGTCGTCAGGCGGGTCTTGGGCAAATATCTCCTCGAGAGCGCCAGCTGTCAGCAGGTGAACGTCTCGCGTCATTTTTATACTACTCATACGAAGACTGTGAGGGAGGAGCAAAGAGATTGGAATCAGAAAAGCTGTTGATGCACTTTATCAGTTAAGACTAATTAACATTTATTGCTTTGAACAGCTATTCACAGTTCTGCCTAATGGATCTTTCTTAATTTTTTTGGTAGCACGAGTAGAAGAAACGCCGTTCTGATGCATTCTTTTTCGATCGAGACTTGCGATTGTTCGTTTGGGAATGGTAATTGGGGGCAAGCTTTAAACAGGTCCGTCATTTCATTGTTCCACATAAAGCACCCCGATAGCAGCTATAGATCAAACCGATGCCCTGCGATGTCCCACTACCATCAAATCTTGAATGGCTTCATCATACTGGCAACTTTATAGTAATTTGGGTTCTTTCTAATAGCGTGGCAACAAACAGTAGGGCAGAACTGGGTGCTTCTCGTGGCCGGCCCGGAGAGACTTTAGAATCATGGTTTGGCATGACTACTACGTGGCAACTGAACAAGTAGCTGTAAGCAAGGATAACTTGACGATGTACGGCGGTCCTGTCAATGTATCTCCTCCCAAGGCTCTGAACACAACTGGGATGTAAAGTCTGTTGTGCGACTCGAGCCATAGGGCTTTCTCCAGGTGTCCACTTCGTTTGTGGAGTCTACGAGCAACTCTTAGTGGCTAACTAGCTGACCCGGGCCGCTCTAAACCATCGGACCGCCAGCAGAGTGAGGCCATCGGACCGAGAGCAGAGATTGCGAGTGGCACGTGAAAAGTGCTAGCAGTATTAACAAAACCATTCGCTGCTTTATGCGGGTGTTGATACTGACTGTTACCCAAGCATCAGACAATTCAGATCGTCAGAGGCCTTTTGCTCTAAACCCTCGCATGCACGAGCTGCCGAGAAGCCGAGCCTGAAGCTCCTCAAGCCGTCGATCTATGCCAGTGCACAGCCGCTGGAAGGGCACGTTCTTCAAACCCGATTTTGTCTTCTGCTTCAAGACCACCACACCACAATGGAGCAAAACAGCAACAGCCTCACCAGCCTTAAACCTCCGGACGGCGGCCAGACGGACGTATTCGGCAGGCCCAACGACGATTGCGCAAGCCAGAAGAAGCTCCCCTTTTATAGTAGTACAGGTGGACCGCAAAGGAAAATCAAACGGCGAGCAGCACAGGCATGCCTCACCTGCCGGGCCCGAAAGGTGCGATGCGATGTCACCGTCAGCCTGCCATGCAGCAACTGCCGCTGGGCCAACATCGAGGTGCGAAATCAAAACTTGCGTTTCTATTTTCCCGTTTCTGTTCCGTCTTGATACCGTCGGGGTCTAACTCGAGCCTAGTGTTCTGTCAAGAGACGCCAGCGAAAAAGGTGAGTTGTCGACTCGACATGCCACAGAGCAAAGACAAAAACCAGCACTCTTCCTCGTCTCCATGTCCACCTGGTCTTGCGTTCTTCCTTCGTCATGTTATGAGCAGACACGGAAACACAGTCGCCCCCGGCTGGGATATTCCGCACCAAAAATCCAAATACTGGAAAACACCAGTCACACTGACTTGCATCTTGTCTTTGCAGAGCCAACAAAGTCGCAGCAGGAACAACATCTGGGGAGTGCATGCACAAGACGGAACCGCCGGTCCTGTCTTTGGGTACGGCCAAGGCGGCGGAAGTCAACAGCAGCACGGCACGCGACACCATCAAGGATGAAGTCGGCGGAAGCGGCCACAGCTTGGAAAGACCAAAGGAGACGGCGGCCGAAAGCTGCCCGAGCATAGACGACGGAAACTTCCTCGAGGACGGAGACAGCTTCAGCCTCTTTGCGCCGCTGCATGCGCCGTGTGAAAATGCCAATGATGTCCTTCTCCAGCAGCCGATGATGGGCCACGGCAGCGGCAATAGCAGCAACCAGTGGCAGCAGCAATGGGCCTGGCCGGGAAATCCGAATCAGGCACCGCCTCTCGCACCCCCCGCTGCCTTTTCCCTCTGCAGCCCTTTTTCCCACCACAGTCTCAAGCCGGCCTCGCCAGGCGGCGTCCATCTGCCGCCCTTTTTGCGGCCTCTTCCCCGCACCATGGACGACGACGACGTCGGCTATCTCGTCATGAAGGGAGTCCTGGATGTGCCAGACGTGCCGCTGCAGAACGCCCTTTTGCAGTCGTACGCCGACTTTGTCCATCCCTACATGCCCCTGGTCGATCTGCCCGAATTTCTCGCCACGGTCCACTGCCGGGACGGCGTCGGCGGCCAGACCAGCCTGCTGCTGTATCAGGCGGTGATGTTTGCTGCGACTGCCTTTGTGGACATGGAGTGCCTCAGCGATGCCGGCTACCCGACCCGCAAGATGGCCAGAAAGGCTTTTTTCAGAAGAGCGAGGGTATGCTAAGCCAGCTTGTCACGAAGTTTTTTTTTTTTTTTTTTTTTTTTTTTTTTTTTTTTTTAAAATTTCTTTCAAACATTCACACATAATACAGCTCTTGTACGATTTCGATTACGAGTCCGACCGCCTTGTTCTCATCCAGGCGCTCCTGCTGATGACGTACTGGCACGAGACGGCCGATCGCCAGCAAAAGGACACCTGGCACTGGATGGGCGTTGCCGTTTCTCTCGCGTACAGCGTTGGCCTGCACCGCGACCCTGCCGCCAGCGGGATCGCACCGGCCAAGCAGAGGCTCTGGAAGCGCATCTGGTGGTCTTGTTTCATGCGCGACCAGCTGATTGCCCTGGGCCTGCGCCGGCCCACCTACATTGGAAGCGGCGACTTCGACGTGCCCATGCTGGACGAGTCCGACTTTGAGCTCCAGCCGCTGCCCCCGTCCAACACGACGCTCTGCTCCAGACACACGACTCTCATGCGCAACGTCGCCATGCAGAAAGACATGGCCGCCATGTGTGTCGCCAAGGCCCGGCTCTGCCTCTGCATAAACCGTATCCTCGGGGCCCAGTATGCTCTCTTCGCCCGGTGCGACGACGACGCAAACCCTCCTCCTCATCCACCTCATACTTCGCCGTCATCGAACAACAACAAGCCGCTGCACAAGACGGCGCTGGACGACGCCAGCCAGGCTCTGTTTGCGCTTGATCTCGAACTGCAGAGCTGGGCCGGCTCGCTGCCGCCGTGCTGCCAATACCGCCCCCTGTCCACTGCCGACCTCGAGGGCGGCCGCTGCTCGCTGGCCGTTCAGCGCTCTCTCCTGCACATGGTGTACTATGCTGCCGTTTCGACCCTGCACCGGCCACCGCTCTTGCGGCCACCTCTCGACTGGCAGGCTTTGCACGCCACGTCTCGGTCGGATCCGTCTGCTCGGACCATATCTTTCCTGCGCGTGCAGGACTCTGCCGCGAAAATCACCAATCTGGTCTCCGAGATGTCTGCCGTGCATCTCGACCGCTTTCTTCCACCCACCGGGATCACCGTCATATTGGCCGCCGTATGCGGCCACCTTCTCGACATCAAGAACAAGCCAGAACCGCAGACTCGGAGCAGCGGCGGCTTTATCAGTGGTCTGCGCAAGTGCATGTTGGCCTTGGAAACACTCTGCGACATATATGCTGCTGTCGACTATGCGACGGATTTGCTGGACGAGATCCTCCTCTCGAACGGCAGTCCCTCCGCTGTTGCCGAAAGCCGGGAAGATGCTCGAGCCAGAGAATGTCTTCCCAAGCATAATGCGGATACGACCGCATTTGACATGTTTGTGGCCCACTCGCCGAGCACGATCCTTCTCGACAATAGCGGCCACGGTCTGACGACGATTGCAGGGCGGTAAACGCGAGACGGGGAAGTTTGTTTGCTATGCTTCTGTCTTGAGGGAGTCGCTGGTCTTGGAATGCGTTGTAATAGAGGGGGTTTTAGAGGAACTGAACAATGTGGTCGTTAGAGGCCTTATGAAAGACATTTCACGGGCGATCTGCAAATATTGGTTTATGAATGAGAACAGCTTGGAATCTACTCCTATTTCAAATACTTTTAGACAGCATCAGCTTGGCAATCATAGCATTTCTCCATGCATTTGTCTACTCAATTGCTATCAACCCAGGTTGGAGTCCGGCCCGGTCTGACGGTAAAAAACGCCGCCGACACCGAGGTTTTAGAACTGAAATTGCCACTAGCCGGATATGGACCGGCAAATCCAGCCAATAAACGGCCGTGGCGACGTCAAGAAATAATAAATAATAATATACAATAAAACAACAATAAAACAAGAGATAATACCTCTTGACTCTGCCATCGCAGTCGCTTCCGCACGTTATCACATTTCCATAGAACCACAAGAAGGCGGGCAGGATGACAGCCGACGACAGCAAGAGAGCAACCGAGCCCGGCGACGGCGGCGAAATGGACGAAAAGAAGAAACAGGTGCAGTGGTGGCTCGAGACGGCCAAGGACGACGACGGCAACTATCGAACGGGCAACTGGATGGTCAGCGTCGCCCCGCACATGCAGGTGCTGCAGACGTCGCTCAAGGGCCGAGAGGCGCGCGTCTCGTTTGCGTTTACCGTCCAGTCCGAGCACTGCAACCGCATGGGCACCCTCCACGGCGGCTGTGCTGCGACGATTTTCGACTATGCCACCACGATGGCGCTGGTGCCCATCAGCCGGCCCGACTTCTGGCACAGCCTGGGCGTCTCGCGCACGCTGTCGGTCACGTACCTGCGTCCGGCGCCCAAAGGCACCGAGCTGCTGATCGAGTGCGAAGTCGTGCAGGTGGGCAAGAAGCTGGCGACGCTGAAAGGCACGATGCGGCGGAGAAGCGACGGCCAGATCACAGCCATGTGCGAGCATTGCAAAGTCGACGTCAGTGCCCGGCCGGCACTGTAGCGGATGATGAACTTGGAGGATGGGATTTGTATTTGCTCTATTTGCTAGACGATCACCGCCAGTAGACGTGTTTTTTTTTTTTTTTTTTTTGGTAGACTTCTTAACAGCAGCATGGATGATGGGCGCTATAAATACAACAGCTCTTGCATGTCTATATACACAGCGGTGTCCTAGAATTTGACAACGTTTTCAGACGCCACAGATTTGGCCAGGCGCAACTTGCCGTCGCATCAGGACTTCCTATGCTGTCGGATGCATGTCTTCGTGTTCGTCGCCAGGGATCTTATCTCCACGTTCGCCTTGGGCAATGATTGACGTCCTGGCGGTAGAGCGCAGTCTAGCAGTCGTGACGTTACTGATTTTTGAAACCATGTCAGACACCTACTTGGCTGTTTATATTGATTTTTCATTTTATATCATGTGATTTGTCCAGCCTTGTGCAACAGCCCAACCGCCGTGGCCCATGTGGTATTATCTTCAGCCATAGTATCTTCAACAAACTATTTCATTAATTCGTGAGAACTGTCCCGCGGTGAGGCGAAGTCCATGTCCCTTGTTTCGTGTACTTTCCCAACGCCGGCAAATCCTGTCGAACCGACTTCTCTAGTCTTTCGAAGCATGTCCCCCCATCGAAAATGCGGCGCTACGCTGCCGACTCTGGTTTCTGGGCATAGAGGCAAATGCTGTGTGCGACCGAGTTAGCGACGGCATGACGGATGGACAGAGAGAGAGAGACGGCATCACGGATGGAGAATGGGCAGAGAGAGACAGTCAAAGACAACGTACATCGGCACGTAGCCGTGGTTGGCCTTGTTTTTGAGGGCGGCGCGCACGTCGACGAGGAAGAGCTCGACCTCCTGGGTGGACCAGCCCCAGACCTTTGTGCAGATGTTCATGGTGATGGCGTGGGCGGCCTCGAGCAGGTTGGTCAGCATGAGGTCGCCGCGGATCTTGTTCTCGTCGCCGCGGGCCCAGGTGCCGACGGGGACGGCAAACTTGCGCTCGGTGACGTTGACGAAGCCGGCGGCGGCCAGCCACTGGCGGCACTGGAGCGGCACCATGGGGTCGCGGCCCAGGCGGCGCACGCCGTCGAGGATGAGCTGGTGCCAGCGCAGGAGCACGCTGCCGCGCAGCGAGTCGTCGACGGCCGTGATGATCATGATCGTCTCCATGATCTCGACGAAGCCGCCCGGCCGGAGGTTGTCGTACATGCGCCGCACCGTCAGCGCCCCGTCCCGCAGCGACGGCAGGATGTAGCGCCCGTGGATGTAGTCAAACGGCGCGCTGTACACCCACTCGTCCTCGATGTCGTCGACCTCGAACCGCAGGTTCGGCGGCACGTGATCCGGCTGGATCGGGCTCAGATCCGTCCCCAGCACGTCGGCTTCCGGATGCTCCTCGGCTGCAGGGTCAGTAGTGTTTGATGGCAGTGTTTGTTGCTTTAGCGCCCCTTTGGATGTCTGTCCTCTCTCTCACTCACCAAACTCGAGCGCCCATATGCCGGTGCCGGTGCCGAGGTCGAGCACGCGATGAACCGAGCCGATCGGGGCCATGTACAGCTTTCCATCGAGGAGCCGTTTGGCCAAATGGTGCTGCAGATCTGCAAAAGGTTAGCCGTAGAGAAGAGAGAAGCCGCTGCAGAAAAGAGGGAAGCCACTGCAAAAAGAGGGAAGCCGTTGCAGAGAAGAGAGAAGTCGCCGAAGAGAAGAAAGAAACGCCCCATCGTGGCAAAGTAAACTCACCCAGCCGTTCTCGCTCTTTCTGCGACAGGTCAGCAACAATCATCTCACGTATGACAGAAACAGAACAGTGTCCGCAGGTAGACAAACCTCGTCGTTGGGAAGAAGGTACTCTAGGGAGCACAACACGCGGGGATGGGGTTAGCACTTTTGTCACCGGAAAAAAGAAACGGGACAAAACCTCGGGACTTGGCCCGCCTGTCATGACTTACTTCCCTGCTTGTACCGGTGGTAAGTACGGCCATGTTCCTCCACGAATTCGTAGACGCTAGACGAAGCCGAAACACTCGACCGTCTGGAGAGTTAGCAGGCAAACAGCGGAAGAAGGACTGAGGGGCCAAAAGACAAAGAAGGGCCCCAAACGTACGCAAGGTCCATGTCGCCCAGATCGGAAAACGCGTCGCTGTCGTCGGTGTCCACCTGCAAGTTTCGGTCAGACGAAAAGCTCCACCGTGTGTCAATTTCCACAGCCAGGTCTTCTTTCATAAAAGGCACGGGAAGGCGTCCGAAAAAAAAAAAAAAAAAAAAAAAGGCTCACACTCAGCCCAACTGAAAAACTGCTCAAAGACCGCGAGTCTTGCCGGTCGCTCGTCTGTGCAGGACCTGCCAGCGCCGGCACAGATGCCAGAGTGGCCGCCGAGAGCGGTGCATTCTGTTGGATTTGGGCGAGGTGCTCTGACGCGGGGGCCTCGTCTTGCGGTGTTTGCTGCTTTGGTTGCTCCTCGTAGCCTGTTGGCCACGCCGGGCCTGGATGCCAGTGCTCGGAACCCGACTCCTCGTGTGGTTGGTCGGCCATGCCTACCTCGCTCTCGGTCTCTCAAAACTTTTTTTTTTTTTTTTTCTGTTTTCGTTTTTCTTTCTTTCTTTTTTTCTTTTTTTTTTTTTTTTTTTTGTATGGGATCGTGCTTGACCGATCACCCGCACGGGGGCCGGCAAGATGGCACCTTGATTTTTTTTTCCCCTACTCTTCTTTTTCGCTTGTATGACTGTGTGAAGGGGAAAAGGCAAAATAGCTGGAGTAGCCCCCTTTTTTTTGTTTGCTGTGTCTTTTTGCTTGTCCTCTTTGCCGGCCTGGTTCCTCCTCGGTACACGGTGTTTTTCTGACAGTTTCTCTGCCCTTTTCGACCTGGTCTGGGTGCTAAAGCGGTCTCTTACTCGTAGAGGCGCATCTACAAAAAGCGCAAAACGCGTTCTAAACAGGAAAAAAAAAAAAAAAAGAAGTGGAGTAAGAACGAGGAGAAAGCAAGAGAGCTCGAGTTGATCGTCAAAACGACCCCGAATAAAACGTCTCTGAGAAATTAATAGAATTAATAGAATTAATAGAAAGGGCGGAGACGAGAAACGGACGTTTTTGCTACACTCTCGGCTGGTTGGGGGTCCGGCAGTGACGCATTGGCTGGGTGTATTAAAAGAGATCAGATGGCAGGCAAATAAAGATAGGAGGCCCCGTCGGAGGGCGATTGGCTGGAGGCGGGAAGACGGCTCACAAAAAAAGAGTTCAACAGCTTTTGTGCTGAGTGCTCTACATCGAGATAAAGATAGATTTGCAAAAAGTGTGGGAGCATATTAACCGCCCTGCCATTCCGGGGGGTGACAGCAGAGGGCATCTTTGTAGGCTGCGGGCCTTTTGTCTGTGTCCTTTTGTTTGTCTCGTTCCCTCTCTCTCTTTTCTTTTTTTTTCTCTTTTGGGGGGAGGCTTTCCTTATCCTGTGCTTTTTCCCTTTCGTTTCTTTTCTTTCTGGGGATCATGCTCTCTTCGTTTGCCTCAGCCGTTTGGCTGGCATTACCAGGCTTGGCATTTTGTGCTTGGAAAAAGGGCAAAATCTCTCTCTGTCTCTCTCTCTCTCTCTCCAAAAAAAAAAAAAAAAGGAATCTCCTCTCCAGCATCTGCCTCCCATCTGCTAACAGCTTTGCAGTTCTCTGTGTATGCTTGTGCTGAAAAGCTACTCTACATCGTCGTAAGGGGGGTATTAAGGGGCAGATGAAAGGGCCAACGGACCAAAAACTTGCTGCATGTTTCTGTTTGTGACGAGACTGCGCTGTCACATTCCACTTCCGTCCACAAAACCATCTCCGCCGCCCATCCTTCGTTGGCCCGCCCTCTCCTGGCACATCCAATCTCTCGTTCGATCAACCTCTCTCGCCAGGCGAAGAGAACTGTGACGAGCTCCTACGGATGCCCCGCAATTCCCGTGTCCTTCGATGGGTCACTGCTTAACCACTGCATTCTTGTGCCTTTGCAGAGGTCACCTGCAATCTTTTCTCCTATCTCTCTCGCTGCTGAAAAAATCCTACGACGTATTATCACTCCAACAACGTATCACTCCTACGACATATCACTCCTTCGACGTATCACTCCAACTTCTACTGCATACGTGGCCCGCGATAATGTCACCACGGCATATGGCTTTCCACGTAACCAGATTGCTTTCCACGTCGGTTTATCGCTCGTGGCATGCGCTTCCGCTCTTTTTGCAGTGCTGCTTCAGCTAATGGTTTAAGCTACATTCGTATGCGTGGGATAGCTAGACATGGCTAGCCTGGCCTTTCAGAAATACTGCCACTTCCAGGCAAAAAACTCCGCGAAATGTCTTTTTTTTTGTCTGGTCTGTTTCTTTTCCTCCGACTCTTACCGCAAAGACAACGCAAAACCCAGCAGGACCAACCATTTTTGAGCATTCCCTCTGATTCATCCCCTCCCATTCGTAAAGCATAAAACGCGTGCCTCTCAACTTGAAAGAACCAAAAAAAAACTGTCTGTGCAAACCCCCTGCCGAACGATGAAAATGAATGCTTTTCCCAACTGAAATCAACGACGCAGTATCGCAAAAACGCAAAAAACGCAAAAAAACGCAAAAAAGCAAAGACGCCGCCCCATCTTAAGCATGGTATTTCTGCGAGCTCTATTCTTCCACGTAGATAAACAAAAATAAATAAGCATCGTGCGAAAAAAAAATGGCGTTATTTACGTGACCCAGTTCGAACACTCCCATAGCCGCCTACTGTCGCAGACTCTGCCGCACGGCCTCGGGCAGCCGTGCAGGAATGTCCTCGTCGTCCGACGATGAATCTGACAGATCCACAACCACTGCGTGTTGCGGCGACGGCACCCGGCTACTCGCTCGGCTGAGACCAGACGGCGGCGCGGTCCTTCCGGGCGTCTTGCGTGCACGGGCGCCGTCTCCATCGACGTAGTCGTCGGGGGGCGTCGGCTGGGACGAGTAGGGAATGGAGCCGTCGAGGCCGGTGGGTCCGACACGGCTGCGCTTGGGGCCCTGGCCCTGGCTCTGGCCGTTGCTGCTGCCGTTGCTCTTGTGGTTGCCCGACGCCGCCCAGTCGCCGCCGTTTTCCTTTGCCCTTTTCGCCGGGGTGCCGCCGCCGGCGGGCGAGCCCAGGCCCAGGCTCTCGGGCTTGAGGCCCATGCGGATGCGCTCGGCTTCCAGCTCGGCCTTGGTGCGCCGCTCGCGCAGGCGCACGCCGTACTTCTTGCGGATCACCGACTGGCGCGTCGCCAGCGAGTTGCGCAGCTTTTCCAGCCGCTGGCTTCGCTCCCGCGCGTCCTCCAGCCGCTCCGCCTCCCGCATCTTCTCGCCGTACACCGCCTCCATCTTGTTCAGGCTCTCGACCAGCTCCGCCAATTTGTCCTGCGTCAGGTGTGCGTAGACCTCCGGCGTGCCCACCAGCGGCGACGCCAAGGCCGCCCCCGGCGTGACCGGAGACTCGTCTCGATGGGCGCGCCGCGCACCCGTCGCAGCCGCTGCGGCGCCTGCACTTTGCCGTGGCGTGCGCACGCCTTTCGGTGTCGGCGTCGGCGGCGGCAGCTGCGAGGCCTGCGACGATGCCGGGTATGACGAGGGGTAGGCGTCCGTCGTCGCGTCGGGGAGCGAATTGCGCGTCTGGGACAAGGGGCCCGGCTTGTCGGGCATGGTGGTGCAGATACCACTAGACGTGTGCTGCAAGTGGCGTGGTATCAGCTCTGTCCATGGAAAACAATGACAACGACAAGAAATAACAGGGGCTGCACAGGGGCTGCGTGCAGATGCACCTGGGGTCTTACAATTTGAGCCTGGTTATTGGACCTGAACCCTTGGCGACACTGGCTGCAGGAAAACAAGAGGCCTTCTGGCGGTGGCTGAATGGCGCAGACTTGGTAGGTCGTATGCTGGTGACGAGTTAGACAGGAATTCACAAAGCGCAGATGCCGAATGGAGAGGAAAGACAAAGCTCACATAGATAAAGGGCGCCTCGTAGTCAAAGACGTGGTTGCACTTGAGACACTGCCACGCAGGCCGCTGCGGTTGGCTGTAGGCTTCGGGCGGGACGGGGCGAGGCTGTGGAATGGCGGCGGCGGGGTGCTCGCGGGGGATGACGCGTTCCTGGCCGTTGAGCGGCGTCTCCTCGACAATGTCGTCCGGCTCGTAGCCCAGGCGGCCGGCGCGGGCCAGGGCATTGATCAGCGGCTTCGCCTCGATGGACCGCAGCCGCAGGGCCAAGGCTTCGTCGAGGAAGTGGTCGCTGGCCTTGGCCAGGATGGCCTCGCACACCTCGTCGAGATCGGCCGTAGTCATGAGCTTGAAGAGCTCGGCCTTGGCCTCCTTGATCATGTAGACGCCAAACTCCCGGGCCGAGAGCTGCATCGTTCGGGCCGACACTTGGCGAATGACAGCATTGAGCTAGCGAGGTTAGCGAGGTTAAGGTTAGCCGTGGCGCCATCGACAAACAGCAGCGGCTCCTCCCCAAAAAGTGACCCCTCCCTCCCACATACCACGAATGCCTTGTGAAACTCGCTGCCCAGCAGGCACTTGTCCCAGTTGTCGCGCACGCTCCGGCGCACGCTCTCGGGCGCGCTCTGTTGTATGGCGTAGTCCAGCTGCAGCAGGTCGTCTCGGGCCTTGGCGCTGGACATCACGACGTCGGGCCCCGGCGACGGATGCGACCGGCGCTGGCTGGCGCGCTGCCACTGGGGCTCCCGTGCACCCTCCGCGTCGCCGCTGGGACCGGGCGGGTCCACAATCGCGCTCTGTCTTCGGGACAGTTGCGGGTCTCGCGGCCGCTGCACCGGCTGTGTGGGGGGTGCGGCTGCCAGGGGTCTTTGTGGTGGAGGCGGCACGGACGGTCGCTGGATCTGTGGCGATGGCGGTGGGGGAGCTGTCGCGGAAGCAAAGGCGGTTTGCGGTAGGGCGGGTGAGAGTGTCGGCGTGGCCCTTGGCTGCTGGGAGTGTTGAGGCTGTTGGAACTGCAGGGGCAGCGGAGGCTGCTGGGGATGTTGAGGTTGCTGCAGTTGTGGCTGTTGCAATCGCTGCAATTGTTGGAATTGTTGCGATTGCTGTGGTTGTTGCGGCTGTTGCGGCTGTTGCGGTTGTTGTGATTGTTGTGGTTGTTGTGGTTGTTGTGGTTGTTGTGGTTGTTGTGGTTGTTGTAGTTGCTGAGGTTGATATTGTTGGGGTCGCTGCAGTGATCCTATCACGGGAATCGGGACAGGCGTCTCAACAGGCCGTGCCACCTGTGCCGGTCGCTGCTGGTCCGACGTCGAACGGCTCGGCGGCCTCGCCTGCGGCAGTCTGGGTGGAGAGATGCGCGTCTCTTGCATCGTTGGCGGAGAATGTGAGAAGAAGTACAAGAAGTACAAGTCAGTCGCTGGGCAGAGCGCGCCAATGCCACTCTGCCTTTGTTTTTCAGGCAGGCCGTGTCCAGTTCTGCAAGAGAGCAGAAGCCCTTGTCTCGCAGGTGAAGTCGCGCTTGACGCGAGTGATCACAACGACACAGAAGAGAGAGAGAGAGAGAGAGACAGAGAGAATTCGGTGTTTGACTTTTGCGTCTCTGCTAGTCCAGACGGCTTGTTTTGGGGATCGCAAGAGACGAGAGAGGACAGTCGCGGCGGCAGAAAACGCGACGTATGCGTGAGAGTGCGTGTGACTGCGTGTGAGTGCGCGAGATTGTGTGACTAGAGGTGAGGCCAATCCGACAATGCTGGCGAACTCCAAGAAAAAAAAAAGACGAGAATTGAAAAGATGAAAGGAAAAACCTCGGCGTCTGTAATACTCCGTAGAGCAACAGCAGGTTCGTGAAGTCGGTCGTTCTTGCCTGTGGTTTTTTTTTTTCTGGTGTTTTTGGGGAGTTTGGTTAATTAAATACGGAGGTGTGGCACCATTAACTTGAGGTAAAAAGAGGACTTGTTAAGTGGATAATTACCAGTATTACGCGCCAGAAATTAATAAAAAAAAGTAAAATTTATAACGACAGGCGGGGCACTTTAATGCACACAGTGTCTTTTGTAGGATTGCGCAGTGCATTGCTCGTAAGACACGCCGACTTTGCTCTGCTTCACAGTGTCAAGTGTCTTCGGCGCCGAATTAAGTCGTGAGTAGACCAGTATTAGAGTCGCTGGAAAAGGTTAGAAGCAGTCAAGCTTATATGGAGCGGCGCTGCAGATGTGAAACTATTGGCCAGACTTTCTCAGGCGTTATTAGTGGCGTAAGCGTGCAGAAAAAGTAAATAAGGAATGATATTACGGAGTAAAACAAGTGGGAGTTTAGGAGTATGGATAATACGACGTAATATCTATAATACTAACTGGAACTCCAAGTACGGCGCATACAGCACCAAGTGAAGTGTTGTTACTGTCCTGTCTGTTTCTCCAACATACGTGTGGAACGCCGTTGGGGCTCCGTGAGATAGCCGTTGATGAATCTTGTAATCAAGAACATATTAATTTGTACTCCGTAAGGTGATTTGAAATTGCTCGTCAAGTCAAAACTTTTGTAATCCAATTATTATAACGTATTACAACAACTGAAGGTTAGATGAAATGCACTGAAGCCACATGTTTTATTACCCTTTCAAGCGCTGACCGCCCCAGTAGAAACCACTGTCAGCATTTCATTCTTTCCAGTCATAAAGTGTCTTTCTCCTCTCCCTTTGGCCAAATCCCATGCCAAATTGATAGTGGCCAACCATACAATAGAAAAAAAAAAACCAGATACCGAGTCATGAGCAGGAAATCGGGATAAAAATACAGCAAATCATGAAATGGAAACGTCTGAAGGCGAAAGAAGGACAAATATGAAGCAAAAGGAGAGATAAACCTGAAGCAAAAAGAGATAAACCTGAAGCAAAGAGAGACAAGCATGAAGCAAAAAGAGACCAAATCAAGGCCCAATATCTACTTCACCTCACTCTCTCTCGCCCCTCACACACTCTCTCACACTCTCCCTCACACTCTCCCTCTCTCTCTCTCACTCTCTCTCACTCTCTCACACTCTCTCGCCCAGGCACGCGAGCATGAGCCGCTCGTAGTGGCCGCTGAGCTCGCCGCGGACGCGCTGGGCCAGGTTCTTGTGGTAGCGCTTCTCGTAGGCGGCGCGCACGTTGGCAAGGTTGTTGCGGTCCCAGTGGATGCGCACGATCCGGTTGATCAGCAGGTGGTCGCGCGTGCCGGCGCCGACCATGGCGTTTTCCAGGAGCGACGCCTGGTGCATGTACTTGTCGGTGGCGTGGTTCAGCTGGTACAGCAGTGCGCTCTCCATGTGGCCGGAGAATTCCTGGAGAGTTAGCTGGACGAGCGAGACCAAACACACAAACGCTCAGATCGCAGACGAACGCGACAAAAACACTCACCTTTCGAATGACGTCCTGCAGCGGCCGCGCGTACTTTTGCTGGTACTCGTAGGCGACGGCGCGCAGGTGGTTGTCGTTGCGGGTGCTGAGGATGCTGCAGACGCGGATCTCGTCGGTGCCCATGCGGCCCTCGGTGGCGGCGTAGAGGTCCTGGACGTCGCGGTCGACGTCGGCCTTGACGACCGGCGCCGCGTCCTCGGCGCGCGCGGCCTCCAGCACGATCATAAAGTGGCGCTCCGTCTTGAGGCTGAGGTCGGAGCGCAGGACCGACTCGAGCGTGCGCCGGTACTGCTGCTGGTAGGCCGACTTGATGGCGCGCAGGTCGGCGTTGGACCGCGACAGCAGCACGTCGTTGAGCATGTCCTCGTTCGTGCCGGCGCCGCACAGCGCCTCGTGCAGCATGTGCACGTCGTTGAGCAGCGGGCCGCGCACCAGCGCCACCAGCGCGTATTCCAAGTGGTGGCTCGTTTCCGACTTGATGTCATCCACCAGGTCGCGCCGGAGCTGCTGCCGGTATGCCTGCTGGATCGCCGCCATCTGCAGCGGGTCCTTGTCTGCCAGCACGCGGATCAGCGTCGTCTCGTCCGTGCCCATGCCCTTCATCGCCCGCCGCAGCGCCTGCGCGTCCGGCCCCGCGTCCCAGTTGATCAGCTGCGGCGCGCCGTAGCCCGGCGACGGCGGCGTGGCCGGCACCGGCGGCGCTCCGGCGCCATAACCGTGCTGCGGAGGAGGGTAGCCGCCGGCCGCATGGGCGCCGTACGCCGGCTGCGGCGACGCTGCGCCATAGCCGGGGTATTGGCCCGGGGGCTGCGGCGCCCCGTAGTGGCCTGCTGGCGGCGGCTGTGGCGGAGGGGCACCGTACTGGCCCGGCGGCGGTGCACCGTAGGGGGCCGATGGAGGAGGAGCGCCGTACTGGCCGGGCGGAGGCGCACCGCCGTAGTGGCCGGCAGGAGGCGGAGGCGCGCCGTATTGGCCGGCGGGAGGCGGAGCCGGCGCGCCGTACTGACCCGGCGGGGGAGCGCCGTAGCCCTGGGGCGGATAGCCGCCTTGCTGGGGTGGCGGGTACTGGCCCGGAGGCGGCGGCTGTTGGTAGTATCCGCCCTGCGGCGGAGGGCCTTCTGTAGCGAGAAGAATGCGTTAGCAAAGGTGAAAGGCGACGCGCGCGAGGACATAGGCAAAAACAAGCAAAAAAAAAAAAAAAGAAAGAAAGAAAGAAAGAAAGACGAGGACACAAGCAGAGAGCATGGCCGATGCACGAGCTGTCACTTACGGCCATAGGGGGGGTAGTAGGACATTCTGGGCAGCTCAGTCGATGGATGGGAACAGAGGCGGCAGTGAGCGATCGAAAAACGCCCGACAGACGAGCAGGGATGAAAAGACGGAAAGCGAAAGCGAAAAAGCGAAAACGGCACAGAGCCACAAAGCGAAAGAGGCAGCAAGGCAAAACCGAAAGAGGCAGCGAAACAGAGCTGATTGATCGGCTGGCCTAACGGTTCTTATACGAACCCGTTCGCTCTGCACGACTTTCTTTGATGGCACAAGGCGGGGCGGGGAGGGGGGCTGAGGCAGATTCTGAACGGTAAGTGGCTTTGGTTTTGCATCCTCTGCTCCTCGATGCCAAGGCTTTTCTGGGGCTAAGCTCTGAAGAATGACGCCAATGAACCCGCCAACGGGACAATTGGGGGGTCTTTAGACAATAGTGCCGGTCCTTTGGTGGACTACGCTCTCGTAGTGCACTTCCACGAGTGTGCCCTTTTCGACCAAAGATGGTAAGGTAGGGAAGCTGGCGTGAACGGCTCTGTTGCAAACCGTTGGGTCTTTTTTCGGTTTGCATTTGGTGGGCTTAAACCTCCTTTCCAGCCGTTGGCCACTTATGTGAATTGTATCCATTAGAAATACTCCGCAATTACCTCTCTATTCCTCCGTATTACAGTGTTCTCTCTTCTGTCACTTGGCCTGTATTTTAGCGGGAGGCCGCTGGCGCGCTCTTTTTTTTGGTAGGGTAGTCACGTGATATCATTCCAATAGCACAGCCCCAGTATCATAAACTTGACAGGGAGGCAGTGTGCGTTTGGTTTGCAAGGGGGCAGTGTGCCTACGAGTATCCGACCCCCCAGTATCCATACTCCGTACGAGTACTCTGTAACGACGTACGAGTAATATCCATATTACCCCGAACTTAGATATAATCGTCCCCCCGACCCAATTAATTCTTCTTTTCGACAAAAAAAAGAAAAGGCGGAATCAGGGGACCGCACCCGTCTCACCCCATTTTAAACTTCTCTGTGCATGCCCAACATTGAGGTGGTCTTGCGCTGTTCGGATGTAAAAGTGACAATATCAATGAATGCAAAACTGGAAAGACGGGCCAACCCAAAAGGAACATAACATCCCTCGAGGCAGATAATACGGCACCCCCCCCCCAAAAAAAAAGGCAAAAATAGATAAACAAAAGTCAAGTAGAATGCTTGGCTTGCATATGCGTGGACTCCGTATGCGTGCCGATGATCAAGAGCCCAGCTTCACTTGAGCATCAGCAGCTCACGTTGTAATGTGAGAAGGTTATGGGACAGGGCCTCAAAGATGGGGCAAACAAAAATCGTTTTTAAAGAGTTTTTTTTTTTTTTTTCTTTTTATCCTCTCTCAATCGTTTGCTCTCGTCCCCTCGATTTCCAGGAAAACCCATTATCTATCGATTACTGACATGCTTTTTTTTTTTTTTTTTTTGTGAAGGGGAAGCCTTGTGATACATATTTTACCTTTCCCATCAGGTTTTTTTTTTTTTTTGAGTTTCTTTTTTTCGCTCCGCACCGCCGTTTTCTTCTTAGTGGTGGGGGGGTTTTTTTAACACATAACCCGCCTCGTCTTATAATCTACTACGAGTATGATTGGCCAACGCTTCTCTTGTTTGCCACAGTAAAACCTTATGTGTTAATTGTACAGTTGGATAAAGTGCCGAAGCACTGTGGTTAGCTGTAACAATATGTCCATGAGAAAAAGTAATAAAAGAGCGTGTTGTACGAGCATTCCGATATTGTAAGGAAGAAGGAGCTGCACAACTATATAGCAACTGGCCCCGAAATCTAATTTCCACGACTCCACCCAGGGCTCCTGGCATATCCGTCACACCTTCTTTATAAAACTCACCTTCTTTATTATCAATCGAAAGAATGCAGAAGAGGCTAAATATGAGCCTACGATGACCTCCATTACAGTAGAAACGCGAGTATGCAGGACATGTTTTTCTTTCAACTTGCGAGTTCTTTTCTCGCTTCTTAAAAATCCAAAAAAAATGTGTATAAGAGGGCAGCAGAGAACCGCAGGCGCTCTTTGCTGGACCAAGGCCAAGCAGTTGACATCTTCAAAATGCCCTTTTGTCCTCGCGCATGCGAGTCGTTCAAGCTGCTCTTGTTTTCAAAGGAACCATCTCTGCTGCCGCCCACTGTCAACGGCCTTGTGACATCTGCTCTGATTTGCATTATTATTCATCTCTTGTGATTGCTCCCCAATGCCCTCTGTCCTTCTTTGGATGGCCTGTTTCTTGTCTCGGCATTGCTCCCTGGCCATGCGGTCCATCAGGCAGTTTTTCTCGACCCCCAACCAGAAGAGAAAAAATACAAAGCTGCAGCAGAACCAGCAGCAGCAGCAGCACGAGTATCAGCTCAACCTGTCTGCCGTCGGCTGCTCTGCTCACTCGTCCTGGCACTTGGCTCTGTCCCTGACCCAAGGATGCACTCATTGCAGCAAGACTGCGGCCGAGCAGGCGTCGCTGCACTCTGGCTCGCCCACATTCGACGACCCGCCGCCGCATTGCTTGCCTCTGTGTTGCCATGCATGTTTGCCACACAACAGCTCAAATGCAACCATTGCAGCGGATCAGGCGCCTAGCTCATCAAAGGTACCGCTGCGAACACCATCACCAGAAAGGCCCGTCTTCGGCCACGTCTCACAGGCGTCGCGCAGGATCACAAACAGCGGTCCGGGCCCGTTCGTGATGTCAATGTACCCCCAAAAAGCGACAAGGGCCAACGAGCCAGCCTCTTCTGTGGACTGGCCCAGCGCCAGCGGTGCCGGAGATGGCTTCGACTGTTGTGTCGATTTGGAGGGGACAAGAAATTCAAGTTTAGATTTCCATGTCTGGCGGTTGTGACGTTCTCTTGTATTCCAACTATAACGTTTATAATTTTATGAGAAAAACATGTCTTGCCAACTAAAACCTTTTGGGACAAGAGCCCAGTTGTGAAGGTAGCGTAAACTACAAAGAGAATGTTTAACGCGTTGCTGTTACGGCTTTGGAGACTGGCGAGCAGAACTGCAATATAAATACCGTCTTTCGGTCTCTCTCTCTTCCCGTGCCTTGGGGTCGTAAGGTGTTGAGGAAAATAAATCAGAATCAAACCTTCTACTTTCTTAGCTTAATATCATTAGGGTTGTATTTTTATCTACTTCTATGGACGAACCGCCAGTGATCCCATTTGGTATCACACTTCCAGCACTTGGTGAGCGGCGTGCTTGTCTTCCTTTTGTTTTGTTGTTTATTTTCTTATTGTAGTCTTGTCATTCGTTTCCTTCCATCCCATTGATATGCAAAAGACGCCCCTATTTTTCATACATTACAGCGTACCGGGACAAAAAACAAAAAAATAATATAAAATAAATAAAATGGGGTATGAGAAAATTGAAACTCGCAGATTGCGAATAGAATACCACTGGAATGACGGCGCTTTAGCGCTGGGCAAGCGTGCCATTCCACGGCGGATAAGTAGTGTGCCACTGGCCGTCGTCATACGTCTTTGTGCTGGAGGAGGTACTCGATGTTGTGGTGGTGGAGAATGAGCTTGGGAGAGTGGAGGAAACTGAGGAGAGAGAAGAGGTGAGAGATGCAGAGGTCAAACAGGTGGGTGATGATGCTGGAGGAGATGAGAGCGAGGACGAGCTCTTGCTCGGCGTGGATTTTGGCGCTAGATTAGACGAAGAAGACGATGAACTTTCGCTCGAAGCGGTTGTCGGCTTGACGGCCACAGCTGGAGGCAGAGTTTGTGTTGTGGTGGCTGTTGTGGTGGCTGTTGTGGTTGTCGTGGCAGAACCATCAACGTCCACGATGGCGATCGAGACCGATACTCTGGTGATGTAGACCGACGTCGTTTCTGTCGCCGTCGTCGTGGATTCTGGCGTCGCCGTTACCACGACGGTGTCTGTTTCGGTCGTTGGCGACACCGTTTTATAGACCGTCGTGGTCGACGGGCTTGTGCGGCCGCCGCTTCCAAAGTTGTTTCCGCCAGCGGCGACCGTAGTGTCGCTGCTGCCGCCGCCACCGCCGCTGCTGCTGCCACCATCAATGTTGACTACTGAATATGTAGCTCTTGGGGCCAAAGCGGCAGGAGCACCTGCGGCAGCATCGGCGTCTCGTGGCGCATGCGGCTTGTTGTGGAAAGGAAGAGAAGAGCCGACCGAGAAGAAATATGCTATTGCAGCCAGCAAAGACGGAGGCATGCGATGCAGGTGCATTTTGTAATGCGCTGTGTGGAGCAAGTAGTTGTGGAAAAGAGGCAGAAGAGAGACTGTGCAAGGCTGGCTGGAAATATGTGGCAATGGAAGAAGATGGCAGACTTTGAGGAGCAGTTTATGAGCAGCCTATGATGGAATCGTCATGAGCTATGTAAAGCAAGCGTAAGGCAAATAGAGCGTGCAGAGTAAGGAGTAAGAAGATAGCACGCTCTGCAGCCACGGTAAATCAAAGACTGTAACGATCACGCCCTTCTCCTGAGGTGATGATGTGCTTTGAAGTTAAAAGAATGACAAAAAGCTCTCAATCAAACCTTGATTTCGGAGAAAGAAGAAGGAAAAAAAAAAAAGCTCACAAAAAAAAAAAAAGAAGAAGCTTATGATATGAGACGAGAAAAAAAAAAAAAAAGACGAGGCAGTCTTCTTATTTGTTGCTGCACTTTATTTGTTGGCGTGGGAAATTCAGAAGGCTGGCTTGCATTGCAAAATGTTCCACATTCATTACTTTTTGCGGAGAACTTTTCAGGTACATTTCAGGGCCGGGGCCGCTAGTTTTCGCGATGGCTGGGATTGGAGCTCAAAGCGCAGCGTGCAGGCGTGGCGCTGATTGGATGGAATTTTTTTCAAAGCTTAAGAAAAGCGGAGCCCCCAACCTCGCGCATGCTCAAGGCTGCCATAGTGTGGCGCTGGTGGGGCGGTGCCCTGCATAGCGAGCTGTCAACAAGCTTAGCACGTGACGAGAAAACGAGCTGTAAAATGGAGTACCTGACCCCTGGTGTAAGGCTAAAATTGCCCCTTACGGCGCAGCAGAGCTTTGCGCATATGCTCAGTGCGACATTCCATGCAGAATGTATTTTCCAGTTTACGTATTGATCGACAATTTCATCTGTCATGTCACACGTGCTTCATTTTTCTAAGAAGCTTTTAAGAGCTGGCCATAGACCTTTTTCTTTCTTCTAACTTTTTTTTTTTTTCTTTTTCGTGTCTTTTTTTCTCTCGCATTGGCTCGGCATTTTGCTGTAGCTGTCAGGTAGCCCTAGAAGGCTTTGATAACTCGGAATGCTTCTAGCATCCTATGACCGCGTCCGCTCATAAAATTCGGTCGCCAGAAATGTTACTGGTCCACATTTGCTTGCTTCCATGCTCAATACAAGGCCCATACTTGAAGCTGTGTTTCCTTACTCAGACGGGGGCATCGTCCGCGCCTTCCCCGAGTTGGCTTCTCATACTTGATAAGTCCACTACGTTAAGACTCCAATTGGCTCAAGAAGGTATTGCCAAGTCATAGAGATCAGTTTCACCAAAGGTCCTTTGATATAAAATGTGAAATATGGCGCGAACAAGCCTGGGCCTACAAATAGCGTCTTGGCGGGCAATGCCATAAAAAAGAGCCAATTGTACTCCGTATGACTTTACATACCATCGTACCATTGTATTTTGCCCAGAAACAGTAGATTAATGAAAGAAAAGGACTCAAAAAGAGTTCTGATTCTATTGCAACGGAGAGAAATACCACCACACCGAAGTGCCACGTGAGTTGTTTGTGCTGTGCCACACAGAAAGAGAAAGACAGTGGGGTCACGGGTTCCAAAGTATACGGAGTATAGAATACGAGTATTTTATAGAGGCACAGCCTCGTTTAGATTGGATGATAGAACTAGAAACGGCAAGTCATAAAGTGGAGTTGGCAGACCGTTGACAGCAAATACTATAAAGATATGAGTAGACGAAAAGAACACGACTCAGGCCCAGCCTGGAAGTGCTGTGAAACACAAAAACATATAACAAAACAAGAGGAAATAGCTAGGACGAAAATAGAAGCCGGAATATAAAAGTGTAAAAAAAAAAAAAGAGAATCAGCCAAAGCTAGAGATGCCCTGCGAACTGCCAAGTGGCGAAACCCCGATTTAGCGATTGGAGTGGAGATCCTGAAAAGCGGAGAAAGGGCTTCAATTGCAAGAGATGGGAAACGACAACGACTGGACTTTCCAAGCAACACGTCGGTGGTATGCCTGTCGCATCTGCTTTCTCTAGTTCCACGCGTTGCCTTGGCATTGCCCTACTAAGTATTAGCATGGTCCGTTTCTTTGGACTGAAATAGCAATGAGAAGGAGTCAGAAAGCCAGCATACCTCCGTAAGCATCGTCGCTCTGTTGCTGATAAGCACCGGTCGCGTCAAGGCCGCTGCCCCCCTGCTGCTGCTCCTGTAAAGGCTGGTGGGCCTGGTAATCGAACCCAGGCGTATTCTGTCCATAGTTGTAATCGACGGGATAGCCAACCGGGTAGTCAACCATATCGGCACCACCGCCAGCTGCGCTGGTCAACGGATAGGTAATGTAGCCATGGGTCGCCGTCGTTGCCGCTGTATCCATGCTGTAGGACCCAGCAAAAGCGCCGCCGCCGCCAGATGCAGCCCTGCTGGATCCTTCGCCACCACTGTCGCTATAGTACCCTTGTCCCATGACGATCTGGGCCGCATTGCTGCTGCTTCCACCGCCGCTGCCGCCGTTGCCACGGCCGGATTTCTTGCCACGGCCCTTGGCTTCTTTGGCTTCGATTTTCTCCTTGCGTCTCAAGTAGCGAGCAACGTCCTGGCGCGTGACGTTTTTCCCGCGTACAACGTAGACGTCCTTGTCGCCCTGTTCAAGCAGTTTCTTATACTCATCGGCCGTGATGTACTTCTTCTCCAGGCCCCATTCTCTGAATTTCGTCTTGTATTGCTTCGGCCTGGGCAGACGGTGAACACCGGATGGTCAGCTTGCATGTCCCAGCAACGACAGTAAAGACAAAAACAAAAAATTACACAAAGTTTCAGGGGAAGACTTACGTGGCGCTGAAGTTGTGCACAATTTTCATTTCTTCCATGACGTCAGGAAGCGTGTTTTCAGCATAGAGCGCAGTGATGTATTCCCGGTAGGGTTCCCAGTCTTCTGCCTTTTCGGGTTGGAAGTGCTTGGGCTTTGCGGCAGACGACTGATAGTAGGCCATGTTGGCGTTAGAGATACAAATGTGATGGACAGGGAGAAAAAAAAGCAAGTAGGAAGCAGCAATGTGCGAGTGCAATGGATGGCAGCAGAACATGAACCACAAGAAGACGGAGAGACTGACCTTGCTTGCCATGATGGTGCACGATGCCTGCGTATTTATAATGATGCAGCGATGGCAGTTCTGCTGTTTATTTTTTCAAGTAAGACGAAACGTTTCCCTTTGCTGACAGTCCAGCCGATTCGGACTGAGGCCTCAGCCGAGTAGCCAAACAGATGCAAAAGTCCAATGCTGCGAGGCGAAACGATTGTGCGATTCACCGTTGAATCATAATGGGGAAAAAAAAAAAAAAAGCCTCAGATGATGAGATGTGGACAGACGGATGTCATGCGTGTTAATGTTGTGTTGTTGTAATATAGCGCTGCAGGAGGGCAAAGGGCCCACGAACAAGTTCTGGGCTTTAAATGGTCAACGGCGACCTGCGGTAGGCGCAGTGTCTGACACAAACAAGCCTCGTCCGGATGCAGCAAAGTGTTCTCGTTCTCGCTATGCGTGCATTGCTGTCCCGGTTTTCGGTCGAATTCTGGTGTTTTTACCTTTTTGTGATCACGAGCCTCATCCCTTATTTTGTGCTGATGAGACGGCTCGCGGGTAAGGCGTTGTTGGATGCAGGTTTTGAAAAATGGTGGAAAGAGAGTTCATGCAGGGGCAATTTAGCGGGCGTTGCCAATCATGTGTGTCCCTCTCCTCGTCTAGGCGTCACCGGATACTCTGCAGTCTATGGGTCGCACAACTGGCCTCCTAAGACGGCAAGAGCACCAACCAGAGACAACAAAGACAGCCAAGACGGACGGAAACGGCAGGGCAGACAAATCTGGACGCGAAGAACTTTGACGCCGACGAAAAAAGAGACCGAGAGAAGAGAAGGCGCAGGCAGTAATCTGGTCAGCGAAGAAAGCACACGGCCACACGGGCTTGAAGCAGAAGCGGATGCTGAAAGCTTAGTCGTCTCTCACACAGCGTGACACAAGTGCCCACGCATATATTCTCGGTCCCGTTCTCTCTCTTTCCTGTTCCGTCTCCTATTTTGGCTTCCTCGTCCTTTCTGGGCAAGAAAGTAACAAGACGGCCGAGGGCAGACGTCAACCGGGCACTGGCTCGATACAAGCTCGAAATATATGCACCGGCCGTCTTCTCACAACGCTGTTGCTAAAGGCAGATACCACGCAACGTCATTAGGCGACTCCGCAATAAAACGAATCATATCAAGAGAAAGCACTCCCCATGCGTGAGGACCCCTCCTCCTCTTTCACCCCACCCCTTGCATTTTCCTCCTCTCTTTCCTGCCCACCGAGCCAACAACGGTCAAGCGCCATGCCCCTACCTGACGGGACAGACAAACAGATATGACCAGTCTTGGCTTAGTGAGTCAAGCCGCTGTGCCGCATTTATCAGCCCAGTTACCAAGAAGGGAAGAGGAGACGACTGGCAGGCCAAAATAAAACCAAACGCAGGTGACCACGGGTCATCGTGACACATATCGGGGCGGACAGGGTGTGACGCCAGTCATTCCAGGCAACAAAGAAGGCTGAGCAGCGCCCTGCCGATAGCCAACTGTTAAGATGTAACCAGGAAAAAATAAGCCAGAATGGTAGGACTGAGCAACAAGCATTTGATAGTGTGGAAATCCATGCGTGGAATTTGTGCCTGCGTTAGGTGGGGGCGGGAAATAAACGGACAAAAAATCAAAGGCAATGGGAAAGGGGGTTGATGCAGTGGCAGAAAAAAAGACTGTCTTTCGGCTTTTTGCTTGTTTTGTGCGGAACACTTGAGCATTTGGGCCTACTTTGAGGTTGTCTATCTGACCGTTGTTTCGCCATGTTTGGCAGCAAAATAAGCTGTAGATACGAACAAGGTTCTGAGGCCTGATGACAGATCTGCTTGTCGTAGGGGTCAATGGTGGCGAATATTAGATGAAGCAACTAAACACAGCAGTAAATGTATCCATATAATACGACACGTATGAAAGTTGATCAAAACATGAAATAAAATTCAAACAAAGTCCTGCTAGAGTGAATTGAAACAACACAAAACAAGTAAAATGCATGAAACGTGTCCACCAAGAGCCCGGCAACGTTTGCAAGAAGAGCAATGTTCACAAGTGTGTCTCCAACAGCACGTACAAGCCACCGCCACATTTCTGGCACGGCAGTCCCGCTGTTGGGACGGCAGCCCTGCTGTATTTACTGAGGGAGTATGACGGGCTTCTGTCCCGTTTAGGTATTGGGCCAGGCCGCCTAAAACGGTGTGGCTCTTCTGTCTCTTTTTGATACCGGGCCTTTTCGAAAGTAGTTCAGAAGAGCGACAGAAGGCAGTTGGGAGTGAGGAGGAAAAGCAATAGACGTTTTTGCCCAGCGAGTATGAGTCCCGCCCCCCAGAGTGTAACCCGTGATGCGGAGATTCTGCCCTCTTGGGCCAGCCAAGATTGAACAGGGCCAGGCTTGAGGCACCCAAAATCAGGAATGCAGTGTCGCAACCGGTTCTGAACGTCTCTTTTTTTCGGAGACACAAGTTCTCTGCAGGGAAGAAGGGCTTGCATGTGGCCAATCTGCGCCTCAGAACCCATGGAGGGGTTGCCGAGAAAAGGGCCATTCAGCCACAAGCCAGTGGGGAGTGAAGGAACGGGACAGAGAGGCAGTAGAGACCAAAGACACGGGATATGTGCGGCGTACGTGGGAGGGCGAGGAGGTAGAAAAAAAAGAAGAGTGTGCGCGGAGACAAAAGAAAAGAAAAAAAAGTAAATTGTGGGGGGGCAAAAAAAGACAGAATGCTGGTTGGTTTTCTTTCATTGTTGCCCCCTATATCACATTCTCGTCCTCGTGTTCTGTTTTTGTGATATTGGCTCCACAGTCTTTCTGCCCCGCTGTTTGCCATCGGCCAGAATTCTAATTTGGGCAGAAAAGAAGCAGAGAAGAATCCTGTTCGTTCCGAAACAAGAGAAAAAACAGCCTTGCCCATAGTCCCCAGTCCTTCAGGATGCATGACGAATGCACCAGTTAGCTGAGGCGAAGAGCCCACCAATGTCCTTTTATTCGTTTTGTGGTTTAATTTGGTTTTGCCAAGTAATGCCTCTGTATATCCCCAAACATCAAAATCAAAATGGTAAATGGTAAATGCCAAATGCACTTTACAAGAATGCGAACCTGGCGGTGTGTCCCGGATGACTACGCAAAAGGGCAACCGACGCCTGTGCCATTGGACGAAAAGAAAACCAGAAAAAAGCCAGAAAAAACTCGACATACGACAAAAATCCTACGCGCTTTCGTGCCATGACACGGAGTTTTTCAAACACTCGGACTACATACGAGGGGCGGCAGCTGCCTACGACCGGAAGCAACCGTTTTCGATTAAAACCAGATTTGACTTTGTTTCCTCTGTCGCTCTCTTGCTCTCTTTTTCTCTCCGAAAAGAATATGTTACCACCAGGCCAGCGTTTTCAGCGTTTTCATAGCGATTTTTGAGCACCTGACTCTTGATATTTTTGGTCTTTGGCCCCTGACGAACCAAGTTGGCTAGTTTCATCAGTTTCATATGCCATCGGCCAGCCATTCGCCGTTCAACGGTGCGTCGTAGAAATGAGGCGTAGCGCGGAGCGGAGGGCAAAAAAAAGATAATGATAATATGCCTAATATATATTACATTTTGCGTAGTGCAATAATACTACTGCTGGAGGCAATGCGGGACTGACCTGACCACCACCACCGCGCACAAGGCCCAGCAAACAGAGCAAAAACGATGGAACAAAACGAAACAAAACCCAGCTGATGCAATCTGTTTCCTCTGGTTGTCCTGTTTCGTGTGCATCTGATATATCTGGAACATCTGATGCTCATTCACACCCACACACGTCGGCGGGTACTTGAACAGGACATAATAGTCGAAGACGATCGCTCCGGCGAGTTTGTCTGTGTCTGCAACAGCGGTCTTGGCGTGAGCAGTGCCACTCGAGACCACGAGGGCGATGCACGCCATCCACCAAACCCTGCAACAGGTGGCAAATACGAGGAGAGGTGGGCCGGGTCAGCGATGCAGAAAGTTGGGGGCCAATCCTTGCTGGCTGTGCCGTGTGCCACACAAACCTTAGAAGGATGGATGCTTTGACCAGGCAGCAGCCCGATTTGATTCTGGGGCAGATGGAGTGCCGATGTGTGTTTGAAACGAACGAATCCTTACTTTTCATCGTGTTTGTTTTTTTTTTTTTTTTTTTCTCTCTCTTTTCTCTGTCTTTCCCCTCTCCTTTCTCTCTTTTTTAATTTAATCTTGGAAAACCTGGGACACGCCGACCCAACATTCACACAACGTAGCATCTGGACAGCCTCCTTGGAAGACTGTGTTTTCCCCATCATCGTGATCTCCATCGTGATTGCAGTACCGGATCGCCAGCTGCTTATCAGCTCAACCTCGTAGGGCTGAAGGAGCAGACACACGCAGCACCAGTGTTCCCTCTGCGAAGCAACAGCAACTGTCTCACTGAGCACCACAGACAGGCACATCAGGCAGTCCAGCATTGCGTTGGTGGGGGGGGCCTGACGGAATGGTTGGGTCGTATTGCCGGCGCCTCCGTGGCTGGGCAGGGAAACGTTACGACGTAAGAAAATCAGGAGACAGCCTTACGGCCGGACGTGCAGATCTGTAGAGCTCACCGAGCCAGCGCAGCTTTACCCTCTTCCCCACCTGGACTGTGCACAGCGTCGTAGTTGGCATTCAGAGGTGTTTGGGCTGTCAGCTCATGTCAGATGGCATTGCACAAGGACAGTTGGCCGTTTTCATGCGGCGATTAACAGCTGGGGCTGTGACGGTGTGAAATTATGAATAAAGAAACAGTCTGTAAGTCTGGCTGGCCATTTTGCCACTTTTTTGAGCCAAGCTTACGCGTTTCGGAAGCACATCGGACAAGCCGAAGCATGGTAAGATGTTTAAGTTGAAACGCCATTTACTTGGGTATGTGTAGTCAGAGCCAAACTCCATGCATCTGCACTTTTCATGTATCTGCCACCTTCCATCTGCCACGATGTTTCTCGCTCCAACCCCCTGCTGCAATCCACTTTCTGTCGCCCTCAAACCCCCCTGCTGCAATCCACTTTTTCGCGGCCTCCCACTGCCTCGCCCGCCCTTTTCGTCTTACAGTCTTGCCTCGGTCTGCACGCCGCCGCCTTTGGCCGTCTTCTGCACCGCCGCCGCAAAGGCTGCCTGGACGTCGTGCTCGTGGAGCCAGGTCGGATCGGGGCGGTTGCGGATGCGGGCGCGCAACTGCTCGTCGGACTCTGTGGGCGTGCCGGGCTCGGTGTCGGCGGCGTTGTGGCAACGCTGGCGGCGAGCCTCTTCGGCGCGGGCGGTGTTGGCGGCGTGCACCAGCTGCTGCAGACGGTCGGTGTGGGGTTTGCGAGTGCGCTCGTAGAGCTGCAGGGCGGCGAGGAGGGCGGCTGAGCGGTCTGGCGGGCGGGCGGCGCTCTCACGGACGGCGTCAGAGTCGTCAGAGTCGTCAGAGTTGAAGAAATGGCGCAGAGCGGCGGCCAGGGCCCAGGCGTCGTCGAGGGCGAGCGAGCCGCCGGTGGCAAAGGCGCCGCCGTGGGCATGGGCGGCATCGCCGACGAGGGTGACGCGGCCGGCGGGCACGGCGGCGCTGGAGAGCAGCCACGAGGACAGGCGGGGGGCGGCGGCGTTGGGATAGAGCTGGACGTCGGGCACGGCGGCGACGACGGCGCGGGCCAGCGGGCCCCAGTCGGCGTAGAGGCTGCGCAGCTGGGCGACGCTGCCCTCGGAGGCCCAGGCGCGGGCGGTGTCGGCGAGGCGGTGGTAGCTGGCGGGATCGCTGGCGGGATTGCTGCCTGAATTGCTGCCTGAATTTCTGCCGGGATCGCTTCCGGACTCCCAGCCGGACCCCCTATCAGGGTCGTCCAGGTCCAGCTGCATGTTGCCGACGACGGTGAAGACGCCGCGGCCGAGCGGCGAGAAGAAGAGCGAGCGGCCGCCGGGCCCGACCATGTGGGTGGCTTCGTGGGGCAGGTCGCGGATGTGGGCGACGCGGGTCTGGGGAAAGACGGAGCGGAGGGCGACGGCGCCGGTCCAGCGCGGGCGCGACGCCGGCTCGAAAAAGGTGCGCACGCGCGAGTGCAGGCCGTCGGCGCCGACCAGCAGGTGGGCGCGCGCGCTGCTGCCGTCGGCAAAGGCCAGCACGAGCGCCGCCGCGCCGGCGTCCCAGCCGACGCCGGCCAGCGCCTTGGCCGTGTGCACGGGGATCTGCGCACGGCGCACGTGATCCAGCAGGGCCGTCTGCAGATGCGCGCGCAGGAAACGGGCGGTCCAGTGGCGGCGGGCAATGTTGCGGCCGCCGGCGGCCTGCGACGCGTCCGCCGACACGATCTCGCCCGTCCGGTAGTGGCGGTACACCATGGGCAGGCCCGAGGCGTTGCGGAAGGCCACGCCGCCGTCGTCGGCCTCGCTCAGCGCCTCGGCCACGCCCAGCCGCTCCAGCGTGCGCATGCCGTTCGGGCCCAGCGCGACGGACGCGCCGATCTCGCGCAGCTGCCGCGCCCGCTCGTACAGATGCACGCGCACGCCCGCCTGGTCCTGCAGCGCAATCGCCAGCGCCAGGCCGGCGATGCCGGCGCCAACAATGGCAATGTCGAGGACAGGGTCGGCGGCCTTGGAGTCGGCCATCTGCTGAGTCGTTTTGTGTGGCTGCTTTGTCGGTGGGAGATGGACAAAGAAAGAGACGAGCTGAAAGTCAAGGCAGTAAAGTATGAGACGACAGAATCCAGCCGGCCAAGCGCTTTATGGCATTGCTGCCACCAACCAACGGCTTTATGACATTCAGATGACAAAGCGGCTGCCGAATCCGAGAGGCTGCTCAAGCAGCTATAGCAAACGCGGCCATTGCATCATCGGCGACGAGCGGGGCATGGCTCCAACCGCGGCAGCAGCCGGTGGCGTGCTCTGACTAGGGAAGAGAGAAGAGAGGCATGGCTGCATCGGAGCAGCACAAGACCTGCGGCGAGGTTACCTCGACCGGCTCGTCAGCGTTGCGAGCTATGGCGACGTGCCTGACAGAGTGGCGCGATATTGCCGTAGAGAGGTCGATGTTGGAATCGTAGGTGGCCGTTTTGCCTGTCTGGCCAGTGTCCATGCTGAGAATGGTGAGCAGGCATAAAGGCATATGGACGAGAATGCCGACAGGCATGCAGCATATGGACCAAAACGCCGACAGGCATGCAGGCATATGGACGAGAATGCCGACGAGGTCTGGTCCGACCCCTGTTCTCTATCTGGCCGGTCGCAAACCAGCTCTCAAGATAGCCATTCTTCATTGTACAAGCACGGCCTTGGGCATCGCTGACTGCTTGTTGCTGAACAGTCCAAGCACAGTACACACACACAGAGAGAGAGAGACAGAGATATGGCCACAAAGACCTCGTCCTGGCGAAAACGATACCAGCCCGTCCCGCTGTCACGAGAGCTACAAGCTCTTCTCGGCCATCCAAGTCGATGCGCCTTCGCGGCGAGAACCTGGTCTTGTGAGTCTGGTGGCTTCGTGGACATGAGTCTTTGCGACCTGCCATTTCTAACGAGTCTCTCCACAGCCGCTATGTCTTGTGAGCCGGCGGTGCAACCTGCGTGCAAGTACCCAGCCAAGATTGAACGTCACCACGCCAGCGGCTGTCTCTTGTAGGCCCAGAACCCAAAATATACAGCTTAGCTACGTACAGCGCCCTGAGCCCATGACAGCTTACATACATGTACAATCGAAATCTGAGCCCATTATAGCTGACATGTACCACCACATGCTGATCCTCTTTGCATGTCTTGTTCCTTCTCGTCCTATATATCTCTGTCCCTACCTCTCCCCAACAACGGCCGAGTTCTCGTCAATGTGGATGCCAAACATGTGCTTGGCCGTCGCGTAGCTCGCGCGCACGGCCTGGCTGGCGTACTGCCGCATCTCCGCCTCGTAGACGCCCGTGAGGTCCGGCCGGTAGCCGCCGGCCTCGGCGACCAGCCGGCCCAGCAGCGCCGCGTCGCGCATCGCCGTGTTGGCGCCGTTGCCGCCGGCCGGCGTCATGGCGTGCACGGCGTCGCCCAGCAGCGTCACCCGCCGCTCCGTCGGCCACGCGGGGATCCCGGCCGGCGACGAGCACGTGATCTTCCAGAAGGCGGCCTCGGCGTCGACCATCTCGTCGACGAGCGGCCGGACGCGCGGGTGCCAGTCGGCGGCGATCGCCCGGGCCAGCGCGGCCGCCGGCGCGCCCACAATGGCAAAGTCGTCGTTGGGCGGCCGGATGACGCCCGGCGGCGCCGCCATCGTCCAGCCAAACTCGACGGCCGGGTCGTGCATGTCGCGCGACCGCACGTTGGTGATGACAGAGACGCGCCGCCCGTCCGGCCGCCCGTCGTCGACGATGCGCCACACGCCCTCGCCCAGGCCGCGAAACGCCGTCGTGCGCGCCTGGCCGTGGATGCCCCGGGCCCCCGAGTCGTACACCTTCATTCGCCCGCCCGACACCTGCCGCGCTACCCGCGAGTGCAGCCCGTCGCCAACCACCAGCAGGGCGCCCTCCTCCGACTCGGTGCCGTCTGCAAACACCGCGTGCACCCCCGTCGCCGTCGTGCGGTAGCCCACCACCGCGTGCGCCCACCGCACCCGCTCCTCGCAGCCCTGCATGAACAGCCGCCGGATCTCGCCCCGCGCAATGCCCACCACCTGCCCGCCGCGCGACACCAGCGACGCGACGTTCTCGGCGGGCTCTGGTTTGGCCGCCTGGGGCTGGTCGGGTTGGTCGGATTGGTCGGACTGGTCGGACTGGTCGGAATGGCCGAGATGATCGGGTTGGCCGGGCTGGTCGCGCTGTGTCGCCTGCTTGTCAGCACCTTCGCCCCGGCCTAGACCGGGCTCCCCCGACAACTCCAGCCCCGTCCGCGCATCGATGACACCAAACACGCTGCCGCCCGTCTTGCCGCAGGTGTCCCAGAAGGCCTGGAACGCCTCGGCGTCGAGCACCGACTCCACCGCATCGATGCCCTGCGCCGACAGCCGCAGCCGGTAGCCCTGCGACCGGAACGAAAAGGAGGCATCCCGCTCAAAGATGACAAACGGGATCGAGGCCCGCCGCAGCGCCTGCGCAAACAGCAGCGACGCCAGGCCGGCGCCCGAGATCAGAATCGGCTTTTGCGCGTCGGCCATCTGAAACCATCAGTGGGCAGCTTTGTCGAGGTGGGTATAACGAACCTGGGCAGCTGTGTCGAGCTGGGCTGAAGACATTGAAGATTCCACATCTCGTTATGGCCACCAGCTCCTCCAACAGACAGCACGCACATCCAATACGATGCCTTACAGCATCTGTTGGCTGGGTCGTTCGTCCTCTTGATCTCGCCATATGTTGGCATCTGACACCATATCGATTTGTCAGCTGACAAATTCCATCTCACGCAAACGAGTCCGCCGCCCATTGCCCCAGCTGGCTGAGAAACGGCAGACTTGCCAGCTAAAGCAAGGCGTCAAAATGCCGGCTCGGCCAGCAGACGGCTTGTCACAATGAACCGGCTGTGAACAAGCTTTGTGCTGTCGAGAAGATGGAAAGTGATGCAGTAACAAGAGCAAGCACACATGGCAAGTGAAAGCGACGCAGTAACAAAAGCAAACACAAATGATAAGCATTTACTTTTGGTTGGAGGTTCTTGGGAACCCAATGTGGCCACCTTGTTTTCTCTGTGTGTCAGTATAACCTTCTGTGTGTCAGTATAACCTACCTTGTGTTGTGCGTCTACTAAACAGTACTTTTCATGTAACGAAAGTGCAAGCAGAGCAACGAAAGTGCAAGCAGAGCAACAGAAATTGGCAGAGCAACAGCGAGATATATTTGACCAGCTGGTCGATTGATTTTATCAGCTGGTCGGTTGATTTTCCTAAATGCACTTTTCTCCTTTTTGGCCCTCCATCCTCACAATGGTCTCCTGTCTCGCCGTCCTCTAGTCGTGGGCCGGCAGCCACTGGGCGTTGGGATGCTTTCCTGCGCGAGTGTTAGTAGGGTGCTGCAGAGGAAGGAAGCGGAGGCCCATCCACCCGTGTAGACCTACCATCCGTCGTGGTGATCCGCAGCGCCGCCGTGTCGTGGGCCTTGACATTGATGCTGATGGCGCCGGTGGTGGTGCCAATGTCCTGCCCCGTCCACATGTCGTGCAGGAGGTACTCGGTGCTGGCGTTGGCGTTGGCGCCGGCAGAGGCGAGCCCCGGGATCTCGGCAATGGCCGTCGTCATGTTGAAGGCGGTGCTGCGGGTGTTGAGCAGGAAGAGGTGGAAGCCCTTGACGGAGGTGCCGACCCAGTACTCGGCCGGGTGCGAGTTGTCGGACGTGCCGTCCTTGTTGTAGCCCCACTTGTAGGGCCGGGCGGAGGCGCCGTAGACGGGGTCCTGGTTGAAGGCGATCAGCTCCGGGTTCGACAGGATCTGCACAATCTCCTTCTTGGGCGCCTCGAGGCGCGCCCCGATGATGAGCGGGCTCTTGAGCGCACACCACATCGCAAAGTGGCTGCGGTTCTCCTCCGGCGTCAGGTTGCCGTTGCCGACCTCCATCATGTCCCAGTCGTTGTGGCCCCAGAAGCCGGTGCGGTTCCACATAAAGGACGCCTGGTTGATCAGCGGCGTGATGCCCCAGCTGTAGTTGTCGTGCCCGTCCCACTTGGCCTCGATGTCGCCCCACATGCGCCAGCTGTGCCCCGTGCTGTTGCCCCACAGCTCCACGTGCGCCTGGCCCCAGACGCAGAGCGAGAACTGCATCGTCCGGTTCTGCTTCAGGATGGCGTCGCGCATCGCCTTGAACCGCTTCGCCGTGTTCGACGTGCCCCAGTCGTAGCCCGCCGGCGCGTTCGTGCTCGGGCTGCCGGGCGAGTACGAGTACGGGTCGTTGTACTGGCTCGGCACGTTGCAGTTGTCGTACTTGAGGTCTAGGTCGTCAGAGTCCAGCACAGTCGGAGTTCAGTTCTCAAACACAATGTCCCCGAGCCGTCAATCACTTACAGTCAACCCCCCATTTGCTAAACGTCGCTGCATCAATGTCTTCGTAGCCGAGCGAGCCAGCATAGCCGCCACAGGTATCCGTGCCTACTCTGGTTATTTTGGGTTCTCAACCATCTCTTGATCTCAGGCACAGCCTCGTCCTCTCGCTCTATTTGTCGGTTCTTTCCATCCTCTTCTCTCACCCCTTCCATCAGCCACTCACCCGCGTCGCTGTAGATGCCCAGCTTCAGCCCCAGCGCGTGGATGGCATCTGCCGTGTGCGAAATGCCCTTGGGAAACTTGGTGCTGTCGGGAATGATCTCCTTCGTCGCCGCATCGCGCCGCCGCTGCTTGTCGCTCCAGCAGTCGTCAATGTTGACGTACTCGTACCCCGCGTCCTTGAGGCCCGTCGCCACCAGCTGCTTCCCCACCGTCAAAATCACATTCTCGTTGACGTTGCAGCCATACTCGTTCCACGAGTTCCATCCCATGGCCGGAAGCCGCCCGACGTCGCCAGGCGTCACCAGCGCCGACGCCGCACGCCAGAGCGACAGCGCCGCCGCGAGCTTGAGCTGATTCATCTCTTGTGCGTTGCTGGATTTCAAAGATCTCAAAGATCCAACAAAGGCCTGATCGGTTCGCCTTGACGAGGCTGTTCTGTTCGCCTTGACGAGGCTTGTTTTGTTCGCCTTGACGAGACCTGTTCTGTTTCTTTGACACTTTTTTCCCCCACGGGCGTGCTCGCTTTAACAACAAAAACGGCCTTGTCGATTCTCTCCCGGAAGCATTTCCTCCGCAATAAGGATACCGCTGTACTGGAGCCCAATTTCGGCCGCCATTGACGTGGGACTCTTGCTTAGATTTGCCTTCTTGGCCTCCCTTTCGGCTACATGTGGAAGACGGGCTTAAATCATAATAACTCGTCAAAAAAGAAATGCGTAATCTCCGTACCTCGCACTGGCCCACCGCAACCTATATCACCACGTCCTCGTATTTTGCCGCTGGCGCTTTCGTCGGATTAGCCACCACGGGGATCCGTAAATTAAACGCGGCAACTCGCCGTATTAACTTTTGATTAGACATGGCCTACAGTCCCAGGCGAGATGGCATGCAAAACCAGGAACGGCCAGATCAAATGAGATGGCCGCCAAAGCTCCACGCTGCAATACACTTTCCAGACTTGTATTACTTCCTTTCATTCCAGGAAGTCTTGTCATAGTGTCGTCATCTTGAAAAAATTGTAGCTTCGACAGCCAGTTGTGGCTCAAGGTCAAAGGCTGTAGAAAAAATATCATATGCAGGAACGACTGAGCAATTGCCCGGTATAATTGGAAACTGCGTCGACATACAATTGGCCTTGCTGCAGGGAGGCCCAAGGTAAAAAACCATTAGGGCAGGAGCGACCGAATGGTCTGAATGGTATTATGGCAGGAAGTCGCATTCGCCCAAAGGAAACAGCTCTAGGCAGCAGCGACCAAGATACAATGGCATGTAGCCACGTTCGTCCTGTTTTCGAATGATGTTTTAGAATCCGGGCATGCCCTGCTACGGCATAATACATCTCACGATGAGCAGCTCCTTGACTATCCAAGTTTCCTCTGTCCCACAAACCAAATATCGAACGATAGCTGAGCAAGCAAAATTTTTCCATTTCTGATAATACGGTATGTTCGCAGTTCTGTTTAAGACATCTGTCATAAGTTGTATCACCGGTGTTGTCAGGCCTTCGTGAAAGGCCTTGAAAGGTAGGTTTGTGTCGGTCCCTTGGATTTCAGGAGACAAAAAATGATTGTTGACAAGAGTGGGACTCGAACCCACGCGTGTTTCCACACTAGCAAATTCTTTCGAATGTTTTCAGGTAACCTGAAGCTAGCGCCTTAACCGCTCGGCCATCTTGCCTCGTATGTGAGTATGGATATACCATTACGAGTATTATCACTCCGTGATCGACCGCGATCGACCGCGATCTGAAGCCAACTTGTTCTGTGTGGAGGTAGTAGACGAAAAACTGTCTGGCCTAACAGGATTGTAGGATCTTGGAACACCGTTTTGATTACTCATCAAAGAAGTTGATACCTTCGACACAGCTTCGTGCCTGAATTTCACTGAGCGGGATCAGAAAACCTGGCAAGCCGTAATGCGGCGTCGCGTCTGACAAGATTCGCCATGGCGGCCAGCAGTAGCGTACCAGAGCACGGCTTGCCAGCGACCCATGGGGCAATGCCAGGGTTTTGCACTGTAGGCGGTGCTCGACAGTGCTAATTCTGTGTCGTCAGTCCGCTGCGCGATGGCGTGCGCAGCCCCTTTTTGTCAGCTTGGGCGGCCACCTCCCTTATCTGGTCGACGTGTCTGCGACATGCATGTGAATGCAGGCCGAAACAGAGCATGTAGAGGGCGTGTGCTGAGACTTGTCGCTGGCGGCAATCCATGCTGTGACCTCTGAGCAAGAAAAGCCGGGAGTCCCGTCTGTTTTTGAGAAAGAGAGGCATGGATTGTGTTTTTGGTTTTCTTTTCATATACGTATAGATTTTGGATTCTTGGATTCTTTTCATATACGTATAGATTTTGGATTCTTGGATTCTTTTCATATACGTATAGAGTTTTGGGTTTTTTGGTTTTCTTATATTCATTTATTGTTTTATTTTTTTTGGTTAGATTTTCTTGGTTTTCTTTTCTACATACGTATTCGGGTTTTTTTTTCCTTGTCGCTCTGTTTCCTCCGAGTTCGTCGCCTCCGAGCAAATACGACATTGACGATGGCCGACAACGACGACAGCGAAGTTAGCCCTCTGCTGGCCTCGGCCTTGTTGTCGCCCGAGCCGGCGCTCTCCAACAAGGCACCGGCCTCGTCATCCTCGTCGGCCTCGTCGGTCTCGTCGGTCTCGTCCTCGATCACAGCCTCGGTGCGCTCGCTGCCGCGGCGCACCCTCGACGACGATGTGTTGCCGGAGACGTCGCCGCTGGGCCGCAGCCTGAGCTGGCAGAGCACGTATATGCTGGTGATGTCGCGGGTGATTGGCAGCGGCATCTTTGCGACGCCGGGGGCGATTGTGCGCGGCGTCGGCAGTCCGGGGCTGTCGTTGCTGCTATGGGTGGCGGGCGCGGGCGTGGCGGCCTGCGGGCTGGGCATCGCGCTGGAATACGGCTGCATGCTGCCGCGGTCGGGCGGCGACAAGGTCTATCTCGAGTTTACGTACCGGCGGCCGCGCTTCCTGGCCTCGATCCTCGTCGTCTTCATCGTCGTCTTTCTCGGCTTTACGGCGTCCAACTGCGTCGTGTTTGCGCAGTACGTGCTCTTTGCCGCCGGCGTCGACGCGCCCAGCGAGCGGCTGCGCAAGGGCCTGGCCGTCGGCCTGCTGACGGCCGTCACCATCGTGCACGGCTGCTTCCGCACCGCCGGTGTGCGCATCCAGAACGTGCTCGGCTGGCTCAAGGTCGGCCTCGTCGCCTTCATGGTCCTTTCGGGTCTGTTCGTCGTGATCTTCCGACCCGGCCAGGAGCTGCAGGACGGCAGCAGCAGCAGCAGTATATCAACGTCTCTGCCTCTCTGGGATCGGCTCTGGCGCGACTCCATCTGGAACTGGAACGCCGTCTCGACCGCCCTCTTCAAGGTCTTCTACTCGTACGCCGGCCTCGAGAACGCCAACAACGTGCTCAACGAAGTCAAAGACCCTGTGCGCACGCTGCGCTCCGTCACCGCCTCCGCCCTCGTTGCCTCCTGCATCCTCTACCTGCTCATCAACGTCGCCTACTTTCTCGTCGTCCCCCTCGACACCATCAAGTCCAGCGGCGAGCTCGTCGGCGCCCTCTTCTTCCAGGCCCTCTTTGGCCGCCACGTCGGCGGCATCGCCCTGTCGCTCGCCATCGCCCTGTCGGCCGCCGGCAACGTGATGGTGGTGGCCTTTACTATGGTGGGTGTTTGTCGTTGTCGTTGTCGTTGTCGATGTCGTTGTCGTCGTCGTTCGTTCTATGCTGACTCACTAGGCTCGCGTCAAGCAGGAGATTGCGCGCCAGGGCTTCCTGCCCTTCTCGCGGCTCCTGTCGTCGACCAAGCCGTTTGGCTCGCCGCTGGGCGGCTTCGTCGTGCACTACATCCCGTCGTTCCTCGTCATCGTGCTGCCGCCGTCGGCCGAGGTGTACTCGTTCATTCTCGAGGTCGAGGGCTACCCGGGCCAGTTTGTCTCCATTGCCATCGCCGGCGGCCTGCTCTATCTGCGCTACAGCCGCCCCGAGCTCAACCGGCCCTTCAAGGTCTGGATCCCGGCCGTGCTGCTCAAGATCGGCCTGAGCCTCGCGCTGATCGCCGCGCCCTTCTTCCCGCCCAAGACGCCGCCGGCGTCCGGCCTGTTCTACGCAACCTACGCCATTGTTGGCGTGAGCATGTGAGTTGCTTTACGATTTTTTTTGATTTTTTTTTTTTTTTTGCCTTTCTTTGTCTATTTTTCTGTTTCTTTGTTTTCTTTGCTTTATTTTTTGTCCTACATCTTTTGCTCAACTAACACGCTGCAGAATTGTTTCTGCCGTCGTCTTCTGGTATCTATGGGCTGTCTTGATTCCTTCTTGGCGAGGCTACAGCATCGAAGAAGAAGCGGACGAGCTCGACGACGGCACCGTCATCACCAAGCTGGTCAAGGTGCCCAAGGCAGAGCTGGGCCACCTGTAACTTACGGATGCGAAGGATGTGTCACATGTGTCATGTTTTTACGTATTTTTATTTTTTGTTTTATTTTTTTGTATTTGCTCATGGGATGCGAGACGGAGATTGGGTTTGGCCTACAACGTACAACGTACACACGTTTGATTTCATGTACCCCCCTTTTTTGCTTCGGCGTTTGCAGGTAAATAGACTTTGGGATGATCATTAGAGCCGTATAGCGAGAACGATTACAAACCTGGTGAAACTGCCCATGAGACGGCGCTGCGGGGGGGTCGGATTTTTAATCGAGCATTATAAATGCGAGGGCGTCTTCAAGATCACAACATTGCTATAGGCACGGCCGCCATTGGTGTGTGGTCGGTTGGTCCGATGGCGTGCTCGCCGCTGTGGATGGCGGACCCCAGCCGGCATCGCAGGCCAACGCGTATATATTATATATATCTGCGATGTATAGTCTGCTCGACGTTTTGTGCCAGATCATTCCTTTTGCGCCAGATCATTAGTCTTTTGTCGTCTTCAGTCTTCGCCTTTTGCTGAGCTCTTCCCTCCAACAGCTCATCTCTCCAACAGCTCTTCTCCCCAAGAACTCTTCTCTCCAACAACTCTTCTCTCCAACAGCCTTCTCTCCTAACAACAACACCCCCAGCCATGGCCACCGGAGCTGTCCAGCAGCCACAGGTGCCTGCCGGCTTTGCTGCCGCTCCGCACGTCGACGTGAGCGTGCCGGCCGGTCTCGTGCAGCCGCACCATGTGCAGACGACGCTCAACTACTACAAGGCGCCGGAGGATGGCTCGCCGCCGCACCCGACCTATGTCGACCGGCCCGAAACCTACTACCGGCCGGTGGAGCCCCACCCCGTGACCGTGCACGACGTCACGGGCGAGCAAGACAAGTACACGCTCGACAGCCACGGCTTCCAGTACGTCCGCCACGAGGCGACGGAGAAGGCTTTTGTGGACGACGAGCAGATCCGTGCGTCGTACTATCCAGAGACTGAGCAGCTGCTCAAGGACGTGTGAGTGTTTTGTCTTTTTTTTGTCCTCTTTTCTTTTGTTCTCTTTTTTATGTTCTCTTTTTTTTGTCCTCTTTTCTTTTTGTCCTCCGTCTTTTTATTCTCCTCGCTTCTGACTCGCTCCAGAACGGGCGCCAGCCGGGTCTTCATCTTCGACCACACCATCCGCCGCGACGCCCCCGAGGCCGACGGCCGCAATCCGGACCGGGACCGGCGCGGCCCCGTGCAGCGCGTGCACATCGACCAGACATACACGGCGGCGCTGTCGCGCGTGCCGCACCACCTGCCCGAGGACGCGGAGACGCTGCTGCGCGGCCGCGTGCAGATCATCAACGTGTGGCGGCCCATCCAGACGGTGTGGCGCGATCCGCTGGCCGTGGCCGAGGCCCAGTCCGTGGCCGAGGACCAGCTCGTGCCGACGGGCCTGATCTACCCGACCCGGAAAGGCGAGACCTTCCAGGTGCGCTACCACGCCGGCCACCGCTGGTTCTTCAAGGCCGGCCTGACCCCCGAGGAGGTCCTCCTCATCAAGTGCTTCGACAGCAAGACCGACGGCCGCGCCCGCCGCGTGCCGCACTCGGCCTTTTCCGACCCGGCCTTTGAGAAGGCGCCGCCGCGCCAGAGCATCGAGGTCCGCGCCCTCGTCTTCCACCCCGACGACACCGACTAATCCCGAGAGCCGACAGGGCCTGGCTGGGCCTGGCTGGGCCTGGCTGGGCCTGGCCAGGTGTGGTGTAGAGCATCCGAGGCAACACGAAAAACAAATCCACGTCAGAGAAGCGTTTGTCAGTTTTTTTATTCCTGCAAGTCCGTCGTACGTCTCTGTTTCGTAAAGACATCAGAGCTAGGAATAGCCATTGCAACTGCAGAACATGAAGATGCGATGCTTTGGAGACAAGGCAGGTGTATGGCTCATTGACCGATGACTGTCCCAAATAAGGATTTTAAGGTAGCACATAGTCGATTGAATTCTCCGATGATCATCGTCTTCCGTTTTTTGCCGTCATCTTAATAGGCGCGCGGGATGAAAGTTGAGCAACTTTTCTTTCTTCATTGTGCCGCATGTTGGCCCTGTCCGCAGTATATAGTAATACTACGTCAGCGACGTGGCTGAACGAAGCACTGTGCTGGGAACGGGCCATGCCAAGTCGTGACGGCACGCAAGACAACAGCCCAGCTAAGATGACCTCACGAATGCGTACAAATTTGCCACCACAGACATGATAATCCAATTTATCAAAAAGCCGTGAACGACGACAATCTTGTACACTTTTCAACCAATGTGTATTATTTGAAGCACTGCATCCCATCCGAGTTTGAGCTTTCCGCCGTTCCCATCAGACTGCCAGGAAGCAAAGAGCAACAAGGCGAACAAAAAAAGCCGACGAGAAAGATCATTCGCAGAAAAAATCCGGTCTGCTCTGCACAGCGGTCGTCGACGAGAAAGATCATTCACAGAAAGAGCCGGTCTGCTCTGCACAGCGGTCGTCGACGAGAAAGATCATAAACAGAAAGAGCCTGTCTGCTCTGCCACAGCTGTCATCATGCACCCAAAATACCACAAATCCCAAAAATGCAGCCCGCGATGTGCATCTGGTAGGTATGTGTGTGTGCACCCGACGAGCGGCGAACGGGAGACAGCGCCCGCGAAGCAGACGGACGAGACAGCAGAGGGGCAGACGGACGAGAGAGAGGAAGTAAGCGAGTTTGCATGGAGCCGGGAGTTGGTGCACACGGCCGACATGTATGGGCGAGGCGGGCGATACCGCATTCGCTATCTGCTCAATTCCATCATGGCGGAATATCCGACGGAGACCGGAAGACGGCCGCTCCGCTTCTGGAGAAGGCAACGGCCGACGGCGACCAGCGATGCCACGTTTCGCCGCATGGACGACCGTATGGCCGAGGAACTGCCCGGCTGGCTGGCCCGACGCAAGGAGAACCGGGCGCAGTCGCGCCTGTACCGCTTGCCCGACGAGCTTCTGCTGGCCATCTGCGATGCCGTCGACAGCCAGACGGAGGCGGTGCTTCGGCAGACCTGCTGGCTGTTTATGCGTGTTCTCTCGCGGGAGACCGATATGCATCGATCTTCCATTGGCCGTCTGATGGCCTGGCCGATCGCCAATCGCCAGGGGCAGATGTACGACTTTCGCGGCGCCTGGTGGAATTGCGTTCGCCGGGACTATGCCGGCTTCTGCACCGAGTGTCGGAACTTTCGCCGGTCGGGCCGGTTTGGCGCCCAGCTGCAGGCATGGAGGGCGAAAGAGCCCCTGTGGTGCGACGGCTGTCAGGACTGGCACCGGCCGCTCTCCTTTTCGGCGAAGCAGCGGGCCGTCGAGCCCGGAAGCCGCCGGGTGTGCATTGGCTGGGAAGGCTGCATTCGCGTGTGTGCACACAAAACCGTCTCTTTGCGCGAATCGCAGAGCTCTGTGCCCAGCAAGCGCTGCACGCACCCGTCCCACAAGAAGCGAACGCTGCACGACGACTGGCCAGTAGGCGTCACATATGAGTCATATAAAGGATGCACCCGAATTTATACCAGACTGAAAGTCGGATCCATCAAACTCGACCGAACGACAACCAAAAGCCAGATACATCGCCTTTGGCAGGCCAACGCGCACGATTTTGACAGCGTCTTCTGTCCCCATGTCCGGCCCGCCGATGGCCGTGTCCTTCTGCCCTTTGAGCCGGATCAGTGCCGCTGCTTTGGCGACAGGCCCCGGAGTGCTGGTAAACTTCACGGTCAGCACCACGACCACAGCCGCAGTTCACTGCCTTATGTATGCTGTCGGTGCAGGAACGAATGGCGGTGGATGGATGGCGTCCGAACGTCTGGCAAACCGTTGGTGATTTGGACCGGTCTCTCTTCTAAACACGCCCACAAATGCTCAAAATGCGACACAGAGTACGAGTGGTCTATCACACGCCACGGCGACTTGTGCCTCTATATCCATCGCCATGTTTGCTTTCCATCGAGGGACAAGCCCACAGATATAGCGTTTCTGCGCTCGTTGGATCCGTCAACATGGGACGTCAAACACGACACCGAGCTGCGATCAGTCACTTGGTGCAGCGATGACGCTTGTAAAACGAACCACAGCTGGGATAATATTTTAAAGGATACCTATACAGACCCTGGTCTTTGAGGATGAAGCTCGGGAAATGGCAAACGTTGGCGGCCTTGCCCCAACATATTTGTAAATCTAAATGTTTGGCTCAAAAGGGAAAGAGCGACCGGGGGCATGGAAACCAGCAGAAGCGAGGGAGAAACAGAAAAGCACCATTCACTATGACAACCAGCAGACGAGACTAACTAATCAAAGAGGAAGGAGCAAACAGACGGAAGGAGCGAAGGCAGGAGCTGGTTTTTGATTTTGTGGATGGGCTTACGAGAAAAAAGAGAATTTTGCAACTTGAAAAAAAAAATCAAAACAACGGACATAAAACAGACATGAGCAAGTAAACCACTGAATTTGGACACACAAGATGGAATTGGGTACGATTCTGGCAGCAGCAAGTGTCGGTCTCTCTGCTTTGGCTATTATTGTGATGCTTGGCATCTCAATTTGGCAAGGCTGACACGCGATAATAAACTTCAACGGAAACACTTTTTTAAAAACACACACACACACACGACGGAACTCACAACACAGCTAGCAGCACCTGTCGGCCTTAATGTGTTGGCTATCCTGGTGATGATCGGCCTCGTTCTTTGGCAAAGCTGGCGTGCCAAGGAATGGGCCGATCGAGCGCACAAGGACGCCGAGCGACAGCACAAGGACGCCGAGCGACAGCACACGGACGCCGAGCGACAGCACGATGACGCCGAGCGAGCGCACAAGGACGCCGAGCGAGCCCACAAGGACTCCGTTGCTCTCAACGCGTCTCTGGTATCATCAGCGGGAATTGGGGGAGAATTTCCTCTGAGACAGGGGACGGCGGCTTCGGCTGGTTGGAGTACCTTTGGATCTCACCCGGAGGCCAGCGGCGTTGGCGGCATCGGAGGAAGTGGCGGCAGCAGCGGTGGCAACGTTAGCACCGCTGTCTTTGACGTTCACCAGAGGGGAGGGGGTAGCGAAAGCGGAAGCGACGGCGGCAACAACGGCGGCAGCGCCAGCGCCAGGAGCAGTCACCGTGGAAGCCAAGCTGACCGGCAGGGTGAATTACACCAATCATCCCCCACAGCTGCAGTCATCTTTCTGTCACCAGAATTTCGTCAACAAATTATCCGCGGTTATGAGGAAGACCCCTTTTACTCACAAGTTCTGAAAACTGTTCGTGACAATCAACAATCGTCAGAACCCGCTGACTTACCCTTCACACTCCAAGGAGATTTGCTTTATCACCAAACATCAAATCTCGCACCAAGACTATGCATACCTAGAATTGCCCTTCCTCGACTATTTCGAAAGATTCATGAGCTTCATCACTCTCAGCTTTCCTCCTTATCACCTATCCTACAACAGTTTCATATTCACCGCGCCACGCATAACTTCAAACAGTATTTACGCGGATGCCCCGATTGCCAACGTAACCTAACACCCCGACATAAACCCTACGGATCTCTCCAACCCTCATACGGCTTACCGACTCGAACTGCCTGCAACTTGGCGCATTCACGACGTTATTTCGGTCCAGTATCTCGAGCCCGCACCCTTCGACGCTTTTGGCCGGGCATTGCCACCCATATCCGAAGTTCGCAATGGCCCCTGTGCCGCCCACGACCTCAGGCGACGGCATGTGTGGGGGCAACGTTAGCTCCACCATGTCTGTTGCTTGGGGGAAGTGGAGGGGCGTGGGAGGGCAGACGCGGAAACGACGGCAGCAGCAACGGCGGCAACGTCAGCGCCAGCAGCAGTCGCCGCGGAAGCCATGCTCTCCGGGGGAGAAGAGCCTCTGGCGTTTGGGCAGCGGTGGTGGCGAAACCCTGCCAACGACAAGCTCGATCAAAGGTCCAGCGCGTGTGGACCGGTGCAAGTCGGAACCCAGCTGGGGGTCTGGTCAGCCTCCAGTTGGGCCGGGCAGCCAGGCTGACGGGTCAGACGCTCATACGAGTGTACCCTGCATTGCGCCTGTCCCAACAGACAAACGGGACGTGTGCATTAACCGGTGAATCCACGGTTCGGCTTTCCAGCCGTGGACAGCAAAGATCAGCCTTCACTCTTCGTCGCTACAGGAGTGTAAACCGACAACAAAGCACCACATCATATTCGTCAAAATTATACCATCTTTAAGCTTGCCTTGATTCAAACCGGGACATTCTACCGGTTCTGGGCTTCGCTTCGTCTCAGGTCACCTATCTTTATTGTGATCCCACATCGTCTCTGCCATGATCTTCTCGCCACTCTTTGGATCATTCGCCTTGAATTGCTCGTTATCAGCGGTCACGGGGACAAGAGGGACCACAAAGCTCGTCAAACCAGGATACCACATTTTCTACGGGACTTGCAGTGTTTCATGTCTTGTCAACAAAGCGACGTCTCAATGTGGCACGAGCCGTTCTGCAAGGACAAACGTCGGCTCTACGAATCTCAGCTCGGCGATTTACTTTCCATGCTCGAGTTGAAATCAATCAATCTGGCCGTTAGTTTCTGCAGCGTTGGCCACCGTTTTGACGAATCATCATTTGCCATCATCTTGAAGACTTCCAACGTCTTCTTCCAGTTTGTGTGTTGTGTTTGGGCATACCGTTGAATCCTTTTGGCCTGTGCATTCTGTTGGGCCATGCCCTTGTATCGCCCCTACTCTGTGTTCGGGGAGTGATGCCCATGGTTTCCAGTTCGGCGTTTTATTCGAAAACAGTCTTTCGTGCATCTCGATCAGCGCCGTTGTTCTAGAAGTGACACCAATCGCCAATCATTTTCGAACAGTGTTTTTTTTTTTTCTGCCACTCTTCTGACAGCCGCAGACTATTGACGCTCTCCAACCTGCGTCGAGTGTTCGGAAACGGCCATTTATGTTCTTGGCGTGTCTCTTGCTCGGAAAGTGCCATTTTTCCGTATGAGCTTGTGTCTTGTGGGAGTGACATTGTAATTCCCGCGCGCGTGTTTTTTTTTTTTTTTTTTTGCCTTTGAGAGTTTCATTATTCTCTCCATTCTGTGTGTTTGCTTTTTTTTCCTTTCGAAGGGGTCAACCTTTTTCATCGCCCTATGTGTGTTCCCACCAACTGTGCTGCACCAGCAATGCTTTGCATTTCCCTATATCGGTCTTGAAAATATCCAGCCTGATGCATGTATAGTCGGCGGCACTTTCGCGTCACTTGCTTACCAGACGAGCTTCTTCCTGTCATTCGACATTCGGAGTCCCTCCTGTTTGTGTGGGTATGCTTGGGAGGATGATACCTTTCTTTTTAACACACCGTCGTGTTATGCTCATATTATGTGAGCCAACTCGAATGCTGTGTTGGCTTCTGTTTGATCGGTTGACTGCTTGTCACCCATGCTTGCGGTTTCCGCCAATGTGTCTTGGGTTCTAGAGAGTGAGTTCCAGTCTGCTGTTTCTTCAACGCAGATTTTATTCTCCATGATACTAACCTCGCATTTCAGACCCCTAGTTCTACATCGCCTAAAAAATGCACCTTGGCCCGTTCCGTATCCATCTAAAAGATTTCGAGCACGGCGAGGAAAGAACCAGGGAGGCTTTTAAACCACGATTACATTGGTATTCGAAAGAGAAATAGTGCCAGGCAGCCTAGCCTTTCCCAGCAAAGGCAGCACTGAGCCTTGCAAATGATATACACGGCGACCAGCGACCTCTGAATAAACGCTACACATGTCAGGAATTCAACGTCGAAATTGGTATCCAATCAGGAATGATCCCATGGCGGAAGTTCGGAGTACAGCTTTTCCAATGACAACTCGGCAAGACTGACTGGCCACTCCATGTCTTGCAGACCACGCAGACCATGCTGGTCCTACAGAAGCAGCTGACAGCCACCCGGCCAGCAGAACGGCCATGGCTTCAAAGCGCTGCCCATGCCATCCGCGATTTCGACACAGTGAACTGCGACTGTCACGCATGTTGCCTACCGGTTGCAACAGCTCTCCTACGGGCAGTCGCCAATCGACCGGCAGTGAATCTGGCGCGGCGGCTGGGGCCTCTATGTGTTACTGGGGCACGGTGCGCGACCACTTTGCACTTTTCAGCGACTTCATGAGGCAAAAAGACTTTTGGACGTCACCTACGCAATAGTTGACTTACACAACAAGAAAGTGGCTATATAAAAAGGTTCCTGCCATCTTCATTCCCTTATCTAAACCCTTTTTGTCCAACATGAACTAATTCTCATATTGAATTTCTCGGACAAAAAATGAGCAGCAAGCCCAGTAGACCCCAGCAAGGACGAGAAGCAGCTTAACAATGAGCACTTCAAAGTGAGTACCCGCGCAACCAGGGAAGTTATAAGAATAAATGAAACAAAAAAAAAAAAAGACAGAAACACCATTGTTAACAATGTAACTCTCCTGGCTCTTTGCCGCAAGACAGCTTTGCTCAAGCTTTCACTGCTCAAGCAGCAGGAGCAGCAGATTAAAGTTCTGGTCATCAGAAGCAAGTGACCTGGCAATCCCCAACCCGCCAGCCCTTGAGAACTGATATCTGTGCTCTGGACAGTGCCTGCGGCAAATGCTGACAGGTCTCTGGTAGAAGCTGTTATGTCGGTATTTTCTGTTTTCTCTCGTCACTCTGCTTAATCTCCTCTCTCCTTCCTGTGATCCCTCTAGTGGTTCCCTTTTCTTGTACTCACAGACCCCCCCATCACACCTAATCCATCCTTCCATTATTCTCCATGTCGTGTCCACTGCTGCTAACATCTTAGTCGCTTTCCCGCATGCGCAGCAATGCGCAGCATGGACTTCTCGTCCACGATGGTGCAACAATACTGCAACGCGACCACCAAAAATGCTTCTCACCCGAGCACAGGCACGCGGCTGGAGTTGACTTGGCAGCTATGGCTGGACCCACGTCTTGCAACGTCCACCTGAGCGTCGTATGTCGGAGCCGTTGGCTGTGTTGCGGGTGCTGGAGCGGCCGGCCCCTGCTGAGCACTGGGGCCAGTTGGATGAGAGAGCTGGGCCCAGAGTGGCCTCCTCAGTCGGCCAGGGACAGGACCAGAGCCAAAGTCGGGTTCACGGCCAGAGCCACGGTCACGGCCACGGCCACAAGGACGATATTCGCAGGGCCACGCAGAGGATAGCGCATTTTGGATTTTCGGAATTGCGGATTCTGGGCTTGTTCGGCGAAGCCGGCTGCGTTCACAGCCAGGTGCTGCGACTGGCGACAAAACAGTCCTGCCCATGGGTGCAAATGCTGCAGATGGCCTTTGCTGTGGGCCGCGAGGCGTCAGAAAGAGACGTAACGAGCCGGACCTGCACAGAGCAGGCCGTATGCACACAAGAGAAGACGATGCTGGCCAGAAAGCCAAGCAAAAAGCTGTCCGACCCCGTCTATCGTCGCAGTGGACATGGATAATTGCAGTGGTGATGTCCAATCCAACAATTCAACCAGGACTGGCACATGGCATAGAACGAATACCGAAAAGCCGTCTCCTCAAGATGAGACAAAAAAACAAAACAAAGCAAAGAATTGCTTCCGGAGCCGGTCTTTCGATTGCACGCACGCACACTATGCACAAATAGCAAAAAGGAACGCTCCTCAATGAGACAATATCACGACTTGGGATGGACCGGGGCGGGCTGGGCAACATCGACGGACATCTTGTCGGGGTCTCTGTAATCGGGCACGTCGGGCACGATGGAGATGGATGCTTGGGTTTCGGGATTGTCGGGGCCAAGGACGACAACAGGCAGCTGCGTCATTTGCACGTTATCGCCTGCACCGGCAGATGGAACAGGTGCTGGTGCTGGTGCGGCAGCTCCGGATGCAGCAGCCGCAAGTCCAGGACCGGTGCGTTTGGCGTGCTCGTGGGTGAAGTCCCAAGCCAGAACCATGTTTTCGGCCGCGGCCCGCGAGTCGTACCAGATTTCCATGAACTTCTGGAGGCGCTGTTGGCGCTGCGTCTGGATCTTCTGGCGCATGAATTGGCGGTGGGTTTTGCCGGAGGAGAAACCGTGGGGTTTTTTCAGGCGGCGGTAGTCCCAGACAAAGAGAACAGCGAGCTTAGTGGACCAGAACAGCATCCTGACCGACACGATGATAAACGTGGCGAGCGTGGATAGCGCCATGACAAAATACAAAGCCCCAAAGACAATGATGAAGAAAATGATGACAAGCGAGACAAGATTGAGAAGGGTGGGCAGGAGGATTTTTTCGAGCTTCTTTTTGCGGGACTCGTGGTGGGCAGTCGTCGTGTTGGTCGCCGTTGACGAGGACGAGAGGGAAGAAGCCACGGCGGCAGCGTCGCGCAAGACCGCTGCCAACGTCGTTTCTGGCGGCGGTGAAGGCGCGGCCAGCACCGGCACTTCGGACGGCGGCAACGACGACGTATATGTGACAAAAGTCGTTGGCACAGGCACGACGCCGCGGCCAACTGGCAAGGCCATGTGGAGAGTAGCCGAGAGATCCATCATCAGAGGGGAAGGGGGGGACCAGAGAAGAGAATGGGGAGACGACAAAGAGCGACGGGAAAAGAAATGAGAACAAGAAGCAGAGCAGTTGGAAGACAGGAGACAATTTAAAAAGGATGTAGCTAGGGGAGTATGCGCAGCCTGTTTGCAAGCAGGATGGGACAGAATGCGACAAATGCGACAAATGCGATTGGGGCCAAGGCCTTTCCTGGCCAAGGTCAAAGAATCAATTTGTCAATGTGCGGTTGTTGGCTCTGTGCTGGTGGTGAGGCCAATATCGCGATGGTATCAATATATATTATCGCGATGCCCGACATACGACGTATGCGAGCAGAATTTAAAGGGAAACAGCGGCAAAAAAAAATAAGAAACACCCACAAACCTTAAAGCAGCCACCCGGTCCGGAACCGCTGGGAGCAAATATGGCGTCCTCATTGGAGCAGGGTCGCTCAGCCGAGAAAGTCAGCCTCGCTTTCCCCCGGGAGGACGGCATGGGCAGGAACCCCCCACATATTTTTTTCGCCCAAGGCAACAGGAAGAATGCCTAATGAAGCCGCGCCTGCCCTGGCTAGTTCCCTTGGTGCTCGGTGAGCATTGTGGTAAGGTTTCCTTATAGCAGGGCGCGTAAAACTGCGAGATCAATATAAACAGCGCGGTTCCAAGTTTCTAGAATGTCTTGTTATGCTTCGCTGGTGATGTATTATCTGTATTGAGTGGTACGAAGATGTGATTGCTTTTTTTTTTTTTTTTAAGCGACTAAGAAAAATGCAAAACTTTGTAGTAAAACGGTTACCCCCCTAAACTCTAATGAGAATCTTTTTCTTCAAAAAAAAGTACAAAATAATTCACTTCACTTCTACTTCAATTATTTCGAAATTTAATTGTCAGAGTTGTCGCTACTGTCGATTTAAGGTTGGCACGCACTTTGTTCGTATATGGATACAAGCCCTCTTCCACTGTAATATGGATAGTCAAAAAAAAGGGGTTTGCCTGGAAAGCCAAAAAGCTTGTTGCCCTCGCGCCGTTGTTTCTAATATTGTGGGGGCTTTCCCACTTTTTCCACCAAGCAGCCAAGAAAACTTGCACGAGCTGGCAAGAGCGATGGAGAGAGCACCTTTACCCTTTTGCACTTGGGGGGTTAAAAACGGGGGCAGGCGCGGTGCAAAGAGTCAATAAACAAAGAAAAGAGAAAAAAAAAAGGTTTGCAGCTAAAAGAGTATCAAGAAGCCAAAATCTCGACCGGACTCTAGACGGCCGACTTTTTTGGCCTTTTAAAACTCCACAAAAAAGAAAATAGAGCAATTAAAGTTCATCAACAGTTTTGGGCCAACAGGGCGGTGCAACAAAACAGCCAGAGCTGGCTACGAGCAAAAACCAAACAAACCCTGCAAGGCACACTCAGAAATCTGCAGCAAGGAAGATGGAAAAAAAAAATAATAAAATAAAAGCCTGAGGAAAACGCATTGGGTCTCCTTTTGCGAGACCGTTAGTTGGTGGCTTTGCAATGACGCATTGCTAGTGCAGGGCCATTCAAAGGCCAAGTGGTTTGCGATGACGCAGTAAGGATATTGTTTTGCGAGTGTGGAGTAATAGTCTTTTGTGCAATCATCCGTCCTCTCACGAGAACAGTCAGGCAAGCCGACCGGCACCCCGGCCAATCATCCATCCTCTTGAGAACAGTCACGCAAACCGACAGGCTGCCGGGGATTTGCCGGGGATTGTGCTGGTGATATCCATAGTACCAGCAACCCTAATTACATAGTTACAACACTACGACATAGGCGGCTCAGTTGGTCACTCACGCCCTTGCTATGACGGCAGGCCAGCGGGAAAGCTCTGTGCTTTTGCCGCTCAGAGCTTAGCGGCACAGGGGAGCAGAGTGGCCGATAATGGTGCCGGCGAGGCCCGAGATACGCGCAAACAAAAAAATGAACTGCTGTGAACAGTCATGGACGACGAAGATGGGAAAGGACGCGGAAGACGACGAGTTGGCAAGGCAAAGGAGTCAGAATCTTTTGCTTGGGGCAGCTTGCTCCAACGTTCGTTTGTGATTTCTGCATTTCTTCGTGGTCCCCCTCCAAAAAAAAACCCCAAAAAGGACCAGATTCTAGAAACCGAAATCGGCCAGGACTCGCAAAAGTCAGCAAGTCACGGCCAGGAGAGACTATTCCAGACGGAAGCTGTTCTAATGATTGTGGATTGCAGCTAGGCCACACTTGATCACGTCTTTCCCGGATTCTTGATTCAACATAGACTCGAAAAACACAAGTCGAAAACCCGTCGCGGCACATTGCATGGCCGTCATGGCGCCAAGCCCGGGCGCCGCCACGGCATCCGGCGTGGTTCGGCCAGAAGCCAGCACCAAGGGCGGTGTGGAAGCCGGCGTGGACGACGGGACTGACGAAAGCGTTGTCGAAGCGACGCCCTCGCTGCCGTACTCCCGAATGCGATGCATTGCGCTGGTTGCCACATTGATGGGTGCCAGTTTTATCAATGTGGGTTTTAGCTGTTTTCCGTGTCTACGGGCATTCCAACGCCGTATTACTCCAGTCTGTCATGAGACTATTACTCCAGTCTGTCATGAGCCTAACAAAACAGACCGTTTCTGTCCAGGCCGTCGTCATCATCCTGCCCAGCATCGGCCGCGACTTGCACGTGCCGGATGCACGGCTGCAGTGGATGGTGTCGGCGTACGCGCTGACCTTTGGCTGTTTCCTTTTGCTGTGGGGCCGCATTGCCGACGTGTTCGGCAAGAAGGCCATTTTCGTGGCCGGCTCGGCCTGGATGACGGCGTGCACGGCAGCCAATCCGTTTGTGCCCAACGAGATCGCCTTTGATGTCTTTCGGGGGCTGCAGGGACTGGTGAGTGTTTTGTGGTGCTTTATTTCTTTGTTGCTGTCGATCGTCAGTGCTTCCTGCGTCTCGCGCAATTCTCGTACTGACACCATCGACAGGGAGCCGCTGCCAATGTGCCGACCGCGCTGGGCATCCTGGGCACGACGTTCCCACCGGGCAGGGCCAAAAACTATGCATTTGTGGCGTACAGCGCCGGTGCACCCCTGGGCAGCGTGTTTGGCAATCTGGTGTCCGGCATAGTGACGACCTACGCCAGCTGGAAGTGGGTGTTTGGCGTGGTGGCCATTCTGGCCGGTGTGGTTTCCGTGGCCGGCTTGGTGGTCATCCCCAACCAGCCGAACCAGGCGCACCGCCGCCGCCCGAGCTCAGGTCCAGGTCCAGGTCCCAGTGGCGGCCAGCGGACCCCATCGCTCTCAAAGGCGGCTGCGCTGGCCCAGGTGGACTGGCTCGGCGGCGCCGTGGTCACTGTCGGCCTCTTCGGGCTGCTCTTTGCGCTGACCGAGGGCAACGTCGTGGGCTGGGCAACGCCGTGGGTGGGAGCCATCATCGGGCTGTCGATGCTGCTCATAGCGGCGTTTGTGGCCTGGCAGATCTGGTTGGAGAGGCAGCAGGCAGCGCGGGAAACGCGAGACGACGTGCGACAACACACCCTGCAACAGGAGGACGAGACTTTCAGCGACGCCACCGCCGCCGCCGCCGCCGCCGCCCAGCAACGCTGTGATAGCCCGTGGCCGCCGCCGCCCCTGGTGCGCATGTCGATTTTCCGGCATGGCCAGGGCACCTTTTCGGTGGCGCTGCTGATCATGATGCTCTTTTTCAGCAGCTTCAACGGCTACCTGGTGTACGCGACGTACTTTTACCAGGACTACCAGGGCCTCAGCGCGATCCAGACGACGCTGCGCTTCTTGCCGACCGGCGTGGCCGGCCTGCTGACGTCGTTCTGCATGGCGCCGCTGCTGGGGCGCGTGCCTGCCTACCTGATGCTGCTGTTTGGCCATGCCGGCATGGCGGTCAGCAACCTGCTGGTGGTGGCGCTGCCCATTCCGCCCACGACGTCCTACTTTGCCTACGGCCTGGAGGCCATGGTGCTGGCCGTCATCGGCGCCGACACGGCCTGGCCCAGCCTGACGCTTTTTGTGTCGCGCGCCCTGCCGCCGGAGGACCAGGCCCTGGGCGGCGCCCTCGTCAACGCCGTCGGCCAGATCGGCCGCGCCATTTGCCTGGCCATCGCCACCGCCATCCAGACGGCCGTCATGGCCAGCGCCCGCGGCGTCTCGGTTGCCCACGTCGGCCCCACGGCCGTCCACGACGGGCCCACCCTGCGCGGCCTGCGCGCCGCCAGCTGGTTCCACTTTGCCCTCACCGTGTGCTCCCTGGGCACGGTGCTGCTCGCCTTTCGCGGGACGGGCATCATCGGCAAGGCGGCGTCGCCGCCGCCACCGGTCGCCAGCCAGCCAGAAGAGCCGGCAGGGCCAGCAGGGCCAGCAGGACCAGAAGGGCCAGCCATGGCGCCGTCTAACCCGGAGACAGGCTTGCCCGAGGACGACCACAGCCGAAGAGGACAGCTGGACGAGAAGCTGGACAGCAAAGTCTGACTTTGTAGGAGCAGCAAAAAGCAGACTAAGTGTGCGAGGTTTCATGGTGAAGTCGGCAAAAAAAAGACTGTCATTACGAGGTTTACGGGGTACAGTCACCCCCGAGCACATTGATACAGCAACGAACTGATAGAAGACCACTTGCGCAAGCAACAGCACATGGACTTGCAGCCAAGAAAGCGACAGATTTACACTTTACTGACATATGGTTTCGGCTGTGTTGTGAATGCAAGGCGACTGGGTATCTTTTTGCTATTCCACCGCTGTATGCGACTGGGTTTGCTATTCCACCTCTCTCTCCCCATCTGCTTTATGCCCCTTTTCTTCCCAACTAAGAACTACTACTGCTGCTGTCACTGTTGGTGGCGCTGCCCTCGCTGAGACCACTGAGACCACCAAGACTGCGCCTCTGCACATCGCCTCCGGCAACGCCACCGGCACCGGCACCGGCACCGGCACCGGCACCGGCTCTGGCGCCACTCTCGAGCTGGCCAAACGTGCCGTCGCTCAAGCGCGAGAAGCGGCGGGGTTGGCCTTCGGCCGACTCGGTGGCCAGCGTTGTCATTGTCAGCCGAGTCATGTTCGACTGCGAGGTCCGGTCGGTGCGGACAGTCATGGCTGGCGACGGCGGCCGCGGGACAGCCGAAATGATGGAGATGGCAGGGATCGGGGCTGGCTGGGGCTTGGCCGTGGTGGGCGAGATGGCCGGTACAGCCAGAGAAGCCCGGGCCGGAGCTGGCGCGGCCACCTCGGGTGCCACAGGAGAGTCGACTCCCGAAAGCGGCTGTGGCTGGCGGGCTGTCGATGGAAATGCTGCCGATGAAGACGTGGCCGGTAGCGGCGACTCCGCCGACCGCGAGGGAGGGATTGATACACCAGGAAGCGCCATCTTGCCCAGCCACCGCTTTCCGCCGTGGCTGACGGCGTCTTTGCCAACGGCGTCCTCGTTTCCGTGTGCGGCCCCGTTTCTTGCCGGTCCTCCGGCTTTGGTCAGCGTCACCACTTTGGCCACGAGACCTGCACCACCACTGGCTCTTCCTCCTCCTCTTCCTCCTCTGGCCACGTCAAGGCCACTCTCATCCTCGCCGCTGTATTCGGTGCCGGCCCAGCGCGACGACAACACGCTGGACGGCCGGCTGGCCGAGTGGACGGTGAAGCGGGTGCTCGACGGCTTTTCGTCGCCGCTGTTGCTGCTGCTGCCGTCGCCGCCTCCGTAGCGGCTCTTTCGCTGCAGCAATCGCTCGACGCGCGACATCCAGCTGCCGCGTTGGCTGCTGGCACGGTTGGCGGCGAAACTTGCACTGCCTGCTGCGGGGCCCGATGGCATGGGCGGCATGGGGGGCGGGGGCGCCGGCTTCAGCTTTTGTTTGTATAGCGAACTAGCGTCGGACCCGGCGATGCTATTGCTGTCGGTGGTGTCGGCGGCGTTGGTGTCTTTGGCATTGGTGTCTTTGGCATTGGTGTCTTTGGCATTGGTGCCATTGCTGACTTTCTCGCTCTGGGACGCTCGGGGCACATATCGCAGCTGCTCTGGCGTCGGCAGCTCGACCAGCGGCGTCAGCAGTTGCGTGCGCGGCTTTCCCGGAATCGTGGGCATCAGAGACAGCGACGGAACGGGCGGCACGGGCGGGATCGGCGACGACAGCGCGATTGACTTGGCCGGACCCCTGGGGGGCCCGCTGGCCGCCGACCGCAGCGACCGAGGCGAAGACGGAGCAGACAGCTCCAGAGGCGGCAGCGGCGGATACCGGGACGACGGCAGGTCCATCTTGAGAAAGCGGCGCTTGGCGGCAGGGCCTATCTGGCTGGAGCGGCCGTGGCCGCCCGTGTCTGCAAAGGAGAGCCGGCCTGCGGACACGGCAGACAGGGCAGCGAGCACGGCGCCGCCCACGGAGCGAGCCATGCCGGCCAGCCCAGCAAGCGCCGACCGCCACCAGCGCGCCGGCGGAGGCGACGGACGGCGGCGCACCCAGGCGCCGAGGCCGACAGACGTCTTGCTGCTGGGGGCGATGCGTGAGAAGACGGAGATGCGGTTGTTTTGCGGTGGCGGCGGGTTGGAGTGGGCATCTGGAGCATCTCCGGCAACTTCGGCCACTTCGGCATAGGCCACGCCGTGGCTCTCCACGCAGCGTCCACAGCTGGCACAGCTGGCACAGCTGGCACAACTGGCACAGCTGGTACAGCTGGCGCAGCTGTCGTTGGACTCTCCACGCGTGTGGCCCATGATGGCGGTAGCTGGTGGATGCAGAGGCCCGGCCTCGAGCTGTGCAGCCTGGTTTGGTCTTTGGATCGGTCCCTGTTGCTGTTGTCGCTGGAGCCGCCGGCGCCGTCGAGAAAGCACAAAGAGCGCGGCGGCGCCGGCTATGCCCGTCAGGCCGAGGATGCTGGTCACGACGATTGTGGCCACGAACGCGTGTTTCATGGCCGGCGACGCACCGACGACGGTCTGCTCGGTCGCAGTCTTGTTGGTGGACGCTGAAGGGGACCCGCCGGCCGCAGCCGAGACGTGGTCTGGGGTGGAGTCGGAGTTTGACGACAGAGACGAGGCTGCCGCGGCGGGGGTGGTTGCGCCGCCGGTGTTTTGGGGGCCGAGTCCAGCGACAGGCGTTTTTGCTGTCGTCCCTGCCGCCGAGGCGCGCGTGGTGGACCGTCCTGTCACGGTGAAGAAGCCATCAGCGCCGCCGCCGGCTGCTGTTGCCGGCGTTGTTGCTGGCTCTTGGGCAGAGGTCGTTGTCGCTTGAGGCGGCGACGGCGGCGGCAGTGCAGGAGCTGTTGTGGCAGCTGTGGCGGCTGTGGTCGATGTGGTCGATGTGGTGGCGACGGGCGGCGCAGGCGGTGGTGATGGTGGTGTGGTGGTGGTCGTCGTGACGTCACCGCCGCCATTGCCGGCCAGGGTAAGGCCGGGCGTCAACGGGTGCGTGGCCAGAATGGTCAAGTCGACGTCGCGCCAGCGGATCTGCATGGCCGGGCCCACCGTGAAGGCGGCATTTGCGGCGGTGGCGGTGATGGTGACGCCCCAGATGCCGCCGCGGAAGTCGGACGTGTCGGAGGTGCAGGACTGGCCACTGGTTGTGTGAGAGAGAATGTCAGAAGGAGACGGAGAAAAAAGGCGGACAGAAAACACCAGACGGAAAAAGGCGGGAATCCATTTTGGAAGAAACTCACGATGGAACACACCAGGCCACGGTTTCGCCCGGGGCCACTGCTGGAAAGCCCTCGGCCGTGCGAGTCCTGCTCTGGATGGTGCAGCCGTCGCCGACCTCGAAGCCAAACGGGCAGATGGCCGGCGAGTAATACTGAAACCCCTCTCCGGCCAGGTTGCTGGCCCACTGCGGCGGATCGCACGAGGCCGGGCCGGCCGCCGGGAACGACGGATACTGCGACGGCAGCTTGGCCGTCGTCACAATCCAGCTGGTCGGGCAGGGCGGGCTGAAGATGGTTGTCAGCGCAGCCAGCGGCGCCGTGCCGCCATGGAGGAGCGTGGTCGTCATGGCGCGATCGGCGAGCAGGCGGAGCGAGAAGGTGGCTGGGAAGCAGAGACAGAGCGCCTAGGGGAAAGAAGGGAGAGGGGGGGGGGGAGAGAGGAGAAGGGGGAGAGAAGGGAGATTAAAAGAGAAGAAAGGTCGTCAATACTGAGAATCAAAGTGACAAAGAAGGAGGGGGAAAAGGTCGGAATGGAAATGATGAGCATCGACCCTGTCGACGAGATCTGCGCCGGGCACGCCACGGCGCCACTCCCTTTCAGCTGCTTGGAACCCGACGAGATTGAGTTTTTTGAGTTTTGTTATCTGGCTGGAAACGACGGTTGCTATCTCGACCAGCGAGGGAGGGGAGCAGCCAGTCGCAAGCATGCCATGCAGATCGGTTGACAGCTGTGACAGGGCCGGCGATCAGATGTGTGACGAGAACGGGAGGAGAGGGGATGCGAAGACAAGAAATACAAAAGAGGGTGTGGCATGGGGTACGGAGAACGGAGTAACACAAGAGGCGTGGTACGGGGCATTGAAGCACAGCATAATGATAAGGTATATGGCCTTTTGAAAGGGGGGTATGCAAAAAGGCAAAAGGCGCGGAAGACGCGGGAGACAGAGAAGACGGCCGACAGCTCAAAGGAAGACAGAGCGGGCATTTCAAAACAGCGGCCCAGCCAGTGTGGCACTGACTGCTCTGCTTGTCAGAGAACAGACTGGCAAGGCGTCGCACCAGACACACAGCAAAGGCAAGCTTGACAAGGGTTGGGTATGGAAACCAGCGATGCCGATGGGTTTTGTCTTTGCCGCCGGGACAATAGAAAGAACCGAGCGACATATTTTTTGCTCTTCTCTTTTCTTTCGCCAGGGCGGCATGAGAATGCTGGGAATGTAAAACCGACTAGCTGGTCAGGGCAGTGGAGAGGGCTTTCCCATGTCGTATCGTTTGTTCGAAAAGGAGCCCGTGGTTTTTTTGTCATCATTGCTTCCTAAATCTATCCATGTTCTATGCTTTTGAACGAGCATCCGTGGATCCCTGGCAGGACCTGTCTGCCTTTGGTCTAATCGAACGTAAAAGCACATTTGACCAGTCTTCCCCGACTCCAAGGCATGAACAACGTTTGAGACCCAGGCCGCACGAGCGGTCAGTGTTTACACAGATACAGCAAGTAGAAAAGAAAAGATAGGGGGCGGCGGGTAGAGAAAGATGCCATCGTGTAGACAGGGGGTCAGGAAAAGGAGATGTGATTCCAAAGCCCCATTTACAGAGAAGTGTACAAAGGCAGGGGGAGAGATCAAGGCCGGGTAAGAAAAAAAAAGAGAAAAACAAAACACAAATAACAGACAAAAGACAGCAAAGAAAAAACAGACATAAAAGACAGCAAAGAAAATGACAAAAAGAGTGAGCGCCGTCTCCCTGTGCCGATGAAACGGGGGAGCCGACCAGGGCGAGAGGTGAGCAGGCATGCAGAGTCGGAGCATTTTCAGAAGCATATCTCTGAGGAATGTCAGCATGGGGAAGGCAAGTGAACCAAAAAAAAATAAAAAAAATAAAAAGTTAAAAAAGTTTAAGAAAGCAGGGCTGCGGGAATCGAGTTTCAGTCTTTTGGCCTGCAACGAGGGGAAAAAAGGAGGAATATGTCAATGGAACAAGGCCATAAAAAGGAGGAATGCGTCTATGGAACAAGCCGCATAAAACGCACGAGTAGACCAAGACAAGGACAACCCAAAAGAAGAGAGGAAAAAGAAGGGACAAAGTCAGTAAAAGTCGGGAAGACCCCACGAGACACTCCGACTCTGGTTCGTGGGCCCTGGGGTTTGAAGTCGAGACTGGGTTTTGGGTCTAAGCCGAAAGCGGTGATCCCAAACAAGAAGAAGAAACATCAACAGACGCCCCTTTTTCTGAGAGAGAGAGTGCCCCTCACCAACGCCAGCACAAGGAATCCTCAGCAACAACCAAGTTCTGTTCTCAGACCGCCTGCCAGGGCGTCTGTGCTGTCGGGGCCGTCAACGACCGTGATACACTGGTGTCGTCCTCGCCGCCCACAGAACTGTGAGATCACCACACAGCCACAGAAAGCGGGAGAGGCCAGGAGGGATGGACGGGCTCGAAGATGCGGCCGAATATTAAGAAAGTAACATTACAACATGACAAACAAATGGACACTACATAAAAAACAGATGCACACTGCAACATGAAAAACGAGCGATTGTGGGAGCGAAATGCACAATAGTTGTCAGAGGAAAGGCAGACATACAGAGGCAGAAAACAGATGCAAACACACAAGCTTTAAAAAGGCCAATAACACCGAGAGCTGGCTACACCTCCGATCGCGCAAGCAATCGATGGACAGCAAATCTGGAGAAACAAGCAAAGATCCGCAAACTGCTCGCATCGCGGCACATCTTCCACAAAGTACGGAGTATTAATACAGGCAATACGAGTCCACCATAGGCGATCTCGCTCAAGCCCAGAGTGCCCCTTTCCTTGGAAAAAAATCAGTGGCGCTCGCTGTCAAGCCGTCAGATCAGCGCCCGCCACACCATTCCCTCGCATCCTCGTCCCCACATGCCGACATCCCTCTGCATCCTTTGCATCCCCTGGCAAATCCTTGGCGTGTGCCAGGGGATCGACGGATGGTCGCACATGCAGATAGCCCATACAGGCGGCAGTCGGGGCTGTCGCCGTCCGCTCTACAGCCCACTTTCTGCATATCTGCATCTGCACTCTTCCTTTGCACGCTGTTCGTTCGTGTTCTCCCAGCTCGTCGTTTGTCCTCCCAGCTCGTCATTTGTCCTCTCAGCTCGTCGTCTGTCCTGCACCTACACGCCTCTGCCCAAAAAGGTCGACTCGCCAAACTCGCGCTCGGCCAGCTGGAAGAGCGGCAGGCCGCTGAAGTAGCTCTGGTTGGGCGAGCCGATGGCGGCAAAGGTGGCGCGGGCCTCGTCGGCGCCAATGGTGGTGAGCTCGTGGCGGCGGCCGCCGACGGCGGCCTCGGCAGCCAGCTGCACCTGGCAGCAGCGCTCGAGCATGACGAACCAGTTGACGGCGGCCTCGATGGAGGGGCCGACCGTGAGAAGGCCGTGGTTGGCGAGAAAGGCGGCACGGCAGTCGCCGAGCGTGGCGGCGATGCGACGGCCCTCGTCGGCGGCGAGGACGAGGCCGGCAAAGGTTCTGGAGTGTGTTAGAGAGACTGTAGAGAGAAGACTGTCAGGCGGCAGAAAGAAAAAAACTGGCAGACCGCCGTCTTTGCAGGGGGAACACGCACGGATGCACGACGTGCTGCTGGTAGAACATGCAAAAGTCCTGGGTGAGCATGTCGAGCGTGCGGCCGGTGGCGCACATGGCACGGCCGTAGATGCTGTGAGAATGGGCTGCGCACAGCACGTCGGGACGGGCTCGGTGGATCTCCGAGTGGATGGCAAAGGCGGCTGCAATGTCAGTGACCGTTGGATTCAGTTGTCCAGCTCAGTTGTCCAGCTCCTTTCTCGTCTTTGCTGTCCAGCTCATTTGTCCAGCTTCGATTTTCTCAGTTCTCTCCCCCTCTCACCGTAGTTCAGCATCCGGTTCGCCCCCCCCTCCAGCACGGTGCCGTCGTGGCCCACGCGGATCAGGTCGTCGTCCGTAATGAGGCCAAAGTGCAGGCCAAACGGGTTGACCCAGAAGCTCGTCGGGTCGACGGGGTCGCGCACCGTGATGTGGCCGGCAATGCCCTCCATGAAGCCCTGCCGGGCAAAGACGCGGAAGGCCAGGGCCAGCCGGTGCTTGAGAAAGGCGCGGTAGGCCAGCCGGTCGTCAAAGTGCGGCGGCTGGCCAAACGCCTCGGGCACGTGGGCCAGCGCCGGGTCGCCGGAGCCCAGGTGGCAGCTCAGGTCGCCAGATCTCAGGCCGCCTTTGGGATCGTTGGCGTCTGGGGCAGCAGACGCCGCCGGAACTTCAGTAGCAGAGGGTGCCATCCCGTGTCGGGCGCAGATAGAGGCTGATGTCAATGCTGACGAGATCGGCTGACAGCAACTCTTATGAAGAGAAGAGAGTGCCAACTCTGATTAATGCTTTGGAGAAACAGGAAGAAGAGCGTGCCAACTCTGTATGATGCTTTGAAGAAACAAGACCAGAACAAGATAATGATGGAGACAAAAACGAGGAGAGACTACAGCCCCTGCAGGTTGGTTGATCCTAAAGTCGACCCCCAAAAAGACGAGGCTGCTGGTGTTGGTGTGTTTGGCTTGCTTCGCATTTGCTGCTTCGCAAAGCTTCTATCTGGCCCACCCCCCAAAATCCTCCCATTCGGCCACCTCCGCCCTTTATCATTGCGACCGCTGACGACTGCCCTTCTTCGACCCGCATCTTGGCATTATCGATTGTCGGATTTTTCTGGGCTTCGCTTCTTCGCTTCTTCGCTTCTTTTGTTTTGTTCTCTTCGATTTAATTAATAATACGGGCATTATTCTCTGTTCTGAAGTTGGCACTGTCGATTGTTGCGATGGGAAGCAGCGAAAGAGCTGCCCCACTTCCTGTTTAGGAAGCAGCGAATTGCTCTTTGGCAGGAGCGTGCCTTTTATTTGAACCACAACAGCAGGAACATGTCTTTTAAACCACAACATCGAAAAGCCAAAAGACACAGACACACCAGAGGTCGGTAATAGCGAAGTGGCCAACAAAAAAAAGCACGATGCTTCTTGCAATGCTCCTATGAGCCACCGCCTTGTCTCGACGCGTTGCTGACGGGCACGGTGTGCCTCTTTGCGCGGGTCTGCTGGTCTCTTTGCTATATTATCCCGACTCTCGCTGGCCTCCCGGTCGAGAGCCTCTACGCTGTTTTCTTTCTTTTTCTTTCTTTTTTTCACCCTTTTCTCACCCTTCGACCGACAGCAAATTCAGGGTTAGACGTACCGCTCTCTGTCCGCCTGCAGCCATGGGCGACCGGGCCTCGCTGCGTGTTCATTTCTTCGAGCACGATTGGAAAGAGGTGAGTGAAATTTGATTCTGGGCTTTCGCTCTAGAAGTGGAGAGCTGTCTGTTGTCTGCTTCTTCTTACATTGTTCCCCCCGCCCCCTACAGATCTCCCACCACTGACTTGTATCAGGGCCCCCCGTCCCGCACCATCCTCGATGCCTGCCACTGGTGCCAGATCCGGGCGTTTCCCTCGCACGAGCGCTACCCCATCACGATCGTCAACCGGACGGGCGACGGCGCCGTGCTGCCGCGCAACTTTCGCTTTGTGTCGCAGTCGGTGCTGGGCCGCGGCGTCGAGCCTGCCGAGGCTAGTTTCCGCAGCGGGTGCTCGTGCGACGCGGCCGGCGAGCGCTGCCAGTACGACGGCTGCGAGTGTCTGTCGGACATGCAGTGGCAGGAGGACCGGGCTGGCGGCGGGGCGGGTGCCGGCAGCCGGGACGGCAGCGAGGGACTGGGCAGCGAGGGAGCGGACAGCGACGGCGAAATGGACAGCGAGGACGACAGCGGCGGCGGCGGCGGCGGCGGTGGCGGCAGCGGCGGCGGTGTAAGCATGGACCGCCGTCGCCACCGCAGCAGCAGCAGCAGAGCCGGCCCAGCCGGTGCAGGGGGCTCTCAGCGGCGACGGGGGCCGTACCGGCGAGCCAAATTTGCGTACCACAGCAGCGGGCCCCGCGCCGGGCTTCTGCGGACGCGGTATCTGGACAGCCGCGAGCCCATCTACGAGTGCCACGAGGGGTGTGCCTGCCAGGGGCATGGCCGCCTTGACGGGGGGGTTGGCTCAGCCACAACCACAATGGCGGCATGCCCGAACCGCGTGGTCGAGGGCGGGCGGCGCGTGCCGCTGCAGATCTTCCGCACGACCGACGGGCGCGGCTGGGGCGTGCGCACGCTGCAGGACCTGGCGCGCGGGCAATTTGTGGACCGGTACCTGGGCGAGATTGTGACGGCGGCGGAGGCGGATCGGCGGCGGGCGGCGGCGTCGTCGTCGCAGCGCAAGGACATGTATCTGTTTGCGCTGGACAAGTTCTCGGACCCGGCATCGCTGGATCCGCGCCTGTCGGGCGCGCCGCTCGAGGTCGACGGCGAGTTTGTCTCGGGCCCGACCCGGTTCGTCAACCACTCGTGCGACCCCAACCTGCGCATCTTTGCCCGCGTCGGCGACCACGCCGACAAGCACATCCACGACCTGGCCCTCTTTGCCGTGCGCGACATTGCCGCCGGCGAGGAGCTGACCTTTGACTACATTGACGGCGGCAGCGGGCCCGCCGCGCCGGCGAGCCTGCCCGGCAGCCGCCCCGACGACGACGCCTTGACGCCGTGCCTCTGCGGCAGCGCCAACTGCCGGGGGTTTTTGTGGAGTGGGTGAGGGTACAGAAGGCTGGAGAGGAATAAAGGACGGAGAAGAGAGGAATAAAGGACGAGAGGATAGGAATAAAGGAGGGAGAAGAGAGGAATAAAGGACGAGAGGATAGGAATAAAGGAGGGAGAAGAGAGGAATAAAGGACGAGAAGTCCGTCCGTGGCTCTCCGTTTACTAGAGAAGCTGCTCGAGCAGAAGAGAGTGACTCTGTTTAGGCAGAGACTGCACGAGCAATGTATTGACATGTTGCTTAGCTGGTCGTCTGGCTTGGTGCGCTTCTAGCTGTTAGTATTCATACTACGATACGTCGTATTCACATGATCACGTGATTTTGTTTTTGCTTACGAGAGGTCAGTCAAATGGTTCGTACGAGTATCCATACTCCGTAATAATACTCTGTATTGCTCGAATAGCAACAAGTTGCGTGATCTGGACGCCAAACTCAGTTCAGCCCATCCGCCCTCGCTTCGACCTGCTCACAAAAACGCCACACACCGCTTGGGCTGGCGACTCTGCTCCTCCGCTTTGGCGTTGCTTTGGTGTCCGGCGCCAAATGCCTGACTCGCCGGATTCTGCGCCCTATTTTCGCCCTTGTGCCCCTCCGCTGGGAATTCTCCTGTCGCAGCAGCATTCCTCAGCAATTCTCCCGCTTGGCAAAGGCCCAAGGCTACAAGGACAGCGCGAGCATTACGAGCATTGAACAAAGAAGAGCGACGCCCCGTGCCCGGACCAGTCACTCAGAGCGGCGGCCCCTCTCACCAGAGCTAGCCAAGCCTGTCGTCCTGCATATTTTTTGTGCATTCTTTTTGTGTTTTCTTGCTCAGTGGCCTCTTTGCTGGTCTCTGCTCATTGGTCTACTGTGGTCTCCGTGGTCTCTACTTTGGTCTTTATTGTGGTCTCTGTGGTCTCTACCTTGGTCTTTATTGTGGTCTCTACTGTGGTCTGCTCGTTGGAGCCATCTCTCCCCACCTCGTCTCGTGTTGGTCTTTTTTGGCCTCTTTTCTTCCGTCTCTCGCTTTTGTCTCTTCGCCGCCCTCTATTTCTTTTTTCCTCTTCTGCTGTGCCTGGCCCGTTTTACAGCCTTCTGCTGTGCCTCGTCGGTTTGACAGCCTGCCAGCAAAGCGCAAGCGCCTCGCCATCAGCACATGCTCGGTCGCTCTCCCAACTGGATGCGGTGAACAGAACGATGTCTCTTGCAGCCTGCGTCTGGTTCTGAGCAACATAGTTCCGATGGTGAGTTGACGAGCATTTTATGGAGTTGTCTCTTTGGTTTTTTGTTTTGTTTTCTTCATCCTTTTACTTTCCTCTTTCCTTGTCTTTTTGCTTTCTCTTTTGCTCTTCTGTTTCTTCCCCCCTCTGACTCTCCAGGGCTGTTGCTTATCCCGTTCCGTCGGGCCCAATTCGCCCTACCCCGGCGGCGCCCCGTCGCCGTCGGCTCGTGCCATCCATGTGCCGCATTCGGCCGCTGGGGGTGGAAGCGTTGGCGTTGGCGGAGGCGGCGGCGGCGGAGGCGGCGGTGCGGCGGCAGCAACGCCGGCAGGCCTGGCCAGCGCCGGCTCTTCGTCGTCGTCGCTGTCGGTCACGCCGCCGCTGTCGCCGTCCGGCAGCCGGTTTTTGGGCGGCAGCGGCACTGCCCGTGGCCGAACGACGACGACGACGACGACGGCGGTGGCCGTGCCGGGCGGCGGTGCAACGACGCACCTTGTGACAACATCGCGGTCGGTTGTGCATTCCGGCGGCGGCGGCGCTGCAGCAGTGGCGACGACGCTGGCCCAGCACATCAACAAGCCGATCCGACGACGGCGCTGGACGTCGCGCAGCCGCGTCTGGACCCGCCACGCCATTGACCGCGAGCGCATCGACTTTTTCGACACGCGCGTCACGGGCCGGCCCGAGATCTGGCAGACGCTGCACGCGGCCCTGGAAGTGCTGTGGGAGGCCGACCTGGTGGCGGCAGCGCGGCGGTCGACGGCGGCGGCAGCGGCGGCAGCGACCTCGCCAGCAATCTCCTCCGACGCAGCTCCGGCGGCGGCAGCAGCAACACCCACCACGGCCACGGCCACCACGGCCACGGCCACTACGGCCACGGCGGCTACCACGGCCACGAGCGGCTCCAACACCCCAGAAGGCAAAGAGGGCAGCGATCTGTTGACAGCCCCGGCGGCGACAGCCCCGGCGGCGACGGCCCCGGCAGTCCCGGCGACTCTGTCGACCCAGACGGCTCGCGCGGACTGCGACGCCGCCACGGCCGAGAGCATTGCCGCCGAGCTGGCCGAGGCCCGCGCCACGGCCCAGAGCATGCTCGACGCCGCCGAGATCACGCTGCCGACCGGCGACCTGGCCCAGGGCGCCTACGACGCCTTTGGCAATTTCTACGCGCTGCCGGCCTGGATCGTGTCCGACCCGACCAACCTGGCCAACGACAGCGACCAGGGCGGCGGCCGTGGCGTCGTCACCGGCGGCGACGGCGACGAAAGCGACAGTCGCTGGAGCGAGCTGAGCGATGATGACGAAGACGACGACGACGGCGACGACGACGACGATGACGATGGAGGCCATGACACGGACGCGCTCCGGCCACACGACCGCCACGACCGCCAGCGCCGCCGCCGCCAGCGCCGCGAGGAAAAGGGCAAGGCCGTCGCCGTGGCTGCCGCCGCCGCCCAGCAGATCACCGTGCGGGCCCGCCTCAGCAGCGTCGCCCAGCGCGACGTCGTGGTGCGGCTGGGCCGCGACGAGAGCGTCCGCAGCCTGGCTCACCGCATCTCGGAAGAGGCCAAGGTACGTTTTTCTGTTGCCTCTGGTTCACTGCCTCTGGTTCTGCTCCGCTGCCTCTGGTTCTGTTTTGTTGCCTCTGGTTCTTTTCCGCTGCCTCTGGTTCTGTTCTGTTGCCTCTGGTTCTGTTCTGTTACCTCTGGTTCTGTTCTGCTGCCTCTGTCGTTTTATGTCTTCTTTACCCTCTCGTTCTGTCTGTTCCCATTTATTTGTCCTCCGCTGACTCGGCAGCTCCCCCACAAAACACGCATCCGCATTGCCTACCTGGGCAAAATCCTCAGGGACGGCACGCCGCTGGCCGACCAGGGCTGGAAGGAAGGCCACGTTGTGAACGCGCTGGTGTTTGACGTGGCGTGAGGACGCAGAGGGAGCGTCTTTGGCGGCATATTGCTTGGTGGCGCTGAGTGATGCCCTCCGTGACACGATCGACATTTCTCGTGGCACCGACTCTGTTGCAGGATGGACGACGTGTCGAGGTGCAGCCTTGGGTTGGTAATTGGTCCATCTGTCTTGTGAGACGGATTGTTTTCTTTGTTGTGTTCTGTTCCTCGTGGCATGGATTCTTTTTGGTCTGTTCTGTTTCTGGTTTGCTTTTATTTATACCCCCATACATGCTGTCCTCATTGTGATTTTTCCACGTCCCGGTCGTCTTTTGCCTTTTTTCTTTCCCCTTTGGGTGCTCTCTGCCATGCCGTCACGACAGTCCCTGGCGTTTTGAGGATTCTGCTTTTCTCTTCCTACACTTTGGTTGCCTGTTGCTCCTGGGTTGTCTTTTTTGGCTTTCATTTCGATATTATCTCTGTTCTTGCCCCTTCGCTCAGACTGGCACCCCGTTTGCACCCTCTTTCCCACCTAGTCCCTAATCTTTCTTTTGTCCCATTGGGGATATCACGGGATATCTATGCGGAGTATGCATACACAGTTTATATACATATTATTATTACAATAATGAATTGACTTTCTGCGTCGACCCTACAGCAATGAAGAGAGAACGGGTGCTGCTTGTCTCTTTTTCAACAACCTCACATTCAATTCTATATCTGTCTTTGTGCTAATGCTCTGCTGGCGTTATTTAACTTTTTCGTCCACCCTCTTTCTGTCCACCCACTCCCTCCACACTTCCCGTCCACCCCCCAAATATGTATCTACCAGTCCGGATTTTGACCCTTCCCCCCTCCCTTTTTTTCCCCTTTCTCTTTTCTCGTTCGGGGAGGTCAAAAAAAAAGCCGGTGAAATAAAAGTTTTGAATTGAAACATCAAACGCAACGACAGCACATATAATCTGTAGAACAAAAAGACAAGAGACACGCAAAAAAAAGTAATAACAAAATCGGCGAAGCGAGACAAAAAAAAAAAAAAAACGTCACGACAATTCCCGTCTCCCCATCCGGCAGCCTCCCCCCACCGTTCAGGCAGCTATGCCAATCTTGCTCAGACCCTTGAGCGAGCCGAGGCTCAGGGCCAGGCCCTGTGACCGGCTTCGTATCCGCACGAAGCCCGTGATCGGGCCGTCTTCGCCTTCTTTTTCGATGCTCAGATTGGCCAGCGCATCCTCGCCTGTGGTTTGTTAGGAAATGGAATGGGAGGGGGAAGAGAGAAAAATAAATTAAGACAAGAGCCAAGAGCTGCCACACTGCTCTCAACCACCACTGCCAACTCCACTTACCAAACACGCTGCGCGCATACAGGTTGGCGCTCAAAAACTGGCACTCGCCCTTCATGGCGGCCTCGGGGGTCAGGCAGTTCATGTTGGTGGCCTTCATGAGGCCGTCGAGGAAGGCGCGCAGCGAGGGCGCCTTGCTGTTGATGTTCACCTTGTTTTCCCACTCGAACTCGGTCCACATGGAGCGGAACTGGGTCTCGGAGCAGGTGGCCGGCTGGATGTAGTCCATAATGTCGACGTGCAGGTCGTTGAGGATGACGACGGTGGTGTCGGTCGAGTGCGGGCCGTCGTACACGACGTTGCCAAAGATGACGCCGGTGTCGGTGCTGGACACCTTGATGGTGCACTGCACGTTGTAAAAGTCGTGCGGGCCCAGGTTCTGCGTCGTCGGCCGCTCGACCACCTTGAGGTCGCCCAGCGTGGCAAACTCCACCGACAGGTTCTGCAGCGTCTCCGTCGTCTGGTTGACCAGCAGCACGTCCAGCACAATGTCGAACTGGTGCACCTTGACGTACGCCTCCGCGTACACCGGGTCCGAGAAGCCGGTCAGCTGCACCACGCGCGAGAGCTTGCTGGCCAGCTCCGCCTCGCCGCGCCCGCCGTCGGCGCCCTCCGTGGCCCGCTCCAGGTCCGCCTCGGCCAGCTCCAGCGCCTGTCCGTCGGCGCCGCCGCCGCCGCCCAGCCCGCCCTTGGCCCGCAGCTGCCGGATGGCCACGACGTCGTCCACCTGCACGGCCGTGCGCGCCTTCTCGTCCGCCTCCTTGTCGGCCCGCCGCTTCTCCTCCGCCTGCACCATGGCGCGGAAGGCCGCGCGCGTGTCGTCGAGGAAGACCGTCTCGAGCTCGCGGTGCTCGCTGAACTCGGCCAGGCTGCGCACCGACGTCATGATCCGGTCCACCGAGTCCTCGTCGATCGGCGCCGTCGCAAACTGCGACTGGCCCACCCGCACAATCGAGATCATGATCAGCATCGCCTCGGCCCGCAGCGCGTTCGTCCGCGCCGCGTCCGCCGACACCTCCGAGTGCCGCATCACCAGCTTCGTCAGCGTCGCCGACAGCACCGTCGCCAGGTAGTAGTCGCCGTCCAGGATCATCTGCCGCAGCGGCGGCTTCTGTGCCGCCTTGACCGCCTCCAGCTTGGCCGTCTCTGCCGCCGACTGGCTCAGGAGCGCCGTCTCCGTCGCGTACGTGCCGTCTGCCAGCACGCGCCGCGACCCCGTCGGCGCCGCCGCCGCCGCCGCTGCTGGCTTGTGCCCGTTCTGCCCGTTCTGCCCGTTGACGGCCGCCGCCGCTCCGGCACCGTCTGCTTGGTCTTCGCCGCCGCTGCCGTCGCCGGCATGCTCCAGCAGCCGCTGCTCCGACGCCAGGATCGGGATCTCGCCCAGGCTGGCCCGGATGCGCTTCCAGGCGTCGCGGATGTCGCCCTCGCTCAGCGAGTACTCGCCCACAATCCACAGAATGCCCCGGTACACCTTGCCGGCGCGCACCTCGCCCAGCGTGTCCACCAGCTTGTGCACAATGGCCGGCCGCAGCTTGGGGAACTTCTCCACCACCTCCTTGACAAAGTTGATCACGTCCACGGCCGACGCGTTGTTGAAGTCGGCCACAAAGTCCATCAGCAGGTCCACCACGCTGGCCGCCACCTCGGAAAAGGTAATGGCGCACTGGTGGATCGAGTGCACCAGCAGCTGCCGGTACTCCGTGTTCTTCTCGTACTCCTGGTCCACCGTCTTCGACAGCTCCTTCTTCAGCAGCAGCACCACCTCCTCCACGTTCTTGCTCGACACCATGTCCAGCGCAATCCCCAGCGCCTTGCGCCGCACGTCAATGTCCGGGCTCGGCAGCACCCGCAGCACCTCCATCACCAGGTCGTCCAGCACCCCCGGGTTCTTGCGCCGCAGCTGGTCCACCCGGTCCAGCACAATCAGCTTGACGTTGTTGTCCGCCTCCTTGATGCTCAGCTCAATGAACTTGCTGGCCGCCGCCTTGACCGCCACCGGATTCGCCGTCAGCGCCGTCAGCGACGACGCCGCCTCATACACCACCGTCGACGTCTTGGCTTCGAGAAGGTCGAAGATCAACCGCAGATAGCGCGCCTGCGATCCGTGTCAGCCTTCCAGGTCTCTGTTTGTCCTTTTATTTCTTCCCAGGTCCCTGTTCGTCCTTTTCTTATTTCCTCCCACGTCCCTGTCCTTGTCCTTTCCATCGCCTGCCGTTCATCCCAACTCACCTTGTTTTGAGAGTTCTGCACGGCGTCCTTGCGGATAAACTCCAGCTCCGACAGCTGCAGCAGCTCCTCGGCATTGGGGATGCCGTCCAGCACCGAGCTCAGGTACGCCAGTGCTGCTTCGTGGCTGACGCTGGCCAGCGCCACAAAGCCGTTGCGCTTGCAGGTCGGGTCGGTCTCGGTCTGGAGAAAGGCGACGAGCAGGTCGGCAGCGTCGGGAATCAGCGTCGGCGAGTGCTGGAAGATGGACGACACGGCAAACACGGCGTTTTTGCGCACATATGCGTGGCGGTGTTCCAGGCACAACCGCGCCGACGACAGCAGCGGCTCGATCAGCTCGTGGTCGCGCAGCTTGCACAGGAAGCGAAGCGTGTTGCCGCGGATGTACTCGTTGGGGTGCTGCAGGTCGTTGCGGATGCCGTTGCTGGGCGTGTTAGGGGAAAGGAGAGAGAGAGAGAGAGAGAGAGAGAGAGAGAGAGAGGGGGGGAGGGAGAGAGAGAGAGAGAGAGAGAGGTGACAAAACCCACCAGACGAGAATCATCTCCTGCTTCAGCTTGCCGTTGGCATCGTGCTTTGGGCAGATTTCGTAGTAGAAATACAGCAGCTTCTTCAGCTGCTTCGACTTGGACGGCATCACAAACCGGATGATGTGCATCAGCAGGCCCGGCATGGGATCGCCATTGAGCATCACCGTCAGGATCCGCTTCATCGTTCCCACCTTGGACTCGTCCGTCCCCTTTTCCAGCTGGTTTTTCAGCTCCGACAGCGACGGCACGTCGGCCGCATTGTCCTGGTGCACCAAGCTGTACGCATTGTCGAGAAACGACGACATGATGGGCAACACCAGTACCAGACAAGACCAAGGCCTTCTTCAACGGCGCACCCGGACTAGGAGAAAGGGGGAAAAAGACACCAATTTCAGGCGAGGCCCTTGAAAACGAAAGTCAAAACTACTCCAATCGCTCAATGAACAAAATAAAAAAAAAGAAAAAGAAAAGAGCAACCACGCACTGCAAGCAGGCGATGCTACCGAGTACGCGGCAAGAAGGAAAAAAAAAAGGCGTACGCTGCTCGCGGCAAGGGGCGGTGGTTGAGTCGTGGATGGATCGTCGAACCTGTCCCTTGTTTGTGTGTTGTGCGTACGGGAGTATCTTTGTGTGGTTGTGCGTAGGGGCTCCCCTGAAATAGAGAACAGCGTTGCCCAAATTCGTCTTGGCCACTCACCACCTGCCAATGTCTCCCTGCGGAAGCTAACCCCAATAGCTGTGCCCGCCCTACACCGCCCGACAGGCACATGTGGCAGAACCAACGGTCACGTGACCTCTCTTGTTTCTGCCCCTCGCTTCTAGCGAGAGCACATTGCGACGACGTAAGAGCAAAGCTCTACATCTATTTTCCGTCCCAAAATGAAATAAGAGACTGGTTGCAAAAAACAACAGCCCAGACACACAGCACCAGAGCGGCATAGTTCGCTTCTTCTTTGCAATGGCAACTTCAAACGAGCCATTCTACCTGCGCTACTAGTACGTCTTACTTTCTCAGGATGGCGAGCTTTCAAGTCGACGGCTGCATCTTTTCTTTCTTTCTTTCTTTTTTTTTTTTTTTTTTGGCTAACAGTCGCCCGTATTTCGACAGTTCTGGACACTCTGGGCGATTCGGCCATGAGTTTTTGGGTTTGTGCTGCGCCCACTGATGTGTTTGCTTTTGCGCTGTGTGCTTTGTCGTTTGCGTTCGCCTAACAGAACTGCCTTTAGAGTTTGACTTTCGCGTGGTCGGTGACGGCCGGAGCGCGATAGCTCGGTATGCGAACAACTCCAACTACCGCAACGACAGCCTGATCCGGAAAGAGAGTACGCGCAACTGGCCCTTTTGCCCCCGTGTTTGTGTTTGTGAGCGATGCCAGCTAACATGGGGTCGGCCGGCAGTGTATGTGAGCTCGCTGGTGATCGAGGAGATTAAGCGCATCGTCAAGCTCAGCGAAATAACCAAGTAGGTGGCCATGGCTCTGCCAAGACGTGGCATGGGTGGAAAATGCAGAAAACCGGCCCGGCAGCCTTTGACGGCCATGATGTCTAACGTTGTCTGGTGAACAGGGAAGACGACGCGAAGTGGCCTCGGAAGAACAAGGATGGCCGCCAAGAGCTCGAGCTGCGCATCGGCAACGAGCACATATCGTTTGAGGTAGGTGTGGGCAACGCTGTCAAAACAGATCTCTCTCTCTCTCTCTCTCTCTCTCTTCTCTCTCTCGCTCTCTCCCATCTCTCTCTCTCCTCTCTCGTTCGCTCCCATCTCTCTCTCTCTCTCCTCTCTCTCTTTGTGTGTACCCAAGTTTTACTGACCGTTCCCAGACAGCCAAAATTGGCTCGCTGGTCGACGTCACTGAGTCAGCCGACCCAGAGGGCCTCCGTGTGTTCTACTATCTCGTCCAGGACCTGAAGGCGCTGGTGTTTAGCCTTATCTCGCTGCATTTCAAGATCAAGCCGATCTAGTCCGAGCGGCGCGGAGAGGCGGAGACACGTCTGATACGAGGCGGTTGCGGCGGTGCCCAGCCAAGGACGCGGGAAACGAACGAGGCTGCAGAAAAAAAATGCGCCAGGCTGGCAGGAGCCTGACAACGGCGTTCCACGGGTTGTGTTGGATTGGTTTAGCAGGGTACTGGCCTCTATGGTGTATTGTCACAATATACATTTGCATCGAACTTGAAGGGACTTTTCAAATTCAAATTCAAAAAATAAAAAAAAAAATAAAAAAGAGTTAAAGCGGAGCAGAGAATTGGATTGTTTAATTGACAAAGGTCGGGTGACCAGAAGAACCGGTTTGTGTGCAAACGTTTGCGCATTGTCGGCAGACACTGCGGCCCAGCGTGTACATATATTGCTGTGTATTATATCGTATATTGCTACTACGATATAAATGAATGTACGCAGTGTCTCTTGCTGCGGCCGCTTTTGAGGCTCGATATTTGTGCATACAAGCAGTCCACGTGAACTACAGATTCTTTTTTTTGTCCCCTTTTTCGTTGCCATTGGCATCATATCTTACGTGTCCATCTCTGTCATCACGGGGCCAGTTTTATTTTTTATTTTTATTTTTATTTTTATTTTTATTTTTCAATTATTATACTCCCGCCCACTGCATCCCATGTCTCTGCGGCCCTTTCCCTAAGCATCGGTGGTCGCAATCCTGTTAATATAATACCTAAAGTGCGAAGCACTCCACGCGTCACCCAGCCACAGCCAGCCCAAAGAATGCTCTTGGCGCAGACAGCCTCTGCCGCCTGCCCAAGAACGGTCCCGCCCCTCGTCTCCGCACTGCCTACGTTTTTTGGTCCTTGGGGACGGCTGGATAGCGAGCAGCTGGGCATTGTGCTGGACGGCCAGAGGACGGCAAGAGAAGAACGGCACCCAAAAAGACGCAAAAGAAGCAACAGTCGCAACAAACCCAGACCAAGGCTCAGACCCCAGACATGGTCACCGACGAAGCCAGCCGCCGCCTATGGCACCGGGAACACCCTAGTGGTCCTGACGGCCGCGTCGCCTGCCGAAGCCGTTCCACGGTGGCCGGGCCCAGGCTCGGAGACGGAGGAGGCCAGAAAAGCCGACCTTTTCAGCGCTGGCGGACGATGCGACGACACTCGATGGCACATATCTGCCTAATCTCCATGGTTGTGTATGCTGCAATTATGCTCCATCCGGCAGCTTCAAAGCATCAGTACGTGCTGTGAAGCGTAATGGGCACCGCAGCTGTGCCGTGTAGCATCCACCGGATGTGCCTGATGTAATGCGTACTTTCGGCGAAAGCGTCGGTCACGTGCAATGACCACTTCTACATACGACGTACGGAGTATTATTACTACGAGATACTCAGCTCTCTCAATGGCCAGAAGGCTTTCTATGCCAAACACCACCACTTCCCTATGTATGGATACTTTGGAATGTTCCTTTACTCCGATCTCTGTTTTCTGGTCTACCCATTTTACGAGTACATTGTAGCTTTTCGTCCACATTGCTACTTTTCGCGTCCACCACGCAGAGCGTGTCATCTTTTTGCAGTCAAGTGTCCAGATCGACGCAGCCAAAAGGCAAAGTCTTACGAGTGCGTGAGTGCCTGCTCCTACGAGTAAGGATTCTCATACTCCGTACATCGAGTAATATTCGCGAGTACTCATATTCCATACTCGTATATTGCGGCCCTCCCGTGATGCGAGCCTGGAGAGTGGGGATTAATTACAGTGGACCCAACGCCTGTACAAGTAGAGTAATAGTCATCCCCCCTACCCATCCTTCCTGCCCAAACAGCTGCCGCTCCCGCAGACGGCGACGACTCTATCAGCGTCGACGTTTCGCCGCTATTACTGTACTGTGCGAGTATGGATACTACTTCGACCCAGCCAGGCCACCCATTCGTTCATTGCATATATGGATACTAACGAACGTGCGACCAGTTCCCCTCGTTCGGTCTCTTTCAACCTTTTTTTTTTTCCTTTTTTTTTATGTCTTCTCCATCTCCGTTCTCCATTCTGCCGTGAAGATATTAAAACCATCGTCACCACTGCTGCCCCCCCGACTTTCTGTCCTCCATATCGACCGAAGCTTCGGGTTCCACACAGCCTTGATCTGATCTCATACCAGACACCGCGTTATCGGTTCAATCGCCGATCGAACTCCGACCGGAACATTATTTTTTTTATCAATCTGCCCCCTGTTCATATCCCAACGAGAGAGCGTTGATGCGCCCAACGAGCCTGTTGCGATTCCCACTGTAGCGGGTTTCGAGTCGCAGTCTAGGCATCTTGGTGAAAGCGTTTTTTTCTTTTCTTTTTCTTTTCTTTTTGTATTTGTTCTTTTTATCTACAAGAATTATTTTTTGTCCTGTATTGCTTCATTACTGTATTCTTTTATGCCCATTGCCGACACACGCCATCCGAACACATCCCATGTGATTTTCTGCGACCAGAAGAGCTGAAAGCAAAGCGACACGCCCCGGCCGGCCCTTTTTGTGTTTTGTCGTTTCGTCGTTTCGTCTCTCCGGTCGATAGGGACGCCCTGCCGACGGGTTCGTTCGCACAGAGCCGGTGTCCATGCGCGATATACGCACACGCGCGCCGTGGTTTCATCGCGTTTGCATCGTTTGACTTCTCGGCCCTTTTTTTTTGCTTGCTTGCTTGCTTGCTTGCTTGCTTGCTTGCTTGCTTGCTTTTTGGCCTTGTTGCATCTGCATTGAGAATTCGAGAATTCGAGAATGCCCACGCCGTCGTCCCACAGCGACAACGACTCGCTCCCTGTGAACCCGACATGTCCCGATGAGCTGGCGCCGCACGCGCAGCCCAGCTGGTTTCTCTCGTCGTCGGCCATCTTTTCCCACGCCTCCTCCCCCTTTGGCCGATTGCGAGACTCCGACACGCGCGGCGAGACCGGCAGCGCAGGCAGCGCAGGCAGCGGCGCCGAGGGCGATAGCGATAGCAGGCGCGACGAGAGCAACGAGAGCAGCAGCCACCGGGCGGCGGCGTTTCGCGAGGCGGCGGCATCGCCATCCTCCTCGTCGGTGACCATGTCGCCCGGCCCTGAAGAAGCCGGGCCTGTTTCCGGCACCGGCAGTCTGTCCGCGGCGGCCGACGGCGACGCGACCCGATACGCCCGCGCCGACGCCGACCAGGGCGACGACGCCAACAAGCAAACCGACACCGACGAGGACATGGTGGACGGCGGCGAGCCGCCGTTGCTCGACGGCAACAACCAGGGCCAAAACACGCGCCCAGACGACGTGCGCGCAAGCCGCGACGACATCGGCGGCCAGAGCGGCCAGAGCGGCCAGAGCAGTCAGAACGAGAGCGGTCAGGACAATGGCCAGAACCAGAGCGGACAGGACGAGAGCGGCCAGAACAGCCAGAACAGCCAGAACAGCCAGAGCACTGTCATCGTCAATAACCACAATATTGGCAGCAACACCAACAACAACAACAACAACAACAACAACACCCACAGCAACACCAACAGCACCGGCACCAACGGCGGCAGCAGCACGAACAACGCCGACGAGGTCCGCGCTTCGAGCACGGGCGGCCGCATCAGCCGATCTGCACGGCACCGCAGTACCAGCCGTCGACGGATCGGCGGGCGCGCCTCCGACTTCCTCGCCATTCCCGAAACGGACCTCTGGGTGCCATACAGCGCCATTGCCCACACGCTCTGGCAGCAGCTCGACCACAGCTTGCTGGACAACATCTACGGCACCAGCAGCATCGGCCTGGACAGACGCCGTCGCGGCGCTGCCGACGAGGGCGACGGCGCGTTTGCAGCGTCCAACGACAGCGCCATGGTCACCGACGCCCCTTCTCCGCCGGGCCAGGAGAGCGACAAGATGGACGAGGAAGGCGTCGTTGCCGCAGACGAGCACGGCTACGCATGGCTCGGCGATCCGACCTTGTTTTTGGGCAGCGACAGTTTAAGGGTAGGTCTTTCTCTTCCGGCTCATACTTTCTCTCTCTCTCTGTCTGTGTCTGCGCGTTCTCTCTCTCTCTCTCTGTGTTGCTCTTTGCCAGCACATCGTGCTGACTACCTCTAGGTCATACCCGCGTATCCGTCAACATATCTACGACCCGGCAGCCGATTCCACGGCGTGCAAGTGTCGGAGCGGCACCAGTACGACGTGCAGGTGGAGATCAAGCACGTGGACCTGCGGGAGTCCTTTCTCTGCGGCTATCTGCGCATACAAGGCCTAACAGAGGACTACCCGACATTGACGACGTACTTTGAGGGCGAGATCATCGGATCCAAGTACGGCTTCTCGACCAAGAACAAGCAATGGGGCGCCAGCGACCGCATCGACATGTCGCACTGGGCCAAGTTCCCGGCGTTCCGGCGCTTTGCCAAGCAGGCCAAGAAGGGCAACTCTGTCATCAAGAACTATCTGCAGGAGGAGAACCTGTTTATGCGCTGGAAGGAGCAGTTTCTGGTGCCCGACCACCGCGTGCGCACCATCATCGGCGCCAGCTTCGAGGGCTTCTACTACATCTGCTTCAACCAGGTGGAGGGCGCCGTCAGCGGCATCTACTTCCACTCGAAGAGCGAAAAGTGCGTTTACACCCTCGTTCCACTCTCTTCTGCCTCGTTACACTCTCTTTTTCCGTGCCTCTTTCCCTCCTTTCCCTTTCTGCCGCTTCCTTGACCGCTAACTTGTCCACAGGTTCCAGCAGCTCGAACTCAAGCACGTCAAGGATAAGGGCTGCATGAGTGCGGTAGAGTTTCGGTGACGAACGGCTGGACGGAGCAGTACATATCAGAGGTGGTGCCGGTGCCACGGGACTGTCAGCCGCTAGCCGGCGGTCGCAGATGGCCAAAGACAGATGCGTGGGAGAGCTTGGATGGGTCATGGCAGAGAGCCGGAAGAAGGGCTGTGTCACCTCTCTCTAGTTGTGTATATCTTTCTTTTTTTTGCAGAAGCCAGAACACAGCCACACAAACGAGCGACAAGGGGGCGAAAGCGGTACAAAATCTCAAGGGGTTGTTTTCTCGATTCCTTTTTTTCTTCCACAATCAATGGGTCTTTTTTCCAATCCTTTTTTTTTTTTTTTTTTTTTTTTTTTTCTTGATTTGCTGCTTGTCTTCTTTTATGCCTAACGTCTTGTTGTCTTTCTTTTTTTGATGTCTTTTTTCACGTCCGTTTCCCCTCGGTTTTCATGTCTTTTTCTCTTCAATATATCCTACTCTCCGGTGCACTTTTGCGTTTTGTGGCATAGAGAAGGATAAAGTTTGCGGGCGAGGCTGCCAGTAGTCTCCATTTGCGTCCTTCTTTTCTGTCTGCTTTTTTGTTGTTTTTTATGTCTCTTGTGATTGCTCTTCATGTCCCGTTTGCTTCCTGGCCGGTCTGGCGTTCGTTCGTTTCCCGACCGTGTGGTCTTTTCGCTCATTGCTTCGATACTACCTCTCTGATCAAAGGACATGACACGTGTTTTTGGGGTGCTATTACCCCCTCGATCCCGATGTATACACCTCTTGCTATTGATAGCAGTTACTTTTTTTTCTTGATTCTTTTTTCTGCCATGAGCGTTTCGATATATCTGCTTGAATATACATGTAGCCATCCCAGCCAGTCGTCACGACGGAAGCCGTGCGTGCTGTGACCCACGACGGTCAAATGTATCATGTGTGCTGTGTGGCTGCCTCTGCTTTGTTTGCTGGTTCTCTTGGGTCAGACGCAGAAACAGCCACTTCCAATTCCTCTGCTGCCGTGGCAGTTGCAGTGGCAGCCGCAGTTGCTGTCGGCGCTCCTTCAGTTGCTGCTGCACTTTGTGCCGGTAATCTGTAGTTGGTTTCGCTTTGTGTAGTCGGTGGTGCTCCTTCTCTTTCTCCTTCTCCTCCTTCTCCTTCTCCTCCTTCTCCTTCTCCTCCTTCTCCTTCTCCTCCTTCTCCTCCTTCTTCTCCTCCTCCTCCTCCTTCTCCTTCTCCTTCTCCTCCTCCTTCTCGTTCTCCTCCTCCACCTTCTCGTTCTCCTCATCCTTCTCCTCCTTCTCTTCTTCCTTCTCCTCCTTCTCCCCCCCCTCCAGCTGCCTTGCTCGCCTCCGGTGCCGCAAACTTGCTGAAATAGCCGCGCCGGAACGGATTCAGCTCGTTGGCCGTCCGGCCGGTGGCCAAGCAGGCCTTGCGCTGGGCCTCTGCGGCGCGAGCGTGGGCGGCGGCGGCGGCGGCGGCGGCCGAGTCGAGGGCGCCGTCGGGCAGGCGGCGGTAGGTGACGAGGCGGCGCGACCACTTGTTGAAGGGCTGGACGCACAGCGAGACGATGGCGAGGCGCGGGTGGGTGGGCACGGGCAGTTCCTGGGCGGCGTCGTTGGCGGTGGGCATCCAGACGGCGAGGCGGCCGTGGTCGACGAGGGTGTCGGCGGCGAACTGGAGGAGGTCGTCGAGCATGGCCGTGAAGCTGTATGGCTGTTTGGGGGGGACAAACGTGGGATCTCTGGGGGTGGATGGTGAGCTGGTGTTTTGTGGCGAGAACAGACCGAAGAGAACAGAAGAGAACAGACAGGAGAGAATAGACCACAGAGAACAGACAGAGAACACAGAGAGACTGCAGCGCAGAGACACTCACCGGAAGCGCTGGCGGCCGGTCTCGACGACCCACGGCGTCTTTGTCGGGTTTCGGACGCCGAGCACGCGGGGCCCTTCGCGCACGCCGTAGGGGGGGTCGCAGACGATGCCGTCGAGCCAGCGGGGGTCGCGGCGGGGGCCGGAGGGGCCGTCGGGGGGTGCGGCGCCGGCCCGGCGGACGGGCGAGTTGGTCAGGTCGGCGGTGAAGAGGCCGGCGAGGCGGGGCAGGAGGGCGTACTGCTCAAAGTTGCCGCGGACGTCGCAGCGGCCGGAGCGGGAGCCGCCGGAGCCGCCGGCGCCGTTGATGCCGGCGGTGGCGCCGCGGACGGCGCGGCCGTCAATGTCGCTGCCCCAGACGACGGCGCCGCAGTGGGCGGCAGCCAGGGGCAGGCTGCCGGTGCCGACAAAGGGGTCGTAGAAGAGGCGGCCGGGCGCGGCCTGGGCCAGGTTGGCCGTCAGCAGCGACAGCTCGGCGTCCATGGTGGTGGTGGCAATGTAGCGGCGCCGCTTGACGTCGAAGACGCGCGCGGCGTCGCGCGCAGACCCGCCGACGTGCCGGCCCACGAACAGCTGCTGTGGCTGCTGTGGCTGCTGGGATGCCGCCGCCGCCATGGCGTCCGCCGCCCAGTGCTCAAACACCGTGACCGCACAGTCCGGCTGCTGCAGGTCCACGGCGCCGCCCAGCGGCAGCGCCTGCAGCACGGCCTCGATCAGCCGTGCCCGGTCGCCCGCCGTGCGCCGTGCCTGGAACGAGTCGACGTCCAGCTTGACCGTGGCCGTCGCCGCGTCCAGGCGCCGGCAGCCGGCGTCGGCGTCGGCGTCAGCGGCGGCTGCTGGCTGGCTCTCGCTGTTCGCACTGTGTCCACCATCACCATCACCATTTTCACGGCCTTCACGACCTTTATGATCTTCACCACCATCACCACACCCGCCAAACGGCGGCCGGCCCAGAATGTCGGCGGCCCGCCGCCGCAGGTCCGCCAGCAGCTCGGCCTCGCTGGCGCCCGATCCCCACAGCGCGTGGATGCTCTGCACCAGCAGCGAGCGCCGCACCAGCGCCGCCGCCGCCGCATTGCCGCCGCGGGCCACGCGCACCACGCAGAACGGCGACGTCGCGCTGTACGACACCACGGCCACGTCCACGCCTTCGAGCTCCGCCAGCGCCTGCAGCTCCGCCAGCCGAAACGTCTCGTGGGACTGGCTGAAGCGCACAAGATACTCCATCGCGGCGCCTGGCGAGACGCCCATCCGTCGTGTTCGTCTGGCTGTGGACAAGTCGGTCCTGAGTGGGCACTTCTTGCAAAGTCTTGTGCTGTCCAGTAGAGCGAGGAGTTTAAGTTTACAAAACTTGACGAGCAAAACTACGAGTACATATTTTAATAGCGTAGACAATATAGCGTCGGTGCCTTAGTGGGGCAAAAAACCGGCAGAAAAAAAGCTGTGTAGCTTTCTGTAGGTTGAAAATAAAACCCAAGCTCTCATCTCGCCATACACATCAGTGTGTCAAAAAAAATACTTGGAAAACACCCTTTCCGTCATGCTCCCCTTCGCCCCCGACCGGTCTGTCTTCCAGACGGCCAAGTGCTTCTTTTCCTACGGCACGATGGGCCACCTGGACCCGTCCCAGCCGCCGGCCTTTGACGGCGTCGTCGAGAACAGCAACAACAACAGCAGCAAGCGCTCGTCGCGGGCCCGCAAGCCGTGGTCCAGTCTGCAGGCGCTGCGCTTTGTCAGCCAGCTCGACGTGGTGGTGCCGCAGGACAGCGCCGCCGCGGTTCTGCAGCAGCTGCGCCTTGCGGGCCGGCTGCCCGGCGAGACGGCCTCCGACACGGACACCGAGGCCGAGGCCCGGAACAGCAGCAGCAGCAGCAGCAGCAGCAGCAGCAGCAGCAGCAGCAGCCTTCGCTCTGTCTCGAGACCTCGCTATGCGCGCGTCCGCATGAGCCTCGGGCAGCTTCTGGACGGCGCCTTTTTTCAAGAGTACATCAAGGCCGGCAATGTCTTGATGCGGTCGCGCGGCCGTCTGGGCCAAGACAACGTCTTTGCTCTCCGCAACGGCCAGCTCAGCCTGTATCTGGACCGTGAGGCCTACGAGCGCGCCGGCCTCGTGGGCAAGACGCACGGCGCCAAGAGCGGCCGAGGGCTGCGGCCCCGATGGCGTGAGTGTGTGGGCGTTTGGTGTGTGTTCCGTGTTGACGACCTGACGGCTAACCTGGCAGTGGTCGAGTTCGATTTGCAGTCGCCGGCCATGGCTCCCGGCAAACGGGGCTTTGAGCGACTGCGGTATGCCTGCAGAAACGTCTTTGACCAGCCGGTCGACTGGCTGTTTTGCAATCTATTGGACAGTAGGTTTCTTGTTTGCTTGTTTGCTTGTTTCTTGATTGATTGATTGCTTGATTGCTTTGCTTAATTGCTTAATTGTCTGCTTGATTTACTTATACTTTTGGTTCCCTGACTTTGCAACGCCCCCTCATAACCCGAAAGCAGCCTTCCCTTCAAAAGCTTGGCGACACCCAATCCACTTCTGACACACATTCGCAGCTCCCTGCCCTGACCCTCTGGCCGCCTTTTCGCCCGTGTTCTGCACTGCCCAGCCCGCCATCACCGAGCACGTCCGGCTGTCGCTGCCGCCGCTTGGACGGCCGGCCAGTCTCTTGGCCGACGCCGACGACGCCGACGACGCCGTCGCTGCCGCCCGAGACGAGGCCGTCGTCGAGCTGTATGAGTGGCTGTCGCTCGTGCGGCTGGGCAGCGCCCGCGTGGCCGCCGGCGACGCCATCGACCCGTACCTGAGCCGCTATGCCGTGCCCGGCCCGGACGCGGTTTCTGGTGACCATGGCGTTGGCGTTGACGGTGACGGCGACGGCAAAGTGTCTGTGTCGTCGTCTCGACAGCCGGCCTCCTCGGCCCGCTCGGGCGAAGCCTGCATCCTCCGCTGGCGCGGCTTCTTTGCGCCGTCGTGGGCCTGCCGCGTGCTGCTCCATGTCGTCTTGGCCCTGCAGTCGTCGCCGCAGGCCTGGTTTTGCGTCTCTGCCTCGGGCTTGCCGCAGCCCAGCACGGGGCTGGGCGGCGGCGGCGATGCCCCCGAGTGTACCTTTTTCCGGCCCGCCCATGCGCCGGGCGAGTACCTGCTGTGGGATGTGCATGGCCACGAGTGAGGGGGTGGAGGTTGTCAGGGGCGGAGAATGTCGTCTTTGGGATCGCACGAGTGAGGCGGACGGTGTCGTCTTTGGCATCGCACGAGTGAGGCGGACAATGTCGTCTTTGGGCCATCGTCAGTCTTGCCGGGCACGCACGTTGCGGTCCTGGGCCAGGCCGCTGCCCACGACGGCCTCTTCGACCAGCTGGCGCAGCGCTGCCTGGCCCTGCTCGGTGTGGAAGTCGGGCCGTGCTGCGAGCTCTTCGATGCGCCGGCGAAACTCGGGATCCGGCGGCGGCAGGTCGTCGTTGTTGTTTTCACCATTGCTGGTGCCATTGTTGCCGCTGTTATCGTTGCTGCTGCTGCTGCCGTTTTGGACGATGCCGTTCTCCGTCACGGTCAATCCGGCGGGCACGGCCGACACTGGCAGCGGCTCCGCCGCCGGCACGGCCACGGTGCCAAAGTTGACGGCCATACCGGCGAGCGGCGGCGGCGGCAGGGCGTTGCTGTCAGTAGACACCAGCACGGCCTGGGCGGCGGCGTTTGCGGGCGCCGGCCACGACGGCGATGCCTGGGGCACGCGCCGCAGATACTCGACCACGTCCGGGAACTCGTCCTCGGCCGCCATCTTCTCGGCCGCCGTCAGCCCCAGATCGCCGCGCAGCCCCGCGTCCAGCCCGAGCTCCTCCACCAGGCAGCGCGCCGCCTCGACCGTCTCGACGAAAAACAGCGCCGTCTCCGCGTCCTCGTCACGCAGATCCACCGGCACGCCAAACTCGCGCACCAGCGTGCGCATCAGGTCCACGTGGTTGTAGCTGGCCGCCGCGTGCAGCAGCGAGTAGCCGTGCTCGTCCTGCAGCCCCGCCAGCGCCGGCTGCTCGCGCAGCAGCGGCAGCAAGGCGGGACTGTTGTCCGCCGCCATCACATACGGATTCGGCGCCATTGGGAGTGGCGTGCGCGAACAAACAATCAATGCTTGGTGTGGAGGTGGAGCGATGTCGGCGGCCGGCCTGTTTTTTCTCAGACGTCTGACTTTTTCGTGGTTGTTTTCGTGGTTGTTTTCTGTCTTGTTTTTGTCTTGTTTTTCGTGTTGTTTTTCTCGGTCATTTTTCTCTGTTTTTCTCGGTCATTTTTTTTAGTTCGTTGGTCACGCATTTGGCAATCGGCCACACCGCCCTACCAATATTGCACTGTGGGGGCTGTGTGGGGCAGCTGAACGAGGCTGCACGGCAACGAGGCTGGAAGGAACGATCAAAGGTGCTGGACAACTGCCAGAAAAAGAGAAAGAACGACGATGCATGGAGACGACTGGTCAGTCTCTTGCTCTGTGGTTCTGACTTGTCTTTTAGAATGTATTGCTTATGCTGTTTTCTGACTTGTCTTTTAGAATCCATTCTATTCGAATCTATTCTATCCCATGTTGTAATCTGTTTGTCTTTTAGAAAGTATTATGCTATTCTCTGATTTGTCTCTTAGAATCGATTTATGTATGTTCAGACTTGTCTTAAAATATCCCGTCTTCCGATTTGTTCTTGTCTTTTAGATTTATTTCTGCCTTCTGTTCTAATCTGATTTGTCTTTTATTAAAATCCATCCCTTTTCTCTTTGTGGATTTTTTTTTTCTTTTTATATCGCTTTCTCGCATCGCTATTGCGTCGACATCTTTGAGCATCATAACCCACGCAAAATCGCATTGACCAAAAAACAACTTTGCGAGCGATGCAATCAGTATCCAAGTCAAGTTTCTTGCGGGCGGTCACTCAAACGAACCCTCCCTCTTTAACGCACCCCCTCCCTCAGCTCACATGGGTCTTATCCCCCTCCCGATCGCCAGCTTCCTGCAATCTCCAAAAAGTGAACGATCGTGTGTGACCTCTGTGCTCTCCCCTTCTCTGCTGCGAGCTGGGCCAGGTTCCGATTCTGCCGCTCTGCATCCGGGTTGCCTTTCTGTGCCATGGTTCCTTGGCTCTGCTTTCCTCGGATGTGGACGAATGGCCAGCCACCTTTTCTGCCCTCTGGTTGGCTCGTCGTCAACAACCGGTGGCGTTACACCGCATCGCGCAGCGGATGGCCGCAGGACCAGGCCAGCTGGCTGGCCGTGGAGAGAGCAGCTGTTCGTGCGTGCGCGCGAAAAAGTGTGCCATTGCATTTCTCAGCTGGCACGTTTGCTTTCCTGCGACTCAGCCGCGGCTGGGCGGATCGCTGTCGGATGCAGAGCTTCACGAGCCTCTATCCGATGGCTTGTAGTATCTGGATTACGACGGAGGATGTATGCAATCGACATGTTTGTATCAGTCGATATTATTCGATACCACAGTCGATACCACAGTCGGTACCAGTCGAGGCCAGTTGATATCAGTCATATCGGTGGACAACAGTCGATACCAGTCATATCAGTCATATCATCAATATCAGGCGCTATCTACCTTTATCAATTGATATCGCACCTCGTCTTGAAGCACAAGCGATTACTCTACAAAATCAAAATTAAAACAGCGCCCAAAGGTAACACGAGCCCCATGCATCAACAGAACTCCCAGGACCCGGCTGGCTGCCTTGGATCACAGGCTTTGCTCGACGTGCTGGCTGAGACTGCCGGCTGTCTGGCTCACATTTCCACGGTTTGCCCTGCTAGATAGGCAGACCTGCGAGGCGCCCACCCTGCGAAGGACCAGTTCTGCCACCCCTTCTTCGCGCACAGTCTTTTCTATTTAGCTTATTCTCTTCCGTTGCAGTCTCACGTTGCCTTGCTGTGTCTCTGTGATTTTCTCCGTAGTGACTCGGTTTCGCCAGCACTGCCAGAATCAGTGTCACAGCCTGCGTCACACTGTCTCGCTTACTTTGCCATGCATATTCGTACGAGCATATATCTCTGTACGCCGCAGACTTGCATGCTCTGCAGAGAGCTTGCAGCAAAGACAGCAAACTGGACAACTCCTCGCTCCAGCCTGCAGACAGGCGAGAAGCGCCGGTGCTTTTGCTCGTCCCGCTTGCATGGGCTTTAGAGGTTTTTTACATCCCTCCGCTGGCAAATGGCAAAAGCCGGGAAGGTGGGGGGAACGAGCTGGAGAGCTCCGAGCAGCTGCTACCATGACAGAAAAAAAAAAAAGAAAGAACAAAGAAGCCCCTCTCCCTTCTTTGCACCTTCCCTCTTCAGGGTCATCAGAATCAAGCCGTGGGGGTCACTCTAGAATTCAGAAAGTACGGACTAAATACAATGTAAAAAGGAGTTGGAGCCGACATACGACGTACAGACGGCACAATCATGGGCTTCATAGTACTCCGTATATTATTACTCCGTATTACTTTGGCAAATGCGCTCTTAAGAGGGGCGCCTTGACCAAGAAAGAATCAAACGAGTCGAGTGAGAGAGGGGCCACAAGAGGGCCTTAATGCTGTTTCCCCCCACCATCCCACGTGGCGCCCCTAACAAGCCCATCTTGCCTTGCTCGAAAAAACATTAGCAGATTACTGCCCATCCTTTTTGTGATCTTGGCTCCATGGTTCCTTCCGCGTTAGTCGCTCTCAGAGAAAAGCAAGCGCCGGAAACTACGTCCAAGCACGCAGTCGTAATACTCCGTACGGAGAGTCTCCATAGTATTACCCTGTAATATTTTCCACAAACTCCCGTGCTGACCCTCACCCTCCTCCTAGGAAAAGGGGGGGTAATAATAATTTCTTTCTCCTCTTCAAGTACGTCAAGACTCTCTTCATCTGAGCGTTCTCCACAATACAACCTTGCGAAACAACGCTTACGACGTGGACGACATACGAGTACATTGCTTTTTTTGCATGCCAGCACAACTTTTCTTTTCTCTCTTTTTCAGCCAACCTGCTTTATTTCGGCCATCCTCTTGTTCTCTGGATTTGTTTCCCTTGGCGCCCATTTTCAGGCTGATAGGACACACCGTCTTTCTGCCTTTTCTGTCTGGTCCGGAAAGTCTGCATGAGGCCGTCTAAAAGTGCCGAACAAATACCCACCAGTCTGTGCTTGCGTCTGCAGCGGCGGGCATGACCCCGCTGGACGCCCATCACAGCGCCGCTCCCGCCCCGTCTCACTCCCAAACCTACACCCACAACCGGCTATCGCCGAGTCTGTCTCTTCTGTTGGTGATTGCCAGAAACCACAGCAAGCAGCACAAGCAACAGCACCTCCAACGGCATCAGTAGCCGCTGCTGCGACAACAGCAACCGCAGCGTCCTCTGGAAGCTTCGTCTACGCGAACTGACAACCGTCTTGTGCCTTCTCGCTATCTACGAGTAAACAACTTACAACCTACGAGCAGTTTGATCGTCTTGCCTTCCCCGTCTGCATCTCCACCCAATTCCCACCCCCCTGCCCCCTGTACAGGTTTTTTTTGCCCCCCCTGTGGTCGGTTCACTTGCTCTGATCACCTGCGGACGTTTTTAAACTGCTGCCTTTTTGCTACTTCTTTTCTTTTTGTTCGTCTTTTCTGCCTTTGCTAGTCTAGCTTCAGTCCGGACTCGGCCAGCGGAAGCCTCATCCGTCTGGCTACCAGCAGCCGCAGCCGCAGCGTTAGTGCTCCTGCATTGCAGCCCTTCTTCTCTAAGGACTCTTTTTTTTGCGTCTGTGTTTTGTCTGCTGGTCCGCTGTCTTCTCCCCCGCTCCTGCTCCTGCTGCTCTGTTTTCTTTTCCTTTTTTCTCTTCTCGTGTCGGTTCTCGTCCAGCCTATTGTCAGCTGCCTTGGTTTCTCCCTTCGTGCTGCCGCTCTCTCAAACCGGATTAGGGCGGCCATCTTGCAGGACAACCCGCCTTTCCGCTGTCCAGCCATCCGTGTCGAAAAAGCTCGCTGAGGGAAAAGCATTCATACGGAGCAGAATCCAAAAAAAAGACACGTGCTTCAGACGTCCCTGCAGATGGTCCAAAAAAAAGCGACATTTTACATCTGGTCGACACAAGCGAACAACCCTAACACAGTCACACTTTTTGGTTTTCCTTCACACGCACGCGTGTGCCTCTCAGTGCCTCCTTCGTTTCCGCCATTTGTTTTGTCCGTCTCATGCGCTTAGTGCCTGAGCCTTCTCTACCGATCCGCGAATCCCGTTCCCCATTTTGCATTTTGCATGGTGTGGTGCACTTTTCCTTTGGTCTCTTCTTATCTCTTTCTCTCTCTCTCTCTCTCTTTGTCTTTTCTTCCTTATAATTTGCTCTTTTCCCTTACCAACTTTATATTGATTCGCATCCCCTCCTGCGCCTTCACAGCTCCTCTTGGAAATTATGCTCTTCGGAAACATGGTTGGTTTTGCGAACAATCTGGTCCTCAGCTCGAAGCGCTTCTTATCTTATGCGGTTGATGCCGCTTGAGCAATTCGACTTCAAAGTTTTGTCCCGCTCGATTGCAACAACTGACACTAAGCCACACCGCCATTTTACTTCACAATGGCGGCCGGTGCCGCCGCCGCCGCCGGCTGGGGCAAGGATTCAGCCTTGGGTGCTGGCCCAGGCTCCAGGGATGCCCTGGTGACCAAGACGCTGGCTGCCCTCGATGACCTGGCCCTGTCCACCGTGTCGTTCTCTGGCAGGCTGCAGACGAAGGAGCAGATGAACCAGCGCCAGCGCGTCCTCGAGCAAAACGAGGGCCCGGTGGAGCGCACTGGCGGGCCCAATGACGAGGCTTTTTTCCGTGTCGGCGAACGCGTCGGCGAGGGGACCTTCTGTGCCGTCTTTCGCGCCGAGCTGCTAGCGGGAAAGCAGGCTCAGGGACTGCAGAAAGGAAAGCTCGTTGCCGTGAAATTTGTGAGATGTCTCCCTCCGTCCCGTCCTCCGTCCTGACCATCTTCATTTTGTGCTCTGGTCTTTGCCTGGTATGGAAGCGGAGGCCTTGCTGACACGTCGGATACTGCCGTTCCCTTTAGGAGCTTCGAAAAAACGACTCGACCCAACTGCGAAACGAATATCGCATGTATAAAAGAATGACAGACTGTCGTGAGTTTTTCTTTTTTTTTTTTGTCCCTCGTGTACTTGGCCGTGTTTTATATGTGAGCCAGTTTCAACCAAGACACTTTGGGTGTTAACGTTCAATATGCAGCTGGCATAGTGAAGACATACTCGTTTGGCGAGGTTCACTTCCACAAGGTCCTGGTCATGGAGCTTTTAGGGCCTTCCTTGGAGGCTTTGTTTCAAGACTGCGGGCGTAAATTTTCAATCACAACCGTTGCCATGGTGGCCAAGCAAATGGTATGTGTAGATGTGTCTCTCCTTTCCTTTCCCCCATTGTTGACGGCGCTGCCCATTGGGACATTTTGGTGTTAATCATCGTTTTTTTACTTTTTCGCTAGATTGAGAGGATCGAGACCATTCACAATGTAGGCATCATTTTTCGCGACATCAAGCCCGAAAATTTCCTTCTTGGGCCACCAGGAACAGATACGGCCGACACAATCTATCTGATTGATTTTGGCATGGCAAAGGTCTATATCGACCCGGACACAAAGGAGCACATCCCCTACGGCGAGGCCCAGTCGCTTTCTGGCACAGCACGTTATATGAGCATCAATGCCCACTGCCGCCGCAGCCAGTCACGCCGAGACGACCTCGAAGCCCTGGGCCACGTCTTCATGTATTTTCTGCGCGGCAACCTGCCGTGGCAAGGCGTCAAAGCCGCCCAAAACAACAACGACAAGCGATACGACATCATGTGCGAGAAGAAACAGGCCGTCTCCATTGACGATCTGTGTAGCGGCTTTCCCCGTGAATTCTCAGAGTATCTGGCGTATACGCGCGGACTGTCTTTCAATGCCGACCCGGACTACGACTACATGCAATCGCTATTCTCCAAAGTGCTCGCAGACCACGGAGACGGCGAATCGGCCGTGTTCGACTGGATGAAACCGGGCGGCCAGGTGGGGCGACGGCCGTCCACGCCACCAAGTGCACATCCGGACCCCCCTCGCGAAACAGGTCCGACGGATGTTGGAATAACCCCGACTGCTCCTCCTCAGGCTCCTCCCCAGGCTCCTCCCCAGGCTCCTCCCCAGCATCCTCCCCATGGGCAAGCCGTTCTGTCGACAAAGGGACAGGCGCCTACGGATCTTGATCCGCAAGACCTAATGCCAGACGACAAGCCAGCACTGCACAAAATGGACACTCCCCCAGTAGCAGCAGCGGCAACGGGCAAAGCATTGCCAGCTAGCCTTGCCGGCTCTGCCGTTGCGCCTCCATCTCCCACCGGGAAGAGGCGTCGGTCTGACTTTTCCTCAGACCTTGTCCCTCCGGTGCGGCTGCGGCCCAGAAAGACAACGTTTTTGTTTTATGACAGCGAAATGCAGAAGGTTCTCTTTACACTGTATCGCGACGTCATGGCAAAGCGGTACGCTTTTTATCGTGCCGTCGGTCGCACCACCCGCGGCGCCCCGTCCATGAATGCTGCAGCCACCGCGGCAGCGGCAGCGGCGGCAGCGGCGGCGGCCACCGGGGCAGGGCCTGGGGCCATTGAGGCCGCAGCAAACATGGCAGGCAGATCTGCAGCCGGCGGCCTCGGACGCCGAAGCCTGTTGACGCCGCAGGTGAATGCGTCTGTCATTTCCGCCGAATTTTCAGACTTGCTGGATAAGACGCTCGCTAGCATTGTGTCGGAGCTCGAAGACATGTCCGACAAACTTCTGCTAGGGGGGGACTGGACAGGGGCCTCCCGCGTCCAGAGCTGGTTCGACGAACTGGCAGCCGCTATCCGGCATGAAACCGAGAGGTTTCAACGCATGGTCCAGGACAAAGGAAAGGGTACAGAACAAGACAGCCGGGCGGCGGATGCGGGGACCGGAGCACCACGGCCTGGCACAGATGAGCCGCTCTCCAGCAGTGTGGCGCCCGATCGAGGAAAGGCCAGCCGGAACATCGGAGGGGACGTTGTCTACGACATGGACGATCTGCTGCTCAAGGCGGAACGGACGCCTCAGTCTGCAGGCCTCGGCTACAGCGAACAACCACTCCCGAGTAGGATAGGCAAACATGTGGATTTTGCCAAAGTTGAGCAATTGAGAGTGGTGGACGAGAGCGACGACAGTCGTGGCCACAAAAGCCGCCAAGCCCCGATCACGGCAGACACAGTGGCGGTAGCAGCAGCAGCAGCCGGTCCTGGGTCAACGGCGCTCCGGCAGGCGGCTTTGGGGGATCCCTCATACAGACTGTTGGGCCCGCCTTTGCCGAGCATGGGTGATCTTCCGCTTGAAGTCGACTCGGACGAGGAAGAGAACAACAACGAGAAGACGGCAAAAGGACAAAAGAAGAAAACACGTGGATCAGCAAACAGCGGCGTTGGGCCAGATAACGATGACAATGATGACAAGGGGGACAACGGTAACGACGGCGGAGACGGCGGGGACGGCAGCAGCGGTGGAGATGACGAAAGTGGCAGCAGCGGCGCGGTTGCCCTCGTCTACCGCACGGCGTCAGGCACGCGCAGGATTCTACGCATGCCACGCACTGCACCATTGTAAACAGATGCATGACAGGCAGGTTGAAATAGAAATAGGCAATCGGCTGGCACGAGGTTGAATCTAGTTGCTTTCCCACTTTCCACTACTCGGACCAGGCATTTTTTCTCTTTTTCTCCTTTCTCCTTTCTCCTTTCCTCCTTTTTTCTTTTCTTCTTTTCTTCTTTTTTCACCAGCATGAACTAGCAAAGCAAGCGTACGATTGACGGATTGCATGGAAAGGATGGAATGCGGACAGGGAATATCAAACATGGCCGGATTTTGTCACCTTGGTGCTACGCATTAACGTCCAGCTAGCAAATGTTTAGGTAGCTAATGTCTCGGTAGCAACATGACTTTTTTTGGTTCGTTGCTTATGAATAATAGAAGACGCAGAGACGCGATGCAGCCTCCACTGCAAAAAAAAAAAAAAAAAAAAAAAAAAAAAAAAAAAAAAAAATTATAAAATAAAAAAAAAAAAAAAAATAAAATTTAAAAAAATAGTACACTTCGATGAAGGAGCATACATCAAAGGAATGGTGCATCTTTAAA
>JADHKP010000003.1:589239-660017 GCA_019925385.1 Raffaelea deltoideospora | reverse complement strand
AATTTATTTTTTTTGTTTGTTTTTTTTTAAAAAAAAAATACCCCCACCCGCCCTTCCTCCACCAACCCAAAAAAAAAAAAAAAAAAAAAAAAAAAAAAAAAAAAAAAAAATGAAAGAAGGAGCATATCTGGTTTTGTGGGGGGGTTTTTTTTTTTTGTCCTTTTTTGAGGTGCACCACGGTCTAATATTGTTGTCTCGCCTCAGCAAGTAGGAAAACTACTGATACAATGGGATCTCTCCATGCTCGTCTCGCCAGCCACCCACATCCAACACACCCAGCCGTGTTTTGGTTCTGACAACCACTCAAGCATAAAAGTTGACAGTCTGAAATATGTTAGCAAAGACATCGAGAAAGCGAAAGGAGAGAAATGAAACGAGCAAAGCAAAAAACGTACATCTTTCTTCTTGGCTTGGACCTCGGCAATGGCGTCGACGTAGTGCTCGTGGCTGATGCGGTTCTTGCCCATGCGCAGGGCAATCATGCCGGCCTCGACGCAGACGGCCTTGAGCATGGCGCCGCCAAACTCGTCGGTGCTGCGGGCCAGCTCGCCCCAGTTGACGTGGCCGTCGACCTTCATTTTGCGGCTGTGGATCTTGAGGATCTGGGCGCGGGCCTCTTCGTTGGGCAGGGGGAACTCGATCTTGCGGTCGAGGCGGCCGGAGCGCAGCAGGGCCGGGTCCAGCACGTCGACGCGGTTGGTGGCGGCCAGCACCTTGATGCGGTCGTCCGAGGCAAAGCCGTCGAGCTGGTTGAGCAGCTCCAGCATGGTGCGCTGGACCTCGCGGTCGCCCGACTTTTCCGAGTCGAAGCGCTTGGTGCCGACGGCGTCGAGCTCGTCGATGAAGATGATGGCCGGCGCCTTCTCCTTGGCCAGGGCAAAGCAGTCGCGCACCAGCTTTGCGCCGTCGCCAATAAACATCTGCACGAGCTGGGGGCCGGCCAGCTTGAGAAAGGTGGCGTCGGTCTGGGCCGCACACGCGCGTGCCAGCAAGGTCTTGCCGGTGCCGGGCGGGCCGTACATGAGAGCGCCTGGGAGGTTAGAACGGGTCGAGCGAAGCGAGAAAAGAACGAGAAACGAGCGAAGCGAGAAAAGAACGAGAAACGAGCGAAGCGAGAAAGCAACGAGAAAACGAGCGAAGCGAGAACACGGGATCGAACAAAACGAGAACACAACGAGCGAAGCGAGAACAAAAAAGCGAGAACAAAAAAGCGAGAACAAAAAAGCGAGAACAAACAAAAAAGCGAGAACACAACGAGCGAAGAGAACAAAAAAACTCACCCTTTGGCGCCTTGATGCCAATCTTCTTGAAGCGCTCGGCCTCCTTCATGGGCCAGACAATGGCCTCGACCAGCTCTTCGATCTGCTTGTCCAGGCCTCCGACGTCGCTGTACTTCTCCGTCGGCTTCTCGTCGACCTCCATCGCCTTGACGCGGCTGTCGTACTCGGCCGGCAGCGTGTCGAGGATGAGGTACGACTCCTTGTTGACGCCGATCAGATCGCCCGGCTTCAGCGTCTCCGGGTCGACCAGGCCGATCAGCGGCAGGAAAATGGTCTGTCGCGTCGACGTCTTGATCACGGCCGACTTGCCGACCCGCGTGGCGTCCAGGTCGATGTTGGCGCCTTCTTCTAACGATTCGGCCGTCGGATCGAGGTCGAGCAGCTCGACCACGTTGCCTACCAAGTACGGGAGTTGACTTGTTTTGTCAGCCACACTGATCCACCGATCGATTCTGCCTCTCCCTCGAGTCTCGCCTTTCGTCTTTTGCTCGTCTCTCCCCATCAACGACACCCCGTCAAATCCTTCTCCGCTCTTCTGCTTACCGGTTGTTAGCAATCTTTTCCTGGTTGTCCTTGATCTTTTCGTTCATGTTCGACCGCTCGTGCGACAGCCGCTGGAACTCGCTCCGCATTATGCGCGCCTCGTTTTCCAGCAGCCGCCGCCGCGTCACAATCTCCGGCGTGCTCAAGCTCAGAATCTCCTCGTCCAGCACGTCGTCCTTTTCCTCTTCTGGCTCGGCGTCCTGCATGTCTGCATCGCCGCTGCCGCTGCCCGCGCCGCCTGCTCCCCGGCCGTCTTTCTGTTCCCGTCCATCGTTGCCGTCCTTGTCCTTCTTGTCGTCTTTGTCGTCACGGCCGCTCCGCTCAATGTCGTCGAGCTCTTCGAGGGTGGACATGATTCGTTTGTGAAAAGGCAGACGATGCTGCTAATGACTGGTGAAAAAGAAAAAAAAAAAAAAGAGAGAGATAAGAAGAGGGTGGACGGGACTCGAGGGGGAAAGACGTAAAAAAAAAATTAAAGAAGGCCGATCAGCGTGCTATAGAAGGTGTTGTAGTCGTAGGACAATGTCGGCGGTGTTGATAATTTGATGATGGCAAAGTCTTGGGAGGCAATCACAAACGGCAAGCCGCTGAGCTCTGAACCAAAAGAGCTACGGGGACAGCAAGGCAGGCGCAGTAGCGCGCGTCACCCGTTGGTTGGTTGAATGGGCGAAAAATTGCAATGACAAATCACTTGTCACGTGACATTTTGCAAGCGACACCTGCAATGCCCCACAGGGCAGGATAAAGTCGCCAGGACGACTCAGCAGGAATGCTCCACTCCATAATACTACGACACGCATAGTTCAAAAGATGGATGAACGGTTGAATTGGTATTACTGCGACACAAAGTGGAAGGAGGCTGACGCAAGATGGTTGTGACTAAAGGAAAGCAACCCTGAACGCCGAGCCGGAAACATTATCGCCAAAACGAGGCCGAATAAAAAACAGAAAAAAATAGAAAGAGACTACCAAGGAAAGAAGAGAGAGAGAGAGAGACAGAGAGCGCTGCAAAAACCCCTGTGAACAACCCGTCAGGTCGAGCGCCTGTTCTGTAGCTGAAAAATATGCATAAAGACCGGACAAAAAAGGGAAAAACTGCTATGTACAGAGAAAATAAACCATGGGGTAGGAACGGAAAACAGGAGTGTTTTATGTGGATTGGTATGGTCGGCACGGGGGGCTGCCTATTCGTCGTCGACGATTTTGCTGGCAATGGGACCAAAGAACGGCACTTCGTAGCTGCAATTGAGAAAGCGTCAGCAATGAGAGCACAAGGGAGGGTGGCAGAACGAGAGACAAGCAAGACGCGACCGTCTTTGAGAGCAAGAGGTCGTACCGGTCCAGAGTGTAGGCGTCTCGGTAGGCGACGAATGCCAGATAGAACATGATAGCCAAGTCGGCCAGAAAGATAAGCCAGCTGAGGAAGCTCGACCAGGAGAAGATGAGGTGGACGACGAAGATGGCGGTGAACAACAGGCTGGCCTGCCATGCATGGTACCTGTACCTAGTCAGCATGCGGAGGGAAGGAAGAGGAGAATGAAGAAGACGAGATGAAGACAATAGCTATTACAAAAGAGCCCTTAACAAAGAAGAGAATAAAAAAAAAGGACGAAAGAAAAGAAAGAAAGAAAGAAACCAGGGCGGCGAGCACTGACCGGACGTAGTCGCTCTTGCGCTCGAAAATCAGCAGCAAGATGGAGCCCAGCGGCGCCACGGCCAGGTAGGCCAGACACGCCTCGTAGTCGAGCCGCAGGCCCAGGCTCGTGTCGAACTCGCTGATGACGCCGTCGCGGCCGTCTCGGCTGCCGGCCGCACCGGCCTCCACGTCGGGCGAGCCGGCGCCGGCGCCGCCTTGCTGGTAGGAGAAGTAGTTGGGGCTGGCAATGTCGTTTGCCCACTGGCGCTGGGGCTGGGGATGCTGCAGCGGCGGCGGGCTGGCGTTGGACGGGAGTCGCTGATGTTGTTGTTGCTGCTGCTGTTTCTGCAGCTGCGGCTGTGTTGGCGAAAAGGAGCGGCGCTCGAGCGACGCGCGCGGCGATGCGCCGGGCGACAGCACGCGTTCGTGCTCGGGCGGCGACGACTGGTACGGGGCAAAGTCCATTGCGACCAGGGCGGAGAAGAGAGTCGGAATGGTGCGTGGGAGGAGAAATGCAATGTAAAAAAAACGAAAAAAAAAAACGAGCGAGGAATTTTGGTAGGTCGCGGAAAGGCAGTGGGAAGCTAGGATGTGACGCTGGGAAAGACCAAATACAGCAGGAGCTCTGAAGGGAGACCAGACTGGGGAATCAACGACGTAAGCAGTGCAGGCACCAGGAAAACGCATGGGGAACGACACGTGACTGAAGTGGCTAACAGGGCGCTACCAGTTTAGTATTCCATAGTCGTATTACAGAGAACGGAGAACGGAGTACTCCGAATTACTGTTTCGAAGTCATGGGCGATCGCAAGCTTCGCCAGACAGACGTCATGGCAGGGAGTGAAGGAGACTGCTCTTTAGACAGCATTTGAGGTTAAGGGGATAAGGCGCGAAGCCATGTCACTCTCTGCAGTCAAGACTTTCGAACTGATGCACGTCGTTCAAGCAATTTCTCAAGGTAGCTTTGAGGCATTCTGCTCAGCTGTCACAATTCCCTTTTCCATTCCTTTATTTCATTTTTTCTAATCTGACTTCTTGGCCAGTTCGACGGCCTTCTTGGCAGCCTCGCCAAAGTCGGCCTCGACATGAAAGCCGAGGTTGGCCTTCTCCAGCTGCTTGTTTGTTAGTACAGCTGCTTCGTCTCATTTTTCGTTCTTTCGTTTCTTTCGTTCAGGGTCCTGTCTGCCCTCCTCGACCTACCTGCTGCAGAGCGTGGGCCGAGTTTGTGCCTTGCAGGCGCACGACGACGGGCACGGCCAGGGGCCCGAGCGTGGAGGCGGTGGCGACGAGGCTGTCGGCGATCATGGCGCAGTCGATGATGCCGCCGTAGATGTTGACGAGGACGGCCTTGACGCGGGGGTCGCGCAGGATGATGCGGAAGGCTTGTATCATGGAGGCCTTGGTGGCCTGGCCGCCGGCGTCGAGAAAGTTGGCGGACGAGCCGCCATAGAGGCCGATGGCGTCGTTGGTGGCCATGGCCAGGCCGGCGCCGTTGACGACGTTGCCAATGTTGCCGTCCATGCGCACGTACACGAGGCCGTAGCGGGCGGCCTCGGCCTCGTCGGCGTCGGTTTCGGCGTCGGTTTCGGCGTCCGGCCGTTGGCTGCTGGCAAACAGCGGCGCCTGCCGCGGCGCCGCCGCGTTGTCAATGGTGAACTTTGCGTCGAGGGCCACGAGGCCCGGGGTGGCGTCGTCGGCGGGCCGCACGGCCAGCGGGTTGATCTCGAGCAGGGTGGCGTCGTGGCGCACAAAGAGGGCGTGCAGCCGCTGCAGGACGTCGCGCAGCTGGCGGGTCTCGGCCGGCGACGTGCCCATGGCGGCGGCGATCTGGCGACACAGCGCGTCGGTGATGCCGGCCGAGTAGCCAAACGGAAAGGTCAGCAGCTGCTCCGGGTGGTCGCTGGCGACGGCCTCGATGTCCATGCCGCCGGCCCGCGACAGCAGGATGGTGGGCTGGTACTTTTCGCGGTCCACCGTCATGGCCACGTACCATTCGGCCGCGTGCGCCACCGGCTCGACCACGAACAGCCGGTCGACGCGCAGGCCCGGCCCGCCCGCCGTCTGCTTGGTGTGCAGGCGCTGGCCCAGCATCCGCGCAGCCACCGCCTCGCCCTGCGCGGCGCTGTCGACGGCCTGGATGCCGCCCTGCAGCCCGTTGTCGAACCGGCCCTTGCCCCGGCCGCCCTTGGCGATCTGGGCCTTGAGAATGCCGCGACCACCTGTCCGTCAGCACTGTGCAGCATGTTGTTTTTGGTTTGTTTTGGTTTGTGTTTTTGATTGTGTTTTTGATTGTTTTTGTTTTTGTGTTTTGGGTTCTAAGTCTTGTGTTTTGGACTTCGTCTGAAAGCCAAAGAGCCTCACCTAAATCATTGAGAATCTGACCGACTTCGCTGGGGGTCGACGCAACGCGGCCAACGGGCACGGGCACGCCAAACTGTGTTTGTGAGGCGAAAAAGGTAAAAGAGTTAGGAGAGAAAAAAGGGTAAAAAGGCGAGAGAAAAAAGAGTGTGGTTTGGATTTCTCTTAGCAGCACCCATACAAAATCGTCGGTCGGCCCGCCCACTTACCTCTTTGAGCAAGCTCTGTGCCTGGTACTCCTGCAAGCTGAGCCGCCGCACCTGCTGCTGGACCGGGATCTGCGTCTGTGTTAGTGAGGCTGCTCTGCGACGGCAAACGGCCAGACGGCAAGCGGCCAGACGGCAGAACACAAACGTACCGCCAGCGAACGTGGCAGTCTTCGACTCAACATGATTGCCGCCGTGGTGAAGGGGAGCATGGTGCAACAGGCAAATGTCACTGCAGCTCAGATCGAGAGCTGTATATATGTGTTCCTTTTGTGTCTGCCCTTTTTGCATCTCGGTCATATAGCCGACTACAGATGGGAGCACCATGCTACGACAAGGCCTTTGAAGAGTTAGCCGACTTCGACTGAGGCACGAATGCATTGTCTCCTGTTGTGCTTGGCGTCGCTTTTGAGATGCGGCCGTGTTTGATTCTTGAATGTGTTATCTCCTGCCTGCGGCTCTTTGATTATGGAGAATGTTGATAGATGCTTGGTAGTCCATGATGGCTAAAATACAATTTTTTTTTTCGCCGACTTTTCAGCTCTTTGTACTCGTACGGATGCTACATACTCCAACTTTCTCTGGGCCTTTTGGTGGCCTCGTCTTTTCCCTTCTCTCTACACGGCCCGCCCGCCATCCACCTCCAGGTTGATGCCGGTGATGAAGCTGGCCTCGTCAGACGCCAAAAAGAGGCATGCATTGGCCACGTCTTCTGCTTCACAGAGACGCTTCAGCGGCACATTGTCGAGAAACTTGGCTCGGTTCTCGGGCGTGTCGGGGACGCCGGAAAAGGCCTCGAATCTGGGCAGTCAGAAGAAGTGAAAAAAGAGGGAAAAGCAAGAGCAAAGAAGGGGATAAAAGCCAATGAGCTGGACAAGAAAATGAAAGAAAAAAACAAGAATGAACTGGACAAGAAAAGGAAAGAAAAAAACAAGAACGAACTGGACAAACAACACTTACAAACCAGTCGCGCCCAGCAAGGGACACACCGAGTTGACACGGATCTTGTGCGGGCCAAACTCTGCGGCAAGACCTTTCGTAGCCTGCAGGTTGTGGCAGTTAGTCGTTGACATCAAAACAGCCAATGCTGCCTCCACGGCCATGCACTGCCACTCACATTCCATACGGCGCCCTTGGACGCGTTGTACCAGACCAGGCCGGGTCTCGGCCGGGTGGCGCCGACGCTGGCCACGTTGAGCACGACGCCGCCCTGGCCCTGCTTGATGAGGCGGGGAATGAGCAAGGCGGTGCTGTGGAAGATGCTGCGCACGTTGACGTCGAAGCAGCGGTCAAACTCGTTCTCGCTCACGTCCATCGTGGGCTGGGGGGTTAGTTAGCAAGAGAGGAAGTGTGAATCTGGGCTCTCGGGGCTCTCGGACTGTTGAATCTGGGCTTGCCAGTCCATCCTCACCTTGTTCTTGTAGGTGGTGCCGGCGTTGTTGACGAGGCAGTCGATGCGGCCGTAGCGCGACTCGGCCGTGTCCAGCATCGCGACCCAGTCGCTCTTCTGCGTCACGTTTGCGCGGATGAACGACATGGACTCGGGCAGGGCCTGGGCCGTGGCGCGCGCGCCCTCTTCGTTGATGTCGGCCACGAGCACCTTGGCGCCCTCCTGGGCAAAGCGCCGGGCAATGCCGGCGCCGTAGCCGGAGCCGCCGCCCGTCACAATGGCCACCTTGCCGGCCAGGCGGGATCCTGTTGTGCGCAGGGTGCTCATCGTGGGGGTTGACGAGAGGTCTTTTTCTTTTTCTTTTCTTTTCTTCTTTTTTTCTTTTTTTTCTTTTTCTTTTTTTCTTTTTTTTCTTTTTCTTTTCTTTTCTTTTTTTCTTCTTTCTTCTTTCTTCTTTCTTCTTTTCTTCTTTTCTTATTCCTTCTTTTCTTTTCTTCTTCTTTCCTGTATTTTGTTATTGTAACAAAGCTCTCAATCTTTTTCTTTAAATTTATCAGACAATGTCCAGCAATACGTCTACTGGACAACAACTAGCAAGACCTATTCTGGGGCTCCGCATTCGCTCGGCAAACCATGAGGCCATTCTCCAGCATCATCGCCTCTGCAGCCCGTCTCCACAGACGGCTACATGGGATCTCGAGAAACAGACACGGTCCGGGAGTGCGGGGCGAGCTAAGTCGGCGACTTGGCTTGCTAGCGGGCCATGCTCCGAGAGAGCTGCACTCCACCCAGCTCCGCGGTCGTTGCTGTATGGGGTGGAAGGTGCGTTCAGCCAGCTCCGCGTGAGGGGCTATTGCCTGACAAATCTTGGGGAAAGCTCTTGGGGAAAGCTCAGACGAGGCAGACCTAAAGCCCGAGCTGCCCGCTCGACGAATTTGCGTCTTCGCGTCTTTTGTTTCTTTTGCGTATTTGCATCTTTGCATCTTTGCGTCTTTGCGTCTTTGCGTCTTTGCGTCCTTTGTGTCTTGCGCATTTTGCGAGCGCAAGTGGCAGAACAAGGTCAGCTCTCTTTTGCTTTTTTGCTTTCGTTTACGCAACAACCAGCCTTCGTCCTGCTGCAGCTATGAATCGCAGCGTCTTTTCGCTGTTGCGTCTGACCCAGAGTGCTCCTCGCAGCAGCGCCAGCAGTACAGCCAGCTGGACGACGATTCGACGGCGCACGATGGCCTCGGCAGCATCAGCACATGTAGGTGATTGCTTTGGGCTCTGATTTGGGTTCTTTTGAGGACTCTTTTATGAGCGCTCTGCTTTGGGCTCTGCTTTAGCTCTGCTTTGGCTCTGATTTGGCTCTGTTTTGAGCTCTGTTTTGAGCACTCTTTTATGAGCCCTCTGCTTTCTCTCTCTCTCTCTCTCTCTCTCATCACCCCCATGCTAACAGGCCCAGTTGCGAAGCAAGCTGCGCGATCCTTCGCTGCTCCGCGAAGATGCCTACATTGGCGGGCAGTGGACCAGCCTGGGAGCCAGGCGCACGTTTGACGTGACGAATCCGTACAACGGCGAGGTTGTCGGCACGTGTCCAGATCTGTGGGTTATCTTTGTTCTTGCTTGCCTTCTTGCCTTCTTGCCTTCTTTTCTTTCCGCTCTGTCCTGCTAACCCTCCCCAGAGACGCCGCGGCGGCTTCCCAGGCGGTTGTGGCGGCGCAGGCAGCCTTTGAGACGTTCCGGCACTCGGGGGCGCGGCAGCGGCAGCAGCTGCTGGAGCGGTGGTGCGAGCTGATGCGGGAGCACGAGGCGGATCTGGCGACGATTCTGACGTTTGAGAACGGGCGGCCTCTGGCGGCGGCCGCGGGCGAGATCCAGTATGCGGCCAGTTTTTTCCGGTGGTTTGCCGGCGAGGCGGTGCGGTCGTACGGGCAGACGGTGGAGTCGAGCACGGCGGGCCAGCGCGTGGTGACGCTGAAGCAGCCGGTCGGGGTGGCGTCGGTGCTGGTGCCGTGGAATTTCCCGTCGGCCATGATCACGCGCAAGGCCGGGGCGGCGCTGGCGGCTGGCTGTGCCGTGGTGGTCAAGCCGGCAGCCGAGACGCCGTTTTCGGCGCTGGCGCTGGCCGAGCTGGCGGCGCGGGCCGGCGTACCGCCGGGCGTCTTCAACGTCGTCACCACGCACGAGCACCTGGCCGAGGTCGGCCGCATGCTGTGCGAGCACGAGCTAGTCCGCAAGGTCTCTTTTACCGGGTCCACGCGTGTCGGCAAGCTGCTGATGCAGCAGTCCAGCTCCACGCTCAAGAAGCTGTCCATGGAGCTCGGCGGCAACGCGCCGTTTATTGGTGGGTGCTTTCATACTCTATCTGCTGTCTCACTTCTGATCACTTTTGCTTTTTTCTCACTGCTCATACTCTCTCTCCTCTCTCTCCTCCTCGCTCATACTCTTAGTTTACGACGACGCCGACGTCGACCTGGCTCTGCAGGGCCTGATGGCGGCCAAATTCCGGGCGTCGGGCCAGACCTGCGTGTGTGCCAACCGGGTGTACGTGCAGGACGGCCTGTACGACGACTTTGTCGCGCGCTTTGCCGCGCTGGTGCAGCGCGAGATGGTGGCCGGCGATCCTGCGGCCGCGGGCACGACGCTGGGCCCGCTCATCAGCGAGGCGGCAGCGGCCCGGGTGGCGGGGCTGGTCGAGGATGCGCGGCAGGGCGGGGCCGAGGTCGTTTTGGGCGGCGGCGGCGTGCGTCGCGGCGGCGGCTGGGAGACCGGAGAGACCGGAGAGGCCGGAGAGGCCGGAGAGGCCGGAGAGGCCGGACCGGCCGGGTCCGGGTCGGCCGGGTCCGGGTCGGCCGGGTCGGCCGGGTCGGCTGGCTCCGGATCGGCCCCGGCTACGTTCTACCCCGCCACCGTGCTCAAGAACATGCAGCCGGGCATGCGGGCCAGCCGCGAAGAGCTATTTGGGCCCGTGGTGGCCTTTTACCGCTTCGGCGACGACGCCGAGCTGCTGGCCATGGCCAACGACGCCGACGTCGGGCTCGCCGGCTACGTCTACACCGACAGCCTGGCGCGCGCCTGGCGCGCCGCCGAGCTGCTCGAGACCGGCATGGTTGGCGTCAACACCGGCATGGTGTCCGACCCGGTCGCGCCCTTTGGCGGCATCAAGCACTCGGGCTTTGGCCGCGAGGGCGGCAGCGTCGGCCTCGACGAGTTCCAGGTGTTAAAGGTAAGTGGGGGTGTGTGGTGACGTGTGTGATGAGAGGGGTGAGAGGTGTGTACTTTGCTAACGTCTTTGCTACTCGCAGACGATCACGCTGGGAGGGCTGGGCTTGCCCAAGTACTGAAGAAAAGGTGGGCGACTGGAGGGATAGAGCAGGCGGAGTATGAGTGTAGAAATTGGTAGCTTCTGGAGTATAGCTGTACTGCTTATTAGCTGTAGTCTGGACAGGCTAGGGACAACTCTTTAGATGCTGCCGTCACTGCAGCAAAAACTGCTTTCAACAATACGATAGTGTGCAGATGCCAACTAAGTGCAGATGCCAACTAAGTGCAGATGCAACTAAACTCGGTCTGAATGTGCCGTAAGGCTAGCTATGAATCCTAGCACTAGTTGCATCCGGCCCGGGTCCGGGTCCACGTATAAGTCGCCGAGCTCGAGTTAGCCTATAGCCCATTGGTCCAGCAACAGCCGATAAAAGCGAGAGGTCGCAGGGCGGCAGCGCACAACTGACAGGCAGCTCTGTCGACTTACAACTGCAAGCACTGTCGACTTAGAACAGGAAACACTGTCTATAACGGGCAACAGAGAAAAAAAAAAAGCCAATCAAGAAAGACTAACCAAGAAAGAAAAAAGAGACAACACGACAATGCCCGTCAGGACGAGTTTCCAGCCTCTTGCCCGGGCCATCCCCCGAGGCATCCCCAGAGGCATTCCCCGAGGCATCCCCCGGAGCATGTTCCAGCCAGCAGCGCGACGGGCGAGCTCGCAGGCGCTGGCCAAGACGAAGCTGCGCATTTGCGGGCGCGAGGTGACGGTGCCGACGGGGCTCTTCATCGACAACGAGTTCCGGCCGGCGCTGGCGGGCAACACGTTTGGGGTGGAGAACCCGGCGACGGGACAGGAGATTGTGCAGGTGGCAGAGGCGCGGGCCGAGGACGTCGACGTGGCCGTTCAGGCGGCGCGGCGCCGGTTTGAGAGCGCCGACTGGGCGGAGGCGGACCCGGTCTACCGCGGCGAGCTGCTGCGGCGGCTGGCAGCGCTGATGGAGCGCGACCGCGAGGACCTGATCGCGCTCGAGATGCTGGACACGGGCAAGACGTACCGGCAGGCGGCCAACCTCGACTTTCCCGGGTCCGTGGGCACGCTCAAGTACTACGCCGGCTGGGCCGACAAGCTGCTCGGCCTGACCTCGTTCAACATCCCGGGCGCCTTTGCCTACACGCGGCGCGAGCCGCTGGGGGTGTGCGGGCAGATCATTCCATGGAAGTAGGTGGGAGAGAAGAGATGGGAGAAGGCTGTATTGGAGAGGCAGTCTGTGGGAGAGACAGTCTGTAGGAGAGACAGTCTCTAGGAGAGACAGTCTCTAGGAGAGACAGTCTCTAGGAGAGACAGTCTCTAGGAGAGCACAAGTGAACGCTAACATGACAGCTTCCCCCTCCTCATGTTCACGTGGAAGATTGCGCCGGCGGTGGTGACGGGCAACACGGTGGTGATCAAGTCGGCCGAGGCCACGCCGCTGTCGGCGCTCAAGATGTGCGAGCTGATCAAGGAGGCCGGCTTCCCGGCCGGCACCATCAACCTGCTGTCGGGCTACGGCAAGACGGCGGGCCAGGCGCTGGCCAGCCACATGGACGTCGACAAGGTCGCCTTTACCGGCTCGACGGCGACGGGGCGCGCCATTCTCAAGGCGTCGGCGGCGTCGAACCTGAAGAAGGTGACGCTGGAGCTGGGGGGGAAGAGTCCGGTGAGTGGCGGCGGGTGGGCGATGTTGTGTGTTTGTGCGTGTTTGTGTGTGTTTGTGTGTGTATGATTTGTGTCTGCATCTTTTGTGTCTGCATCTTTTGTGTCTGCTAACAAACAGAACATCATTTTTGCCGACGCCGATCTCGACAAGGCGGCCGAGTGGTCGGCCTGGGGCATCAACATGAACTTTGGCCAGACCTGCCACGCCGGCACGCGCATCTACGTGCACGAAGACGTGTACGACGCCTTTCTGGAGCGCTTTACGGCGCGCATGGCGGCGCTGCGCGTCGGCGACAACTTTGACGCCGCCGTCGACCAGGGCCCCGTCAACAGCCGCATGCAGTACGACAAGATCCTCGGCTACATCGAGAGCGGCCGCCAGGAGGGCGCCACCGTGCATCTGGGCGGCCGGCCGGCGACCGTGGCGGCCGGCGGGCCCCAGGGCGGCAGCGGCAGCGCCAACGCCGGCGGCAGCGGCTACTACATCGAGCCGACCATCTTCACGGACGTGCGGCCGGACATGAAGATTTCGCGCGAGGAGATCTTCGGGCCCGTCGTGACGGTGACCAAGTTCGCGAGCGAGGACGAGGTGGTGGCGCTGGCCAACGACACGACGTACGGGCTGGCCGGCGCCGTGCACACGCGCGACTATGCGCGCGCCGTGCGCATGACCAACGCCATCAAGGCCGGCACCACCTGGGTCAACATGTACAACCTCGTCCACTGGAGCATTCCCTTTGGCGGCTACAAGCAGAGCGGCCTGGGCCGCGAGTGCGGCGAGGCCGTGCTCGAGAACTACACCGAGACCAAGGCCGTCTACCTCAACACGGGCATGCCAGCGCCACAGTAGGGAAGAGGAAAGACTCGCTTGTTGGGACAGCTCGGACAGGCCGGACACGGGAAGTGGAGCGAGGCACGTGGGCACGGCTCGGATCCGAGATTTGTCATCCAAAAAGACACTGTAGCTTAGCACGGTCCGAAGTGGGCCGGTTTGGCCATCCAAATCGGGTAACTGCCCGACTCCGGGGCGTGGCTTCCTGGCTGGGGTGGCCCGACTGGCAGACCGCGGGGGTGGGGCCTTCTGCATTCGGCCATGGCAATACGGAGGGTTAAGTAGGCTAGGAGAATGAATTAGGAAGTAAAGTCAACAGGAAGATAGCCGTCAAGAAGCAGGCGACCCTCTGTCCGGTGCTCAGCAGGATAAGATAGCCGTCAAGAAACATGCGATCATCTCTCCAGTACTTGGTCCATCAGGCCATATCTCTGCAGCACGTCGCACTGGTGTCCATTGTCGTATCCTGCATCCTACGTCGACAGCTTTCGAAACGATTCAACCCCCAAAACCCATAGTCCCTCAACCACAGCCCGATGGCCAGCCCCACCGACATCGAGACGGTGGCCCTGGTGGTGGACAAGCCAAAGCAGGACTTTGTGCTGAGGCCGATTGTGCTGGACGAGGTGCGGCCCGACGAAGTGCTCGTCGAGATGAGATACAGCGGCATATGTGAGTGGATGGCTGAGGTCCCTCGGGCTGTGAGAGGAGGACGGATGGATGGAGTCTTGGGAGTGAGAGGAGCTTGGGAGTGCGAGGAGCTTGGGAGTGCGAGGCCTAACCTGCTACAGGCCACACGGACATTGTTCTGCAGCAGGGCCAGCTGCCGATGGTGGAGTTCCCGGCCATCTTTGGACACGAGGGCTCGGGCATTGTGCGGGCGGTGGGCTCGGCCGTGCGCGACAAGACGCTGCGGCCGGGCGACGCCGTGCTGCTGTCGTTTACCACGTGCGGTGCCTGCAAGGCGTGCCAGACCGGCTTTCCGGCGTACTGCCACCGCCATCCGCAGGTCAACCACGGCGCCGTGCGGCCCGACGGAAGCACGCCGGCGCGGCTCGGCGGCAGCGGCAGCAAGGGCGGTGAGGGCGATGATGCGGGACAGCCGCCGGCCACGGTGCGCAGCCAGTACTTTGGGCAGTCGTCGTTCAGCAAGATGTCCGTGGTGCAGGAGCGCAGCGTGGTGAAGATGCCGGGGGTTGGGCCGGGATCCGCCGAGCAGACGGCCGAGCAGACGGCCGAGCAGACGTCTGAGCAGAACAGCCTGCCGGGAGCGGAGCCGGCGTCCGCCGAGCACCCCTGCCTGCCGGAAATGGCGCTCTATGCGCCCATGGGCTGCGGGTTCCAGACAGGCGCCGGCACCGTCCTCAACGTGCTGCAGCCGACGGCGGCCGACAGCCTGGTGGTGTTTGGGCTGGGCAGCGTGGGCCTGGCGGCGCTGATGGCGGCCGTGCATCGGCAGACGGGGCAGATCATTGCCGTCGACATTGTGCCGGAGCGGCTGGCGCTGGCACGCGAGCTGGGGGCCACGCACACGCTCAACGGGGGGGATTATGTTTCTTCGTCTTTGTCTTCGTCCTTGTCTTCGTCTTCGGCCGAGGGCGACGGCCGGACCGACCTGGCCACCGCCATCCGCCAGCTGACGCCCGCCGGCGCCGGCGCCACCATGGCCGTCGACTGCACGGGCCGGCTGGCCATCATCGAGACCATGGTGGCCGCCATTGGGCCCCAGGGCACCGCCGCCCTCGTCGGCGTGCCGCCCGCCAACGCCGCCGTGCGCCTGGACCCGCTGGCCTTTCTGCTCGAGAACAAGCGCCTGCTCGGCGTGATCGAGGGCGGCGCCAACCCGCCCGACTTCATCCCGAAGCTCGTCGCGCTGCACCGCGCCGGCCGCTTCCCCATCGACCGCCTCTGTAAGCTCTATCCGGTCACGCGGCTGCAGGACGCCATCGACGACATGCACGCAGGACGGGTAAGTGGAGTGGGAGGGGTGACAGAGAGGGGTGAGAGGGGTGAGGGGAGAGGGTGAGGGGTGAGGGGTGAGATGTGAGAGGGGTGAGAGAGTGGAGAGAGTGAGAGAGTGAGAGGTGAGAGGTGAGAGGTGAGAGGTGAGAGGGAAGGGGTAACAGAAGTGGGAGCGGAGTGGGAGAATGAAAAGATGATCGTCTTGCCAAGTCAGGCGCTACTGCATCCTTTCTGTACTGCTACACAAGCTAACTTGGCACAGGTCATCAAGCCCATCCTGGACTGGGGCTGCGTCGATGCACATGGCAATGCCGTGTGAGGCTGGAAGGCTAGACGTTCTGGGCAATGGGCTTGGCAGGGGCAGATGCTGTCAATGGCTGCAGTCAATGGCTACAGTCAATGGGAATCTGCAGTCAATAGCTGCAGTCAATGGGCATCTGCAGTCAATGGCTGCAGTCAATGGGAATCTGCAGTCAAATAGGCACAGACAGAGCAAGAGGCTCTTTGGGATGTATGCGGCACAGGCAGACAAGACAACTACGCTGGCTTTATTTGGCGAACACCTCGTATGAGCAAATGCACGATTGCATAATGAAAGGTGTATCCATGAACGGCGCTGCCCGGGCGGGTCCTTGACGGCCGTCGGGGCCGGGGTTGCCCATTGCTACTCCGCACATTTCACTTCCAATTTGCTTGTGGGGAGCCCCATGGAGATAGCGGTGGGGTGCCCATGGAGAGCGGTGGGGCCTTGGAGACAGCGGTGGGAGCCCCATGGAGAGCGGTGGGGGGGGAGCCCATGAATCCCGTGGGAGCCCCATGGAGAAGGTATGGAGTAGTACTCCATACGGAGTACTCCGTAGGGAAAACGACATCCAGCACAACTATCACAGATGGCTGGTTGTCACGCTGGCTCCACTAAAAAAAAAAGTACGGAAAAGAGCGAGCAGCCAAAGAAAGAGGACCCTGTCGAGGACAGGGGAAAAAGAAAAAATAAACGCAGAAAGAGATGGTCGCACTCTTAAAGAATCGGCCCATGCCGGTGCCAAGACATGCCGAAGGGAGGCAGACCGAGAGAAGAAGAACCGGGTTTGGTTGCAGTCCGAAATGATAGATAAAAGCAGCGATCCTCTCTCCCCCCCCCCCCCCCCCCTCAGAACAAGAAACGAAAAAAAAGGTTCAACGACGACAAGGTTGAACGACGACAATCGCAGCCGCCGGCCTAGAGAATTACCAACCCAACCGTCAAAGTCTTGCCTCTGGCAAAATGAAAAGCTCTACATACAACATCTTGGTAAGAGATCATTCTGCCTTTGCACAAAAAGAGAAAAGAGAGAGGAGAGAGAAAAAAGAGAGGAAAAAAAAATCTGTCCGCCAAAATGCTGACCTCTCTCTAGGTGGTCTTGGCCGCCTGCCTGGGCAGCTTCACGTATGGCTATCTGACGTCCGTTCTGGCGCCGGCCTTGGCCAAGGTCGAGTTCTTTGAGTATCTCGGCCTGGTGCCGTCCAGCAGCCGGGCCACGTCCATGGTGGCGGTGTGGATGTGCGTGCTCTATGTCGGCGCCTTTCTCGGCGCCATTCTGTACTCCTGGGTCTCGTACAACTACGGCCGCCGCGTGCCCATCATGTGCGGCTGCGTCTGCACCATTGTCGGCTCCGCCCTGCAGGCCGGCTGCGTCAACATTGCCATGCTGACCGTCGCCCGCCTCATCACCGGCTTTGGCGCCGGCTTTCTGCTGCCGGCCATCCCGCTCTACCAGGCCGAGGTCGCCCCGGCCCACTCTCGCGGTCTCATGGTGGGGCTGCACGGTGAGTCTACCACTTGTCGTCGTCTGTGTGTCTGTTTGTCTGTGTTTTGTCTGTGTTTTGTCTGTTTGCTGACCGTCTAGGCTCGGCCTTGGGTTTCGGAAACATGCTTGCCGCATGGATGAGCTGTGCCTTTTTCTATGCCGCCGGCCAAAAGTCGTGGCGCGCCCCCTTTGGCATCACCTGCATCTTTCCGGGCATCTTGTTCATTCTGACCATCTTCTTGCCCGAGAGTCCGCGCTGGCGTACGTTGTCTTTTTCCTGTCTAGCATCTGCCTTGTGTTTTGTTTTTGGGGTTTTTTTTTGTTTTCACCTCTAACAACTCAGTGTACGCCAACGGCCGCGCCAAGGACGCCGAGGACACCTTTTTGAAGCTGCACCGCACCGCCGAGGACCCCGACGGCAACTTTGCCCGCCACGAGTACCTCATTGTCAAGGCCCAGCTCGACCTTGACCTGCAAAAGTCGACGACGATCTGGAAGGCCATCCAGGTGCCGTCGCTGCGCAAACGCTTCATCCTCGGTTTCCTCACCATGATGGGCACCCAGTGCAGCGGCCTGAACGTCATTTTGTGTAAGCTCCCACAGTCTCCTTCACGAGCAACCTCCATGTGCATCAGCACTGGCAAAGTGACATGCTGACTTTCCCCCACAGCTTACTCGCCCATCATCTATGGCGGCCTGGGCTTCAGCCCCTTTATGACCAACGTCATGGCCGGCATCTGGCTCGTATTCAACGGCTTCGGTAACCTGGTCGGTGCCATTGTTGCCGACCACGTGCCGCGGCGGAAACAGATGAGTATGTTTGACTTTTTTTGGGAGGGGGTGACTGCGATCTGAACTGCTGTTTGCTGACGGCTTTGAAATTCAGTCTGCGGATACTGTGGTGTGACGGTTGGGCTGATCGGCGCCACCGTTCTGTCCAAGTACTATGCCGGGTCGGAGAGCGCAGGCGGCCGAGCGGCTGTCTTTTTCATCTTCTTTATCATTGTCACGTAAGTCGACTTTCCTGGGGGTTCTGTGTCTGTCAGTGACTGTCAGTCTCTGTCAGTGACTGTCAGTGACTGTCAGTCTCTGTCAGTGACTGTCAGTGACTGTCAGTCTCTGTCAGTCTCTGTCAGTGACTGTCAGTGACTGTCAGTCTCTGTCAGTCTCTGTCAGTCTCTGTCAGTCTCTGTCAGTCTCTGTCAGTCTCTGTCAGTCTCTGTCAGTCTCTGTCAGTGACTGTCAGTCTCTGTCAGTCTCTGTCAGTGACTGTCAGTCTCTGTCAGTCTCTGTCAGTCTCTGTCGCAAGCAAAAGCTGACAACCAACAGATACACCATCGGCCTGGAAGCCGCGTCGTTTGTCTTTGTGTCTGAAATCTTCCCGAGCGAGCTGCGCGCCCAGGGCGTGGCCTTTTCCATGCAGGGCCTCTTCCTGAGCACCATTCTGTGGACCTCGGTGGCCTCGCCGGCGCTGTCCAACATCAAGTGGCGCTTCTACATTGTCTTTATATGTACTACGGTCATGATGATCTTTATCATCTACTTTTTCTTCCCCGAGGTACGTTTACCCTCAGGTGTTTGGCCTGGTTTTCGTTTTCCCGTTTCTCGTATTCTTCTTTTCTCTGCTGACACCCGTTCAGACAAAAGGACACAATCTGGAACAGCTGGCGGCTGTGTTTGGCGACGAGGTCGTCGACGACGAGGGCCACGTGCGCGGCCACAAGGACGTCAAGCTCGAGGGCGACGGCGAAACCGCCATCGAGCTGGAACAGTCGACACCAGCGCCGGTCGATGACAAAAAGACTCAGATTGTCTAAGTCAAGTCAAAACGCATACTGGGAGGACATGGGATCGGTCTGGCACAACAATAAACTGGCACAACAATAAACTGGCACAACAATAAAGCGTACGACTATCAGTCGTCTGCAGGGGTGGGCTCTCTATTCATTTTCCTCGGAACAGCGCGTCAGCTGCCGCGTTGACTCACAACTCACATTCTCGTTTTTATCTAATTCTCCGTTTCTACTACTCTTCAATGTCACATAACACAAAGAGAGAGCACCGCCAATGTGGTCCAAGTGGGGGCTTTGCCTCCGTTGTCGGCTTGGCAAAACAGCCAGCCGGGGACCACAAAGGGCTGGAAATGTGCAATCTCGTTTAATTTGCGAAGAAAAAAAGCCAAAAGAGCTCCAGCTGCTCGGTTTTCACCGGTGCCATGGTGCCATGTTTGCTGCTAAGCTTTGACCACGTACGTAAAGCATAGCTCGTATTCCCCGCCCATCGGCATGCCGTCCGGCACGCTAGAGAGCTTCGGCGTCGGCCGAGGCTCTGCTGCGTGGGCTGTTGCATGTGGGGAAGTGCCAGATGGGGTAAAAGCTGGGGAAGTCGGAGAGGGGCCGAAAAATTGCTCAGACCGTCTCCGCACGACGTCTCTCTGTCACTCTTCTGTAGCGCCGGTCTAGACCGACTTGTATTAGACCACAAAGCAAACTGCACGAGTGGGCTGTCTTGACCTTGACCCCAAAAGCCAAAGAGTCGGGAGTCGAGACTTATAAGACCTCGCAAGAGGATGCTGAGATGCAGACTTTTTTGTGTGCCAATTAGTCTCGATCATTCTCTTTTGTCGTCTTGACATTTCTGTTCTGCATAGCCTCCAGTGAAGGAGACATACCAAGAGAACCGACAAACGAGATACCAAGCAGACAAGATACGAAGCATACCAAGCAGACAAGATGTTGTCACCGGCGGTAATTCGTATCATGGTAAGTGAAGCTCGAGGACCGTATTGAGTGCACTTTCGCTGGTGCCGTGCCTGCTGTGCCCAACTCCATTCTGCTTGTCTAACTTGTGCTTTTCCAGATAGTCATGTTTGTTGCCCTGGGCAGCATGACCTATGGCTACTCATCGAGCATCATCGCGACCACGCTGGCGCAGCCGTCGTTCATTACCTACTTCAAGCTGGCCACCCGGTCGAACTCGACGCAGCTGATCGGAGCCATCAACGGTCTGTTCCAGGCGGGCGGCCTGTTTGGCTGTCTGTCGTGCATCCAGTCGGCCGACCGGCTGGGTCGCAAAAAGGCCATTTTGATTGCGTCCATCATTGGCGTCATCGGCGGCGGACTCCAGGCCGGCAGCGTTGCCATTGGCATGTATTTGTTTGCTCGCTTTGTGACGGGTCTTAGTGTTGGTGAGTTTTGATTTGTTCGATTTGATTAGATTTGATTTGATTTGTCTTGTCTTTTGTCTTTGCCCTTCTTTTGCCCCCTTTTAGCTCGTTATTCCCCTTCTATCTCCCTTCTAACTCGTGTTTCTCCAGGCTCCCTCGTCGTGCTCGTCCCGCTGTACCAGTCCGAGATCTCGCCGCCGCGCATTCGCGGCCTCTTGGTGGGCATGCACGGCGTCATGATCTGCGTCGGCTATGCGCTGGCCAGCTGGGTCGGCCTCGGCTTCTACTTTGTGCACGTGTCCGGCGCGCAGTGGCGGTTGCCGCTCGCCATCCAGTGTCTGCCGCCGCTGTTTCTGACGCTGGGCGTCCTGTTTTTGCCCGAGTCGCCGCGCTGGCTGCTCGACCAGGACCGGTTCGAGGATGCGCTCAAGTCGTTCGAGGCCGTGCGTGCCGAGTCCAGCGACGACATTCTGAGTAACCGCCAGGCCATCCTGGCCGAGTTCGAGCTGCTGCGCGCCCACATCCATCACGAGAAGGCGGTCGGCCACCACTTCCGCGACCTCTTCCGCTCGCCGTCCATGCGCAAGCGCTGCCTTGTCGGCTTTGTCATTCTCTTTGGCTGCCAGGCCACGGGGACGACGGTGATTAACAGTATGTTGCTTCTTTGGCCTCCTTAGCGTTGCTTTTTCTTAGACTCGCTTTTCTCAAAACTGTCCTGACCACCCCAGACTACGGCCCTAGCCTTTACGAAGCCCTCGACTTCTCCATCGTCTCGCAGCTGCTCATCCAGTGCGGCTGGGTGTCGGTCTGCCCCATCGGCAACCTCATCAACTCGCTGCTGGTCGACCGCATCGGCCGCACTCGCCTGCTGCTGTTTGGCTTTGCCGGCATCCTCATCGCCCTGATTGGCGAGTGCATCGCCGTCAGCCGCTTCCAGGCCACCGGCAGCCGCGCCATGGCCAGCCTGGCCGTCTTCTTCCTGTTTATGCACATCGGCTGCTTCTCCACCACGTCTGACGCCACCTCGTACATCTACGCGTCCGAGATCTTCCCCACGGCGCTCCGGGCCAAGGGCCTGGCCGTCTCGGTCTCGGGCCTCTTTGTCGCCACCATCATCTATCTGCAGTGCGCCGCCACCGCCTTCAGCAAGATCGGCTGGAAGTACTACATTGTCTTTATTGCCTGCTCGTCCGTCGTCTTTGTCTTTATCTGGCTCTACTGCCCAGAGGTGAGTTGTGTCCGCCTGCTCTTGCTCTGCTCTTGCTCTGCTGCTCTTCTGCTGCTGCTGTCACACTGCTTTTGCCGTTCCCCGCTGACACGATGCAGACTCGCCAGCAATCTCTCGAGGAGATCGGCGCTCTGTTTGGCGACAAGGTCGACCTGGACGAGAGCGATAAGCCGACGGGAGGCCAGGGCGAATACAAGACGTCCAGCATCAAAGAGGTGGCGGCAAACTAGCAGCCTTTATTTAGGATGTGTTGTCACGGCATTCTCTTTAGCAATAAAGCCTGTCGTGTTTTGTATCTGTGCCGTGTTTTCTATTTATACCCAGCAACGAATACCGTTATTTGTTCAATTGTTCTCGTTCCTGTGACCATCCATGCCGTTGAATGCAACAATAAGCAGTAAAGCCGTTAGCATTTTGTACCTGTAGTGCCAGGCAAAAATGTACGGTTGGGGGGCATCAAATCTAAGAAGCATAACCACATGTTAGGGGAGGAGCGGAGTGGTCACAAAGACGGGGCGAGGCCATCCGGACAGACTACCGTTGCGTGCAGTTTCAAACAGTCTCGTTTTCCAAGTTCGCCTGCACTTCACGCCGCACACCGTCTGTTCTTTGCCGACCTCATCTCCTTCATGGCCTCTCTTCGTTTCCCTGAGCTGCGTGGACACGTGGGACTGCATTGCCAGGACATTTGGATACTGAGGATGGCTTGTGAGCACACAAAGGATAGAATGCAATGTCAATATAAAGACAAAATGAGCCGCCTAGGTCTCAGGCCGTGTACGCCTCTACTTGCCCCCAAATACACAGGGACGCCAATGCGGCGCATATCACACATTACAATGTACACAGATTCTCACATAACACTCATTATACTCTACAAACCCTCATTACTATGTACATCCCCCAACGATCCCACCAGCTCAGTGTGGCTTGAGAATCAGGCCTGCCTTGAGCACTTTGTCCTGCTGGACGCCCTTCTCGACCGCCTGCGAGAAATCCTCGAGAAAGGACCAGCGGGCCCGCTCGTTCAGCCGGTCCTTCTTCCAGTCGTTGAGCGTGCCGTCGGGGAAGAACTTGAAGCCGTTGGCCGGGTCCAGCGGCGCGTTGTCGTGGGCGATGACCACGAGCACGTTGTCGGAGGCATCGAACTCTTGAAAGTGGTGGATCGTCTGCTCGGCCACGTCGTACTGGTAGGGAAAGTTGGGCGCCATCTTGTACATTGTCTCGTTGGCGGTCTGGTCGCGGTGCAGCGACTGGAACCAGCTGCCGGGGCAGACGGACAGGCCGCGGACCGGCTTGGAGAGGGGGATGTTCTGGGGGAGTGGGAGGTATTCATTGGGTTTGTATTGGCCGCCTGGTCGGTGTCAGTGTGTGTGTGTGTGTGAGAGAGAGAGAGAGAGAGAGAAAGAGAGAGAGAGAGTGTGTGCAGCAATCTTCGCAAAAACTCACCATGGTGGCACAGGTCGCCGGCCATAAAGACAAACGTGTCGGCCTCGCCGTTGGTGCCCTTGGACACGCGGGCCAGGGCGCTCAGGTGGCCGATGGCGTGGCCAGGCGTGTCGATGATGTAGAGGCTGCCGTCTTCAAAGTAGTCGATGGCGGTGAAGCGGCCCAGCTGGACGTGTTTCTGGCCAAAGTCGAGCTCGACCAGCTCGCGGCCCTCCCAGTCCGACTCGGTCAGGTGGCTGACCGGGTTGGTGGGATAGCCCGGCACGAGCAGCTCCTTGAAGCCGGGGCCGACGATCAGCTGGACGCTGGGCGGGAACGTCTTCATGTTGCCGGTGTGGTCGACTGTGTTGTTGTGTTGTTAGTAGAGGCAAACACAGAGACTCGTCTTCCCTAGGAGACCTCAAAACCTTCATGTCCCACTCACAGTGCCAGTGCGACCACACGACGGCCTCGATGCTCTCGAGCGGCACCCCGTTCTCCTGCAGAATGTCGGCCACGTCCTTGTCCGCCTTGTACTCCCAGTCGACGATCATGTCCTTGACGGCCTGGGCGGCGTTTTCGAGGTCCTTGCGCGTGCCCAGATCGTACAGCAGCCGGCGGCCCGACGGATGCTCGATCAGAAACGAGTGGGCCGGCGCGATGAGCTCGTCGTGGCCCAGAATGTACGGCCCCAGCAGCAGATCGAGCGGAACGCGGAGCCGGCTCGTCGTGTCGATGAGCTTCACGCTGACCGTCGAGCCCGAGGGGATGTCGAGAGGCGGCACCGCCTTTGGCTCGACCAGGTGTGCATGGGAGGCCATCGGGGGCTGTTGGGGTGGCAGACGGACAGGGCAGAGACCCGGTTTGATGATTACTCGGATTTTTTTTGTTTTTTTTCAATATCTAGTTCGGTCTCACGCGTCTCACAGGTCACAACGGTCGTGCGAACAAGAGGACTCGACTCGGAGCTGGGACAGGCAGGCCAGCCATCTTCCTCTCGCCTGTGGCTATCCCCTCTTAAAAAGGGAAATACGAGTACTCGTGAAAAGCTGACCCCGAAAATGCCGACCCCGATAAAGGGAAGGGGGAAAAGACCCCTCCCGCCCACGCAAGTGCAAGACAGACGTCAGCAACGGCGTTACGGCAGTCATGCGAAGCGAGCCCCACGAGAGCCCGCCTGTGGCAGTCGACTGACCTTGGAGCTTCGGTGTTTGCCGATGCGGAGATTGCGGAGAGCGGAGGCGTCAGTGGCGAGGACGAGGCTAGCGCGCTTTTTGGCCTTTTTGGCGTGCGTCGCAGAATGGCCAAAACGTCCCGGCAAAGGCAGCTGACCGAACAGCCCTAGGAAATCTGTCAGAGCTTGACATGTCCGATGCAGACTAGACGGCTGAGTGGTGGTGCGGTGGAGAGGACAAAGCACGGTTGTCGTACGACCCAATCAATACGAGCGAGAAATCCTTGTTCATAACTACTAGTATTGGAGACTAGGGGTGGGGGGGAAGACCCATCGCAGGGGTGACCAACTCTGGGGAGAGACTTGTTGGCGTGTTGGTACTCCAAGTTCTGCAATCGTACAGGCTCGGGCTCGGCGCCGAGCGATGGTGTTCGGCGAGTATCCTCGATCTCGTAGAATTTCATAGTAGTGGAGAGAGGTAGACTAGTGAACATGGCTGAGAAGACTCTTGTAGTGAACAAGCTGAGAAGACTCTTATAGTGAACACGTGCTGAGAAAACTCTGATTGCGAACACGTGCCGAGCTGAGCGAGGCAAGAGGTGCCAGAGATCAAAGGAGGTCGGACGGGCTTCCGTGCTGAAGGAAAGCTTGAACCGGCCGATATTCCAATAGGAGTGAAGTCTATAGGCAATCGAATCATCGTACTAGTCTCTATGAGACGAATGGAGAAAAAGGAGAAAGAAAAGAAGTAAAAGAACAAAGTAGACAGAAAAAAAAAAGACAGAAAAGAAAAAAAAAAAGAAGAAAAAAAGAAAAAAAAAAGAAAAACAAAAGTAAAACAGCTTTCTATTTTTTCAGACTCTTACCACTGCCAGGCCAACTAACGTCTCTCTCCCTCTCTCTCCTCTCTCTCCTCTCTCTCCTCTCTCTCCTCTCTCTCCTCTCATCACTCCTCTCTGCTGTCCTCGCCTCTCTTCGCTTCCCACTCTCCTCTCCCCTCTCCTCTCTCTCCTCTCCTCACTCCTCTGCCCCCCCACAGCTCACTCCACACGGTCGACGCGCTGCACAACCATGGCGGTGGCGCCGCCGCCGCCGTTGCAGATGGCGACGACGCCGTACTGGCCGACCTGCAGGCGGTGCACCAGCGTCGTCAGCACGCGCGAGCCGGAGTTGCCGAGGGCGTGGCCGAGGGCGATGGCGCCGCCGTCGAGGTTGACGGGCGCCGAGGCGTCGTCGAGCCCGAGCAGCTGCTCGGTGACGCGCACGACCACGGCAAAGGCCTCGTTGATCTCCCAGAGCGCAATGTCGGCGACGGCGAGCCCGGCGCGCTGCAGCACCAGCGCCACGGCCTTGGCCGGCGCCGTGCAAAAGTCGATGGGCTCGACGGCGGCGTCGGCATAGGCGACGATGCGCGAGAGGACCCTGGCGTCGCGGCCGTGCTGCCGCGCCAGCGCCGCCGACACCAGCACCAGCGCGCTGGCGCCGTCGTTCATCGTGCTCGCATTGGCCGCCGTCACGGTGCCGGAGCCGTCCTTGACAAAGGCCGGCGCCAGCTTCGGCACCTTGGCCTCGACCAGGCTGCGGAAGCCCTCGTCCTCGGCCACCACCACTGCGGCCGGCGCGCTGCTGCCCTTTCGCGCCGCCGGCACGGCCACGGGCGCTATCTCGGCCGCAAAGCGCCCGGCTGCCCAGGCCGCCTCGGCCCGCCGGAAACTCCGCACCGCATAGGCGTCCTGCTGCGCCCGCGTGATGCCGTGCTGCTTTGCCGTGTGCTCGGCACACCGCCCCATGTGCATCTGCCCGTACACGTCCCAGAGCCCGTCCTTGATCAGGCCGTCCTCCAGCACCCGGTGGCCGACGCCGCCGCCCGTCGCCCCCCGGCCAACGTAAAAGGGCGCGTTCGACATGCTCTCCATGCCGCCGGCAATCTGCGCCTGCGCAAGCCCCAGCTGGATGTTCTGCGCCGCCAGCGCCACCGCCTTCAGCCCCGACGAACACACCTTGTTCACCGTCACCGCGTCCACCGTCGTCGCCGGCAGCCCCGCAAAGATCGCCGCCTGCCGCGCCGGCGCCTGGCCCACCCCGGCCTGCAGCACGTTGCCCATGTACACGTCGCTGATCGCCTCCACCGGCACGCTCGTCTGCGCCAGCGCCGCCTTGATCGCCGTCGCCCCCAGCTGCGGCGCCGTCACCGACTTGAGCACGCCGTTGTACTGTCGCCGTCAGCGCCAGGCTCTCCATCCCGCGCAAAATCACACAAAGCCACGTGCCATCACGTAAGCCACGAAGCCACTCCCACCGTCGTCGCTCACCTTGCCTGTCGGCGTCCGCATGGCACTGATAATGTACACGTCCTGGACCGGCTGGGCCGCCGGCTGCGGCGCCAGGTGGCCCTGCAGCTGTCCAAGACGACTGGCAGCAGAGTGCGACATGTCGACGTTTGCCAGTTGGGCGAGACCGTATTCCAGAAGGAAGCAGGTTCAAACAGCAGAGAGACTGGCGGAAAGCTAGCAGAGAAGCAGGACAAGCAGAGAAGCAGATACAAACAGAGAAGCAGATACAAGCAGAGAAAGATACAAACAGAGATCGAATCAAGCGTCACAGCGAAGCGTCACAGCGAAGCATCACAGCGAAGCGTCACAGCGAAGGATCACAGCGAAGCGTCACAGAACGAAATCACTGAATTAAAACTGCTCGTACGCGAGGCAGCAAGCCCCACTCTCGTCCGAACCAGCCAATGGGCTGTTCTGCCATCCTACCGAAGCCGCCATCGCCTCGCTAGCCTGTGGAGCCGCCGGCAAAACCTCGACCTAGTAAAGCCTCGGCCCCCCGGTTCTAAACGCTCAAGAACCGCTGGTTGTAATACGTCCGAGCCGCACCCGGCAGGACAAGCCATGCCGCGACATGCCGCGACACGTCACTCTTGGAATGGTGCACTCGTAGAAATGAGGCCACCAGAAAGCGCAGCTGGAGAAGCTGTTCAATGGGACGTTCTCCAGCCAATCAGGTTAAATTTAGATGCAATAGGACGTTTGTGGGATACCGTGCAGTAGCACCTTTAGTTAGACGCAAAGCACTCTGGCAACAGAGCAAGCCCAGTTTCAGAGCAAGCCTAGTTTACATAGGAATTCGCCTGCGTGACTTCCGGTAGTCTGGGAGTCGGCCTGACTCGCAGGCTTTCCAGCTTGTTTGTTGAGTCGGTGTCTGGACAGGCTTGCCAGTCGATCAAGCAGAGAGAGCACCTTTTGCGCAAGCCAGGAGCTGACAAGCTGTCGAAGCGAGTTCATGCTTGGTACAGGTCATCTGACAAGCTGTCAAAGCAAGCTCATGATTGAAAAAGGCCAATGTCAATATATCACAAAATACAAAACCAAATCAGCCAGCTACTCAGGACTCCTCGCATTGTGAGAGTTTCTCTGATGTTTGACTGACGCCCTTGCAAGCAAAGACTGAAATAGATGTCACTGGCTAGCTGAAACAGAACTCGACGATTCGAATATAGAAAGCCGGCCCACCTTCCGGCCGCGTCTCTCGTCCGGGACTGGCCGTCACGCATGAATCACCAGCTTTCTATGCTCCGCTTAGACCTCCCGAATTGAGCTCTTTTCTTGTTTCAACTCACCGTCTCAGTGACAAGGCCTTTTTGAAGCCATCAAGGTTGCAATGACGCAGTGAGAGCTGCACGGACCAACCCATACGAATATATATATCCGCCTCCTCCCTCCCTCTCCCTCCTTTTGTTGTCTTTCTTCTTTATCCTTCAGCTACTGAGTGTGCACCTTGTAAGGGGGCCTCACAACTTTCCATGGAGAGCACGTGAATTTTGTCAGGACGCAGCAATCGGGCGGCAGACAGCAACAGCAGCCGTGGGGAAGCGGTTTGTCGTTTTGCTCTTGCACGAGCAGGCTCATTGGAGCCTGGGTGTTCTGGACCGCGCTCAAAACCTTCTCTATGCCTCCGACTCCATGGGTGTGTCGGCTGAGTCGTCCAGGTACCGCCTTTTGGCGGATTGGTTAATGCAGTGAGGCCTAGCCACCGCAGCGACACCACCAGCAGTGCGCGTCATACCAGGGACTGAGCAACCCAACGCATGGCAGTGCGGCCTCTTCGTGGCCGAAAGCGCGCGAGTCTTCTTCAGGGAACCGGCTTCGGCTCCCGGCGCGGCCCCCACGGCCTGGCAGCACTCCCGCGTATACGCGGGAGTGAAGCCGGTAGTGGGGCCGCTTGACACGGCAAACAAGCTCGCGGACTGGATGCGGTTCGTGTGGATCGGGTTCCTACGCGTGGAACTGGGACATCCCGCCTGTCAGCCTGTCCGCGACCCGGCTCTGCCGGGCACAAGCTACACGGCGGGCACGGTGTCTTCGGCGTGGCCGGTGCCCAACACACAATGCAGCCCTCTCCCCTGTCTCCGGCCGTGCCTATTCGGCGGGCTGGCCGTCCTGTCACGAATGGCCGTATGCCACCGCAAGAAGGAGAAGATCGGTGTGGTGAAGCACACAGTTCATATAATGCAATCGAGAAAGGAAACGCGACACGCACACTCTGCCACTGATTTCGCTTTTAGTGTCGCGGGCCCTTTTCGCATCACGGAAAAAAAATCAACGACACCGCCTACAGACTCAGCTTTTAGGAGAGGCGAGCGTAAAGTTGGAAGCATGACATGACGGAACAATATGGTCGACTCGCTCTTGGCGAATCTCGGGCTTCTACACGCTCGAACACACGCTCCTGAGCCATGGCAAGTTTTTCCTTGCGCCTCCGCTGGACATCTTGTTACAGGCGCGGGCACTCCACCCAGAACAGGGCCATCACTGGCACAAACAGGCACGCCATGGATGTCTTATTGTTGTGGGCCGGAATGGCTTCTGAAGCATGCTTCCGTGTCCCACTCGGTGGCCTAATGTCTCCCGACACAACTATGACAGATGAATGGGGAAAAAGCAATGGCCGATCATCTTCGGACACCCTCCTATCAGAGACGTCAAATATGGCCCTGGCATTCACATTTCCCACAGCAGACATACTCAATTAGGTGAAACATGTCGACTGAAACGGTTACCGTTGGGCTGGTTCCGGTGGCAAATGCGCGTACTGAAGTGCCAGAGAGCGGCGTCTGCCCATCAGCCGACATTCTCAATAGCCTATTGGCCCCGGACTCAACGCGGTGCTCCCAGACCTCGTGCAGGGCCAAAGGGCAAGTGCCGGATGGTAAGTCTTCCGTTCCGTCTTCCTGGTCCTTCGTTGCAGTTTTTTATCTGACTTCGTCATAGGTCTCCGGTCTGATGGCCGGGGGGCTCGTTGGTTTTTCTCTCCCTCGTGGGGAGTACGCACTCCAGACAGCACCACATGTCATTTTATGCTGGAAACATGTTTTCTCCCACCATCGGAATGAGACTGTTTTCTAGCACAGCAACTCGGGACTTTATGGGAGAGGAGGAAGAGGGGGACGAAAGGGACGATGGAGGAGATGCGATGGAGATCGATGATGGAGGCGACGACGAGACGACAGCAGTAGATTAACTTTACTATTCCGACCTTTTTCAATACCCGTGTCACAGCTTAGACGAAGACCTGGACGTGCTGTCAGCTGGTAGACCGGCAGTCTACTCGACATCAGACGCGTGTAATGGGTTTTGGGGTTTGCCGTTGGCGGAGGCCTCACGACCATACACGGCATTTACGGTGCCACACGGCATGTACTGTTAGAGGGCCTGGACTTTGACCAAATCTTCACCCGGGACCCGTGTCTGAATGCGTGTATGCTATGCCTGAGCGCAGCGACCAATGCGAGTCGAGGCGGAGCGATCCCGTGGTCAATCGCCTGCACGCTCAGTGTTCTGTCCCGCTGCACAAAGTGCCAGGCGGGCCGCAAATCGTGCGTGCCACCTCCCGCTCTTATTGCAGGGAATGTCCGGGGTGCGTTAAGGGCGGTGGCCCGCAGTAATGACCTTGCTGACGAGGTGGCCCGCGAGGAGCCGGCGGCTCCCGTGGGAGGCGACAACGATGCGCCCTTCCCCAAGAGTCAGACCATGCAGCTGCTCGCGGCCTCGTTCATGGAAAAGGTGGTGCGACTCACTCGCCTACACCAGCGAAACCACGGTTTGGTCGGCAACAAGGCCCAAACGCAGGAGGCTCGGTTTCGGTACGAGCGACTCGGCCAAGAAGCTGTTAACGCATCAGCGGGGCGCGGTCCCTGTGGCCCAAACCGAGGCAGCGTTCTTGCGTTCGTGGGACGAGGTCGAAATAAGCGATCCTAAACAACACGACATCATAGACTCAAAATGGGTTTACTCTTATAAGATCGACGCGGACGGTTTCTTCACAAAGTGCAAGGCTAGATTAGTCGCTCGCGGAGATCAATGTCGCGACATCGCCTCAGAAACGGCTCACACCCGCAAACCCGGAGTTCCGTGCCTGGGCCGATGCCCGGCAGGAATTCCTGGACGCGATGCGGTCCATTTTTGCGGCCGACGGGCTGTCCGATACGGGCCGGAGGGCCTGCGCTGTCCCGTCTGATGAACGGGCATCGCACGTCTTTTGGCATGACCGGAAGCAGCCCGGACCAGAACAAGGAGTCGGCGTACAACCAAGCCATAACGGCAGCCGGCACGACCGTGGAGCCCGCGGCTGCTGGACACCGTCTTCTTGGTAGCGGCGCTGGTAACAGCAGCACTCACGCGCCCTCCGTCCATCCAGCCTGTCCTAAACTCTGGCGTCTGGACGCAGATGTGGCCGAATTCTTTGTCGGCATGCCAATCCGAGCGGCCTACCACCGATCTCGTCCCTTTCGAATACCAGGTTCGGTTAGGCCTACCTACGATCTTGTCTCTTGTGATTGCCAGGTTCGCTTAGGGTCTACCCCGTCCTCCGTCAGCAAAACCCTGGCCAAAACCACACGATGGAACTCACAACACAGCTAGCAGCAGCAGGTGTTGGCCTTACTGCGCTGGCTATCCTGGTGATGATAGGCCTCGCTCTATGGCAGCACCTCGCTGAATCGTTTACGACTGTGAAAAAAAAAAAAAACAGCACATTACAACAGGCATCTTCATCGACGACATGCCAGGCATCTTCATCGACGACATGCCAGGCATCTTCATCGACGACATGCCAGGCATCTTCATCGACGACATGCCAGGCATCTTCATCGACGACATGCCAGGCATCTTCATCGACGACATGCCAGGCAGCATTGCTGGCATTTGGAATTGCCGCCGCCTAAAAATCATAAACCAGATATGCTTGCGAGAGAAAACAGAATTTTGCATTTCTAAAAAGCAAACAAACACAAAACAGACACGAGCAAGTTCGACACACAAGATGGAATTGAGCACGATTCTGGCAGCGGCAAGTGTCGGTCTCGCTGCTCCTGGCTATTGTTGTGATGCTTGGCATCTCAATTTGGCAAGGCTGACACGCGATAAACAACTTCAAGAGAAACCTTTTAATTTTTTTTTCTTTTAACAACACTCGATGGAACTCACAACACAGCTAGCAGCAGCAGGTGTCGGCCTTAATGCGCTGGCTATCCTGGTGATGATTGGCCTCGCTCTTTGGCAAAAGAGTCTTGTGGCCGAGCAAAGATTCCCCTCACTCTTTGGCAAAACAGTCTTGTGGCCGAGCAAAGAAGGCGTGCGGCGCTTGCGGCCCTGGAAACGGAGGACCGGTACTAGAAAAGAGTCCTGGAAGAAAAATATGCCTTCTCATGACGACATTCTAGCTGCGAAAGTCTTTTGGGCTGCTCACCATCCCAAGGACCACCTTCCAAGATTAGTTCAAAATAATTGCAAATATTCTCAGGCATAGTAACATTTATTTACTAGAATATGCTCCTATCGCTCATAAAAAACCACGAGCTATTTGCCAATTTCTAGCGGCAACAACACGCAGGAAACACAAAGCTACAATACAGCTATGGCATATACGCTTGGGACATCCAGGCGATGCTGCCCAGAGACAGTTCCCAACAATCTACTGGGATGCATGTCACCAGCCTACCATCCAACCAAAAGCGAAACCAACGATGCAATCACGCGATCTATAAGCAGCTCCTCCTTGCATTCAATGAATGCACTGGACGTTCACATCCAAGCTCAACTTCTCAAACACATACGGCCATCAGAACCGCGCCAGCCTTAATTTCGCCCTCGCTTTGCTGGTCCATTTCGCATTATCGAAAAGGTAAACGACTCTGCATATAGGCTTCAACTGCCCCCCAACTAAAGGATTCACAACGTCATCTCAATCCAATATTTGGAACCAGCACCCTTTGACGCCTTCAACAAAACTTTACCACCTATATCAGATGTCCGCGATGGCTCCACCATTCACCTTCAGCCCACCCCAGCTTATAGCTTACGAGGTGGCGTCGACTGTTATATCGACGACCACGGAGATGCTCTGTCTGAGCGCCGCCACGAACGCGAGTCGCGGCGGCGTAGTGCCCTGGTCGATCTCCTGCACCCTCGGTGTTCTTTCACACTGTACAAAGTGCGAAGCGGGACGAAAGTCGTGTATGCCCCCACCCAAAGTCATTCGATCGGTTGTTTGACTCTGTTGGGCTGGCGAGTCGCACCTGCCTTAGTTGGTTGCCAACTAGGGCAGGGGCGACCACTGACTCAGCGTTCGTGGAAGGCGCGCCTGGGACAGGCAGCGAGGTTGAGAAAAAGGTCTTCTCCCCCTGGTTTCTCTTTTCTCTTTTCTCTTCTTCTTCTTTTTACTTTTTTATCGCCAAGTTTGAGTTTCAATTGACGATCAATTATCGTGCTTCTGTTGTTGTTGTGAGCTTTGTGGAGTGGACACACCCCCCTAGCCTATGTTGGGCTGGTGGATCGTGCCTGCCTTGGTTGGTTGCCTGAGGCACTGATTGGGGAAAGGGCGACCAACTGACTCAGCAGCAACGGAAGGCGCATTCGGACAGGCAATGCGTCTGGAAAAGTTTGAGAAAAAGGCCTCTCCCCCTCTCTTCTTTCATTTTTCCTTTCTTCTTCTTCTTTTCTTTTTTTTATCGCCAAATTTGAGTTTGAATTGAATTCGGTCGTTTGTTTGTGCTTTCGTTTGTTCGTTTTGTTGCAGTGAGCTTTGCTGGGCATCACCTACGAGTACCACCCTGGAAGGTGGGGCTGGATGACTAAGGGAGTAAAGGAAAAAAAAAACAAGAAAAGGGAAAAGAAGAAGGGAGGAAAAGTTTTACAACGTTAGAACAATGCAGTTGACAATCGACAATTTTCAATCCCTTTATTAATACAATATGGATACCAACCTGTTATCTAACCTGCGAGTGTGTCTCGTATGCGGGTTTTGTTGGGTGTTTGTTTGTGAGTGTTGCAAGCAAGCATTTCACACCCCCTCCGCTCCACCAGTCGCCACCACCCTGAGCACCTTGCCGATCAGGCAAGCAGCCACTACCCCAGCCACAGCAAGAATTCCTTGACATTGTGCGTGTCATGCCCATCCAGGCCACGTCTGCCGTATTGGGGGCTTCCGCTGTCATAGAGAAGCGTAGCTGGGAAGCAGCATTTGGTGTGATAAGCAAGGCTAATAGCGTCGTCGTGTCTGGGAGCGCCGAATGGCCTTTTCAATGCCGATCGACCGATCGGGTATTCGGCCGAGTGAGCTTGCGTTTGGCGCACCCTTCGCTCGCTTGTTCGTCGTCCCGCCTTTTTCTCGACTAACCATTTCAAACCCATCGGCTTAACAACGTCCTTAAGCCGATGGGCTTAAGACTACGATTGTGCAGACGTTTTACGAGCTCAAGCGAGTATCCCAAGGGTTTGTCGAAGTCTACGTGTTCTACGGCAGCCAAGACTCGTTTCGTAGTAGCGAAGACGAGAAGCTGCGCAGCGCGTTTTTCATGTGACCTGGACATCGTGCATAAGGGATACGAACCTCTACGTATTGGAAAAAGGAAACAAAGATGTTAGCTCTGCGGAGAAAAAGGGAGGAAGGTTTTTATGTTTTTTACAACATCACAATAATGCAGTTGACAATTAGCAACTTTCAACCTCTTTATTAATTACAATACCAACCTATTATTTAACCTGCGAGTGTGTCTCGTCTGCGGTGTTTGTTGGGTGTTTGTTTGTTTGTGTTGCAAGTAAGCATTTCACGTATCCTTTTAAACTGCCAACAAGCTGCTATATCTCTTATTGCACCCGAGGACGTCTAAGACCACATCGAAGCTCTGGAAGAGCACCGCCGCCGATTTACTTTCCTTATGGACACAACTACTAATACCATCGACTTTCCTCAACGCCACGCTGAGTCGTTGGAAAAACAAGAGGCGTACATCTGATCTGGTGTCATGCATTAATACCTTGCGCAGTTTTGCTTGTTTTCACGGTGCTTTTCTGTTTCCCGCGTATTTTAGTTTTGCTGCAATAATGCTTGCTTTTCATGTTTTCCTGTTTTATGCGCCGGGACAGCGCTTTCTGAGGGAGGGCGAACTACCCGCGTCCTCGTTGAACAATAACTTGCACACTTCCCTTTGTCTACGGGTACTGCTGTCACTAATGCACCACTACGACAGCTGCGTTCTTTTCAGCTTCCGCCCAATACACCACGAGCAGTCAACTGCCAACAATCTATTACAACGGATCCTGTGCCAATCTCATTCTCTGGCTCTGCTAAACGGCATTCACAGACTTTGCCAAACTCTCAAACATCTTTTTCATCCAATTTACAATTTGCCCTTTCCAATTCCGGCGATTCAACGGTGGCACATTCCCCAATGGCTCATCGTCAGTCTATCGACGAGGTTTTATTTTTAAATTAATAAACCGAAGTAGTTATACTTACAATAGTTTATTTAAGATGCAAGCTGATCGATACTCAATAAACTTCTTTAATTTTAAAGACGTGTCATTATAGTGCCTTCGATGGGTGTGGTTGTTTGTCTATTCAGACAGTCTTCTCAGCCATTCAGGGACTGAAAATTGTTGAGAACAGGCCTTCCACACTCCTCTCCTTCGGTTTACGATTTTCTCTTCTGTTTTGTTTTCTTTTATCATCGCTAGAATCAGTTAATGAGAATTGATGTTTTTTTTTTCTCTTTTTTGTTGGTTTGTGAGCGCGTTGCTATCCCGACTGACTGCGGATCTGACCCTCCCGTTCTGGAGGCCCGGCTCCGAACCCGAGTATTCGGAGACTTTTGATTTTTCTTCTTTTTAAATGCAATCTTCAATCTCCACCCCCATAGTCTCTACCGCAACTGCGTGCTCGATTGCACAACGTTGGACAATCCCATGTTTCGCCGCGGCGTGCACAGCCAAACAGGTTAAACAAGCCGTTTTCATACTTCCAAGTAAAGCCCCATACTTTAAGTCTGAATTCGGTTTTTTCTAGACTCTATCAGCAACTTTTTCATCCCACGATTGTGAATTTTTTGTCTTTTCTTCTTCTTTTTTTTTTTTTTTTTTTTTTTTGCTTGAATTCATTAATATCAACCCTCTTGAGCGAAGATGGCTCTCAATGCGTAGCCTTACAAGAGAATTTCAATTGAATTAATTCTCGCTGCTTTTGTTGTGGGATTGGCCTACATGCCGTTGAGCCAGACAAGAACCGAAACGGGTGAAGCCCCCAAAGGCCTCAGCAATTCGTAGTTGTGGCTGTCTGGCCCAGCCCGCCACTTTTGGTCCCTGTAGTGAGGGGTTTGCCCTTTCCAGGTACTCGTATCCTGCTTACCCGGACTCGTACACAACGCGTTTGCGCTGCCTTCTTTTTCTCACACCTTAACCTTCCCTTCGAACATGTCTGCCGCAAGATCGCTCACTCGACGCTCGCTCCTCGGGACTTGGTCTCGGTCTTGCATATTGCCTCGTCGCGCAATGGCCTCCGCTTCATCGCCGTCAAGTCCTTCACCGCCCTTGAAAAAGCCCACGATTGGATGCTCGCCACGCCTGTTCCCCACAAGCGGCTTTGAGGTCATCGAACCCGACCTGCCGGTGGAAGAAGAGAGGCTGCCGACATACGACGGCACCCATTACTATCCAATGCGCATTGGCGATATTGTGGATGGCCACTATCAGATGGTAGCCAAGCTGGGCTATGGCAGCACATCGACGGTGTGGCTGGCAAAGGATCTTAAGTATGATCCATTTATCTTACTTATTCAGTGAATGCGCATGACTAAATATTGACTTTCTACACCTACACAGCAAAGAACGGCTGTACCGGGCTCTCAAGGTCCATACCCGCGACGCCGTCTACCATCATGAACTGTCGGTGTATGAGCACCTCAAAAAGCCAATCCAGCAGGAAATCGACGACAAGGAGAGCCATCCGGGCCGGGACCACTTTCGCGAGCTCTAAGACTTTTTTATGCTCAATGGCCCGCACGGCCAGCATGCCGTCTTTGTCATGGCTCCTCTGGGCATGAGCTTGGCTACGATGCAGACGAGGCAGAAAACGGGCGTCTTTCCGCCTATTCTCGTCACGCAGGCGCTTGGCCAAGCCCTCCTCGGTCTGGCCCTTCTCCATGGCGCCGATGTGATTCATACCGGTGGGTGCTCGTATGCTCCTACTGCATAAAATAAGAGACAGACTAAACAGGACTTACTGACTTAACCAAAAGACCTCCACACGGACAACCTCTTAATCGCCTTGACGGACGACTCCATTCTGACCACCATTGAAGAGAGCGAGATCACCAACCCGTCGCCACGGAAACAAGTCGGCAATCGGACAACCCATGTCTCGCAGTACGTCTTGGGCGGCGCAGGGCCGCTCACAATCAGCGACTTGGGCCAAGCCCGCATTGGCCGCGTACACACCGCCAAGGCCATGCCCCTCCAATACCGCGCGCCCGAAGTCATCCTCGACATGCCGTGAGGGACGCCCGTCGACATGTGGAGCGTAGGCATGCTGGTAAGCGCGGTGCCCCTTTGCTTTAGCCCAAGGTCTCTCTTCCCTTTTCGCTCTTTTCGTTAATACGTGTAGGCCTGAACACTGCTTGAGCCGAAGAGCCTCTTTCGTGTGCACGACACAAACAACGATGCTCACCACCTGGCCGCCATGACTTCCCTGCTGGGACCGCCACCCAAAGAGTTTCGAGACCGGAGCAGGGAATCCAGCAAGTACTGGGATGAGCAGGGCAATTGGCAGGCACCCGTGCTCCTGCCGCCAAAGACTCGGCTTGCGGACTTGGTCACGACGCTGGAGGGAGAGCAAAAGGCCTCGTTTGTCGATTTTCTCGACTGCGTCCTCACTTGGCTGCCCGAGGACCGACTGATTGCCGATCAGGCTTATTTTCATCCATGGCTGTGAGGGTACGATGAGAATGGTGCCGTTAAAACGTAAAAATGTAACTTTAGAAATTGCCTATGATTTCAGTAATGTAGCAGCTTCCATTCGTCTTCACTCGGATCAATCGCTCAACAAAATAGCAACAAATTAACCAAACAGATCACATCCAAAAAAAATCAAAAATCAAAAATCAAAAACTATGCCACAGATGATCCAGCGCCGATGAATATCCAATGCGCAAGTTCAAATCAAAACGCATCGCTCAATATACTGCAGTAAAATGCTATCACGCAAACGCTCAACACCTTCACCGTCTCGCCTCCCTTTCTCACCTCACGCCTTTAGCTCTCGCGTCCGACACGCCGTACACACGACCTGCATCAGCCCGCCGGCGCCCTCGCGCGGGAACACTTGTCCGTCGGCAAAGCCGCCGCCGCACACGCCGCAGCGGAAGCAGGCATCGTGCCACTCGGCACCGAGCGCGCGCACCGACTCGCCCAGCGCCGGCTCACCGCAGGCGCGGCACTTGGGAGCGCGGCGGGCGGTGCGGCGCGTCTGGCAGCCCACGCACCAGGCGTAGCCGTCCTTCTCAATGTGGGTGGCGCCAGGCCCAAAGGGCTCGCCGCACTCGGCGCAGAAAAAGTGGCCGACGTGCCAGTGGTGGCCCAGCGCCACCACGTGCTCGCCCACAATCGGCGTCGAGCAGTGGCGGCAGCGCGGCGCAAAGCGCTCGTGCCAGTCCAGGTGGCAGTAGAAGCGCAGCCGCATGTCGCCGTCCTCGCCGTCGTCGTCGCCGTGGCCCGTCTGCTCGTCCTCCGCCACGGCTTCTCCCGCTGCCCGTCTCGCTCGCCGCGCCAGCCGCGCTGCCCGGAACGACTCCGGCTCCGGCGAGATCTCCAGTGCCTCCAGCGACGTTCCACACGCATAGCACCGAAAGCACTCTGGGTGGAACCGCTCCGTCCCCGTGATACCATCGGACCCTACACCAGCCGACTCTGTCTTTGGTCCCGATCCAGGCCCCCCAGCGGCATTGACCGTGCCCGCCAGTGCCACGAACCGCCCTTCAATGGGAAACCCGCATTCATGGCACAGAGCAGTCGCCCGCCGCCCGGCAGCTGAGCCGAATGAAGATGCTGGCGGCCGGGGCACTGTCCGAGGAGGCACACGTGACCATTGGCCACCTCGACCACTCTGGGGCACCGGAAGCGGACGCGGCGATGCCGATGCCGCAAGAGGTTGCGTCGGTTGAGACGCACGGCCTTTGGGTGTATTGCCGTTGCTGTCAGGAGTAACAATAATGGGAATGCTGTTGTTGCTGCTACTGTTGCTGTTGCTGTCATCTGGAGTCACAATAATGGGAATGCTCGGCATTGGAGAAGACGACGAGGACGAAGATGCGCCGTCATCACCAGGAAGCACAATCGTTGGTATTGGCGGACCAGAAGAAACCCCAGACGCATCGGACAGGGAGATTGACGGCACGGGCGGCATCCGAGAGCCGGAGGCTGGCACTTCTGTCACAGCAATCGTCGGGACAGATGGCATTCGTGTGCCAGTCGCTGGCTCTTCTGTCACAGAAATTGTCGGCACAGATGGTACGGATGGTACAGATGGCGCCCGCATGCTAGCACCTGTTGGTTCTTCTGTCACGGCAATCGTGGGCACATTGCTATCGGGCTTGCTCCCATTGCTGCTCGCATTGCCACTGCCACCCGACGCACCACCACGGCTAGCTGCAGCACCGCCGTTCAGTTGAACAATGGGTGGCTGCTGCTGTTGTTGCCGAGCAGGCCATGCTGGGATCGCATTCTGTCGTCTGTGTTGTTCGGCTTGCTGGGGCTGGTGTTGTTGCGACGACGAGAGCTGCTGTGGCGACCGAACAGGCGGCGAAGGTGGGACAGCATGGACCGCCGAGGGCTTCGTGGCGTTTGTGGTGACAGGGGAAGCCGCGGCGACCGCGGCGACCGCGGCGACCGCGGAGACCGGGGAGATCGGGGCGACCGGGGCTGGGCCGTCGTTCTTTGGGGCAGGGCGCAGGCGGTTGCGGAAGGCTGAGGAGAACGGGGACGTTTGGTGGTGGAGCGAGATAGCATTCTTGGGGGGGTTGTGGCTCGGGGGCGTCTGGCGAAGTGGTTGGAGGGAGGAGGAATCATCGCGGTGGGAGGCAGGGCTGTTGTGGTGGAGGAGGGATTCTGGCTTCGTATCAGTAGCCGCCTTGTCGACGGGAGCTTTCCACTTTGCATCAAAGCTTACAATCGGGCGCCCCGGAAGGTCGCTGACAAACGACGGAGTGGGGAGCTTGGGGTTGCGGTCCTTCAGCGTGAAGCTGGTGGCCTGGCGAATTTCATCGCTGCGGATCTCGACGCCGTTGAGGCGAGGCACATCCGCCGCCGCCCGCGAGGAAGAAGCGGGAGGAGCAGCCGCCCCAGCCGCCCCAGCCGCAGCGCCAGTCGCATCGGCGCCCCCTGCAGCAGCAGCCGCCCGCGGCGGCGTCTGATTTGTCGTGTAGCCGGGGTTGCGCGACTGCGAGGGCGGGTTGCGGTGGATTTCGTAGCGAGAGACCAGTTTCGCAACAGCCGGTGCCGGTGCCGGTGGCGGCGGCGCCTTGTTGTCGATGGCAGGTTTGGTCTGGAGCACATCGGCTGCCGGTGTCGGGGCGGCGTTGTCGGCCGTGCCTGTCTTCTCGGGCGTGGTGCCCTCGGGCTCTTCGTAAATCTGGTCCCCGGAGAAGGGCTTCTCGATCTCGCCACTGATGTTGCGCTTCATGCTGCTGCGGCGTCGTCCGTGGCGAATCACACTTGAACTGCCGCCGCTGCCCATTCTGGCTGCGCCTCCGCCCGCTGCCGCAGATGCCGACGCGGCCATGGGCCGTGGTCCACCGGTTCCGGTCAGGCCGACATAGCCCTTGGGCCGAATAGCGGCCGGCAGGCCAGCGGCACCCGTTGCGCTGCTGTCGCTCGCCCGCGGCGGGTCCTCCAGGCTGTGGCGGGCACCGGTGCTGCTGCCGCTCGAGCTGCTGCCGCTGACGACGCGGCGCGAGGAGACGCCGCCGTACGAGTAGCGGCTGCGCTGAGACTGAGACGCGGCCATCTCGGTGGACGAAGCCGAGCTGCCCGACACGGAGCGGGACGCCGAGTCGCGGGCCAGACCAGTGGGCTCGATCTCGTCGCCAAACCGACCGACACTAGCGGTGCGGGCATAGGCGTAGCTGTTCTTGCGCAGATGGTGCTTGTAGCGGTAGGGAGCGTGGGGCTCGGGCGGCTTGATGCCGTTCTGGTGCTGCCAGACGAGCTCGGCGGCTTCTTGCAGCGCCGCATTGTGGATGCGCTGTTCTTCGTCCAGGTCCATAGCATCGGCGGCGACGGCGGCGGCGGCGGCGGCGGCCTGTCTGCTGTTGCCGGTCTTGATGTCCATATCCTCAAGAGCCTGCCGCAGCGACACGGCTTCTTCCTTCTCCATCCAGCGCATGCCGCGCTCCATGTACGTGTCCGTGGGCACAACCTCGTCGGGCCGCAGCGGCGGAGGAAGGCGCTGGCCGCCGGCAGCATCGGGGTAGTAGTCACGGCCAGAGCCGGGCGTTGTCGAGTAGCGCGACGACACGCTGCCGGCAATCGAAGGCGCGCCGACGGACGGCCGGCCTGGCTTCAACGGGTGGTGTGGCAGAGACGACGCCGTCGTGCTCGCCGAGAGGGCGGGCGAGGGCAGTGCCGAGGCGGAGGCCGAGACGGTTGTCTCGCCCGAGTGGCGGCCTCGCACGGAACTGGAACTCGAGGGCAGAGGACGCGCACCGCCGGGGCGCGACATGCGGTGGCTGCGAAGGTCGGCCAGATAGGATGCTGAAAGATAGAATGCGTCAGTCTCGTTTGCCTTCGTTTTGCACATTTCTTTCTCGTTTTCCCGTCTTTCTGTCTCTTCTTACCAAACTGCTCATTGTTCATGTAGCTCGGCGACGGCGGCGTCACCTTGCGAGAAGACGATCGCTCCCTTTGCCGGGCTCGTGAAGCCATGGCCGAAAATGCGGTTTGCCTGGTTGCTGTTCGTGCAGAGTGCTGTGTCGTTTTATCGATCGTTGTTCTTTATTTTTTTTTTGGAAATCTTTCTCCTCGTAGACGCAAGCTGTTTGAAGAGGAAAGTGCTGAACAAACACAATGGGGAAGGCACGGCTCAAGTGCTTTAATAAAGAACAGGCTGTTTTATCTGCTGTTTACTAGGGACGGCGGGCTCTGGCAAAAATGAAAAGGTCATACGAGTAATAGCAGATCATATGTCGCAATACGAGAGGTGCGGGTTGCCGGGCAAGTCGTTGGAAAGGTGTGTTGTGGTGCTACGACAGCCCCGTTGTAGCCCCAATTGTGATGTGCGACAGGTTTTACGTCTGCTTCTCTCCCTTTGAAAGCAATTTCTCTATGGGGAAACTCTTTATTTTTGGCCGGCTTCTGAACCTTTGCTGGCGCTTTCCTTTGCAATCAATACTTTTTTTTGTGCTCGTAATTGCGGCTGCCCGACTAGGTGTGTTGTTTACCCCACAGGCCAGCCGTTGACTGGACAACTCGGCGACTTTCCCCTATATTTTTTGCCTCTTAATTTACAAAACACAGCAAGAGCGACCTAGGCCCAGCGCCCAGCACCCAATGAACCAATGAAAGAAGGGAGACGGCGGCGGGATCCACTCGCACGGCCCTATTTGGGATGCCGTCTCCCTACGCCTGGGGAGTAGCGCACTGGTGGCCGCAGCTGAAAACGATACGAGTAGGCAGCTGTGCTGCAAGCCCTTTGGGTCCTAGAGCAGCTTGGCCGATCTCTAAACGAGTTACGCACAAGCAGAGCGAACTCTTCGCGTCGGCCGGAAGAAGAGTAAACAAGGGCCGGGTTTGTCGATCCGTTCAAGAACAAAACCAATTCTGCTCGCGTTACGTCGTTTGTACTTTACGAGACGCTTTTTCTCGATGAGATGAATGTTTGTCGTAAACAACAAAAGTGAGAGTTCTGATAAAATATCCATATATACGAGCACGAGCACGACGAACTACGAGTAGATTGACGGTTTGTTTACGGACTCACAAAATACGAATAAGAAGCTTCCTGGCTGCTACCATGTTCGTGAGTTTGAACTGGACGCACGGACAGACGGCCCTGCATGCGCTATAAGTTTGTGGCCAAACTGCCTGTCGATGCCCCATAACGCCAATGCTACGGTGAGTCACAGTGCTTTTGGCGGGTCCGGCATGTTTTGTCTTCCGGCTTTTTAGAACATTGGCTGTCGGCTCTCGGGGTCTTTAAAGATGCTACGCTTACTTGACCCTTACGTCGTATTATTTCGGCCTGCGGTGTACGGCGTATTTCTCTCCCATGTGGACGCATGACGATGAGTATTTCTCTCCGATAAACATGGCGATGAGCACGTCGGACCTGTACAGAAGTAAGATCCAAACAGCTCGGCTAGCCGATTGCCATTCTCGTTCTGAGAGGGGCTCACGTCGCCACAAACTCGTCCGAGCTCCCAGACTGCCGGACGGCACACAGATTGTCCCGCAATCGCAAGCGCACACCCATGGTGAGGCTGGCCAGCCCGCTCGAAACTGCTGACTGGCCATCGGCGCCGTTTTCGGACGCCTTCAGACGATGTCGGAGCGCTGGCGAGTCGGCGGCTTCACCTGTACTCGTACGAGAAAGAGTGGCCTGGCTCGGACAGTGATTCGTCAGGTCGGCAGGAGCCAGAAGCCAAAAGCCACAGAGAGACGGATCGAAAAAAGCTTAATCCATTCCAGCAAGGCAAGTCCCGTCCTGTTGTCGGGCTCCAATTTCTCGTGTTTTTTGGGTTCGTTGAAACTCCTCATTTCCTCATTGGCCGATATCTCCTTCGATCCCGGAGCTACGGGCACATTGCAGTGTAGCTTCGTATCTCCTCGCCGAGCTTTTGCTGCCGGCCCATGCAGGCAGATCGCATGTCCGAGTACTCCGTAGTTCTTCGAGCACTGCCTGCCCGCACACGTCTTTCTTTCTCTTGGTTTCCCATGCTTGTACAAGTACATTGCAATCGGGAGATGTTTGCAGCACCACGATTGGAGTTGGGAAGTACTCGTATTTTGTTCTTTTCATTGGGGAGATAGGAACCTTAGCCTTTGGTCCACACCCAATCCTACTCACACATTATTTTCGCCTCTACTCCGTACTTCGTAGCTTTCTGGCTTTCCACACCCCGGATTTTTTTTTTTTTTTTTTTTTTTTTTTTTTTTTTTTTTGGTTTTTTGGTGCCTCTCACCGCTAGCGCTGGCCTTAGACTGAACTGGGGGTTCGTATTATTGCTTGTTCTCCGTGGACCATTGACGTTAAATTTTTTAGTCATGGAACCTGCTGTTGGAAGGGCGCGGAGAAAGACGACCATTGACGGGTTTTGCGCGAGAAAGCGAGGTATCCGGTTTTATTTCCGTGTTAGAGGTGCCGAACCGCTGGCTCTCATCGTACTAACAGAAGAAAAAAAAATAAAGAAAAGAGTTGGGGCATAGAGAAAAGGGTCATTTCAGACGTCATAACGTAGAAGTCCAATATATTACCTTACGAGCCGCACATTGGTTTCTGTATTCTTGCTCTTCTTTTTTTTGGTTGGGTTTGATTTCTCGGGAAGAGAATAGCATCAATGCAGACGATCTTATAATTCAATGATCCAAATTTCTTTTTTTTTTGTCTTTGCCGTAGGAGAGACACACCGACAGCCGAGACAAAAGCCGAGGATCTCTTAACGAGGTCCCCGCCTTCCCGTTATACTTTTGCGCATGGCTGCTCCGCCCGAGCACGTCGCGGAGTCTTCGGCCGGCGAATTGTGCTTTGTCTCGCAGACGCCGTCCCGGGTGCGGAATACGGCCGACCCAGACGAGAAGCGAGCATTGCACAATAAGCAGCACAGAGATGATGATGACGCCGGCGGCGGCGGCGGCGGCGAGGCCCCGGCCGACGGCCGTGACCAACACTTCGATGATTCGTCAAATGAATCGCCACAAGAGTTCAAGGAGGGCGGCTACGGGTGGTAGGTGGAAATGCAAATTTCCGTGGTTTTACTGTCTCTCGGTCGCTTTCCTCGTCCTGTTCTGTCTTTCCGCGACTCACTCGTTTTTAGGGTCGTTGTGATGTGTGTCTTTATGTTTAATGCCCATACTTGGGGCATGAACTCGGTATGTTCTCAGTTGCTGTCTGTTGCAAGGGCGTGAGAAAAGAAGGGGCGAAGAAGGAAAGAGCGAAGGAGCAAAAGAACGAAGAAGGAAAGAAGAATGAATGAATGAAGAAGGAACGAATGAAGAAGGGACGAATGAAGAATGAACGAAGAAGGAAGGAAGACGAAAAAACAAAGAAGGAAAGAAAGAACGAATGATTGAAAACGACTGGTTCCTGACTTGCTTCCAGTCGTACGCCGTTTTTCTTGCATACTATCTACGGTCAGGCAGCTTTCCTGGCTCCAGCTCCATTGCCTTTGCATTTGTCGGAGGCCTGTCCATCTCGATGTGTGCGTGATCTTGATCCCGAATCTTTTCTCTCTTTTTCTTGTTTTTTATTTTCCTTTGTTCTGACCAGCACAGCATTTGTGATCTCGCCCCTGGCCACCTGGTGCATCGGCCGTATCGGCACGCAAGCCACGCTGCTCATTGGCGTGATGTTTGAAACGTGAGTTTGTCTTTGGTGTGGATAGCTCGTTTTTTCCCTCTCTTCTATTTCTGTATTCTCCTTTCGCTCAAGTCTCGTCTCGTTTCTCGTTTCTCGTTTCTCGTTTCTCGTTTCTCGTTTCTCGTTTCTCGTTTCTCGTTTCTCGTTTCTCGTTTCTATTTACTCTCTCTCTCTCTCTCTCTTCCCCCCACTCACATCCTTAGAATCGCCTTTATCGGCGCGTCGTTCACCAAGCAGATGTGGCATCTACTGCTGTCCCAGGGCGTCGCCTTTGGCCTTGGCCTCGGCTTTATTTTTGTGGCATCAGTGGGCATCATCCCGCAGTGGTTTGTCAAGCGACGGTCGTTTGCCAACTCGATCGGGTCGGCCGGGTCGGGGATTGGCGGCATGGTGTACTCGCTGGCCACGAACGCGATGATCAAGCACATTGGGCTGGCCTGGGCCTTCCGCGTGCTGGCCATTGTGTCGTGCGTGGTCAACGTGGCGTCGACGGTGCTGGTGCGCGACCGCAACCGCTCCGTGGGCGCCGTGCATCATGCCTTCCACGTGTCGTTGCTGCGGCGGCCCGAGTACTATCTGCTGGTGTCGTGGAACTTTTTCAGCCTGCTGGGCTACATTCTCGTCGTCTTCTCGCTGCCCGACTATGCCCAGACCGTCGGCCGGACGGCGTCGCAGGGCTCGCTGATCGGCGCTCTCTTCAACCTGTCGCAGGGGCTGGGCCGGCCCCTCATCGGCCTTGCCAGCGACCCCATCGGCCGCATCAACGTGGCCGGCCTGGGCACGCTCGGCGCCGGCCTGGCCTCGCTCTTTATCTGGATCTTTGCCGGCAAGCACTTTGCCGGCCTCATCGTCTACAGCCTGCTGGGTGGCCTGGCCGGCATCATGTGGGCCACCGTTGGCCCAGTCACGGCCGAGGTTGTCGGCATTCCGCTGTTGCCTTCTGGTAGGTTTCTCTCTCTCTCTCTCTCTGTGTGTGTGTGTGTGTGTGTGTTGGCTTGGGTCCTGACGGTGTGCTAACCAGCCAGCCCTGTCGCTTCTCTGGCTCGCCCTTGTAGCGCCGGCCACTTGTGCCGAGGCCATCGGCCTTAGCCTGCGCCAGTCCGGCGTCGACGGCTATCTCAATGCGCAGATTTTTGCCGGCGTGTGCTACGTGGCTGCCTTTGTCTCAAGTAAGTTGCGCGTTGCGTCGAGTCGGTACAGCGAGACAGCGGCACATGCACTGACAAACTCTAACACTGGGCAGTGTGGCTTCTCCGCGCCTGGAAACTTCACCAGCTCGAGGACCTGCAGTTGTCGCCGGCGCAGCAGGCAGTGGAGATTCGCAACGGCGCTGCCTTTGAGGGCAGTGGGCCGCAGAAGACGTCGTTTGGCTCGTATCTGCTCAAGGGAACCTGGATCTTCAAAGTGCAGCGGGTATAGGTAAAAAGGGGGCCGCAGAATCAGCATTGGCATACATTAATGGGTTGGAGCATATTGGCATATCTATTAGCGAGCATTTTTGATTTTTTTGGTTATTTTCTTGTCACCTATTACTTTTCTTGGTTTCTTGGTGCCATTTTTTTTGACTGTCTGTCTTCTTGGTCAACTCCTGCAATATGTACATACACTTAATGAAGTGGCGCTTCTTTGGCTTGGGATTGTTTGGAGATCTTTCGCCCCGTGTCGCTCGCCAGCAAACCATCGCTTGCCAACAAGAACCATTGCTTGCCAGCAAGAACCATCACTCGCCAGCAAAAAAAACGAACACTGCGCTTCCCGCCTTTATTGCACGCCTCCCTTTCTGCCAGGCCCGGATGCAAACCCCCCTCCCAGCTACGTGCTCTTGGCCAGCTCGATGGCCTTGGATGCGGCTTCGTGGAAGGTGTCGCAGGCAAACAGAGGCAGGCCGCTGTTGCGGATGATTTCCTGGCCCTCAGCCTCGTTGGTGCCGCGGATGCGCACGACCACGGGCACGGTGACGTTGGTTTCCTGGAAGGCCAGCAGCACGCCGCGGGCAATCATGTCGCCGAGGGTCAGGCCGCCAAAGACGTTGACGAGGATGACCTTGACGCGCGGGTCCTGCAGCAGCAGGGCGAAGCAGGCCTTGACGGTCTCGCTGGTGGCCTTGCCGCCGGTGTCGAGGAAGTTGGTGGCGTGGCCGTTGAGGTCGGCCAAGGCGTCGACGGTGTTCATGGCCAGGCCGGCGCCGTTGACGAGGGTGCCGATGCAGGGGCCGGGACTAACGGGGCTGGTGGAGCTGTCATCGGCACCGAGCTTCACATAAACGATGCCGCTCTTCTTGGCCTCGGCCTCTTCGGGCGTCTCGGCGGCCTTTGCGGCGGTGGCCAGTCGCCGGAACAGCGTGCTCGCGGCCTCGCTCTCGTCGTCGGTCTTGGCTGTCTCGTGCTCGCGGTTCCTCTTCGCCTGCCGGAGGCCAAAGGCCACGTCGTCGACGCCGATGCGGGCTTGGACCACGGCCATCTGGGCCGCCGGACCCGGCCCGGCCGCCGCCGCAGCCGCCGCGGCAACGGCCTCGACCAAGAAGGCCTCTTCGGCGCGGAACACGGCATACAGGCCCTGGAGCAGCTGGCCCAGGGCGCGGCTGCGCGCCTCGTCCAGCTGGAGGTGTGCGGCCACGCGGCCGATGGTGTCAGCGTCGACGCCCGGGGCAAAGTCAAAGGGAAACCGCTGCAGCTGCTGCAGGTGATCGGCTGCCAGGCTGATGTGGAGCGAATCGGGCGGGGAGTCCTTGGGTGGCGCGAGCGGCATGGCGACGTGGGGCGCTGCCAACACGCACGGCGACTTGGCCGACCGGTCGATGCTGATGGCCACGTAGGCAGCGGGCGAGGCAGCCGACGCTGAAGTCGAAGCTGATGCTGGACCAGACACTGCGACATTTTGCCTTTTCAGGAGGTCCAGGGCCAGGTCCGGAGGGACGAAGAAGCCGCGTTTCTGCCCGAGCGGCGGCGCAGCGGCTGTTCTGGTCAGCCGTGGCCTCGCATCGCTGCCGCCGCACAGCCGGTGCCTGCCGAGACGGCCGGTGTGCAGGCCCCGCGACTGAGTGGTTGTTCCGGATTTGGCAAAGAGGGTTGTGTTGGCGGTGCTGGTAGCGGTGCTGGTGGCGGCCAGACGCGCCTTGAGGACGTCGCCAAACTGCTCGGGGTGGTTGACGATGGAGACGCCGACGGCGCGGAGGGCGCTGATCTTGTCGAGGACGGAGGGCTCGCCGGGCAGGGCAAAGGCGCCGGCGTGGCCCATGGTCTTTCCGGGGACGGCGGCGCGGCCGGCGACGAGGGCGGCGATGGGTTTGGGGGCGGGCTCGCGGGCGTGGTAGTCGCGGATCCAGTCGGCGGCAGCCAGCTCGGAGGCGCCGCCGACCTCGCCGATGAGGGCGATGGCGTCGGTGTCGGGGTCGGCGGCCAGCACGGCGAGGGCCTCGCGCAGGTCGGTGCCGGCGACGACGTCGCCGCCGACGCCGATGCAGAGGCTCTGGCCGAGGCCGGCGCGCGTGGTGGCGGCCACGGCTTCATAGCTGAGGGTGCCGGAGCGGGCGGCGATGCCGACGCGGCCGGGGGCAAAGCACGGCAGCGGCTGAAAGCCGATGCGGCAGCGGCCGACGGCGGAGATGATGCCCGGCGAGTTGGCGCCGACGAGGCGGGTGACGCGCTGCGTGCGCAGCATGGCGTGGATGCGCAGCATGGCGTGCAGCGGAATGTGCTCGGCCACGGCCACGACGAGCGGCACCTCGGCCTCGATGGCCTCTTCAATGGCCGCCGGCGCCAGCGCCGCCGGCACATAGATGCCTGTCGCGTCCGGCCGCAGCTCCGCCATGGCCCGCCGCACGCTCGGCAGCACCGGCAGCCCCAGATGCTCGCCCTCCCGGCCCGGCGTCACGCCCCCGACAATCTGCGTGCCCCAGGCCAGCGACTCGCGCGCATTCGCCGTCGCCTGCCGCCCCGTGAAGCCCTGGAAGATCACCCGGGTGTGCCGCCCCACCCGCAGCCGCCCCAGCGTCGCCTCGTACGCCGCCGACGCCCCAAAGCCGTCCGCCGTCCCGGACACGGCGCGCACGCCGCCGCCGCCGGCCCCGGCCACCACGCGGCTCCGGCCCGCCAATCGCCGCAGCCCGTCTCGCCCCAGCAGGCCGCAAGCCGGCTGGCCATGTCGCTTCAGCATAGCGGGGGAAATGGAAAGCGCTTCGGCTGTGCTGAGGGCTGTGCTACAGAAACAAAAAGCAGCAGTCAAGGAGGGGAAACAGGTGGCAATGAAAAGTGCAATGAAAAAAGACGGCAGGAGAAGAAAAGAGAAGAAGAAAAGAGAAGATAAAAAGATGAAAGATGAAGAGACGAAAAGACAAAAGGACAAAGACAAAAGACAAAAGGCAGGACGACAGGACGACAGGACGACAGGCCGCGAACCGTCTCTTGTCTCGTCTGCTCAGCCTGACCTGCAGCTGCGGAGACCCGCCACGGTCCGCGAAGAGAAGCGGCGCAGTGGGATTTGGAGCAGATTCCTGCTAATAGCCGACTTCGGTAATATGACGCTCGTGCAAAAGTACAGCTAACCACGCCCGGCGCAGTAGCCGTCTTGAAAGGCGGCACAAACGCTCGTTTACGGTTGCAGTTCGTCCACGTCGAAGAGCATGGCATTATGTCAGGAAAAAGTCGAAGGATAAAAAAAGAAAGAAATGATGGTTCTTTGTTGGCATCTGCGCTTCCAGCAAATTAGCGGGCTGCCCGCTGGGAAACAACCCACCAAGACGAGACAGGCCGAAAACATACCAAAAGAGACAGAATTGAAAAACACCCCATGAACCAATTACAAAATTCAAGACAAGCACACATTGCTTGCCGTGGCATGTTACGAGGTGCTGCATAGCCACCTGCATGTCAGGACTGTATTCTACGGCAGTCAAATTATCATACAATGGCTCCATGCTTCGTCATCTTCGCGGCCCTCCTTCACTAGCCGACCTCTGGCCTTCTCGTCCAGTCACCACCTCAGTTCGCCCGGCGTCTTCTTGTTGTCCTTGTCCTTCTCTGGCGGCTTTTCCGGCTCCTTGAACCCCAGATTTTCGAAATCGTCTCTCAGCATGAGATTTCTGCCTCGTTAGCGAGATCGCAGAGACACTTGCCAGCCAACGGCTGTACGAGCAGCCAGCCAACGGGCTGTGAAGACGTTTCCGCGGCCGTCCTCCGTCACGAGCAGCAAACTTACTTGTCCATCCGGCAACTCAGGTACGCCTTGGCCTTGTTGCGGCATTCGTCCTCGTTGACGCCCTTGACTCGTTTGATGCAGTTGAGATACTCAATCATGGCCTGCTTGCACTCTCCTAGAAAAGAAGACGGTTACGCGGTTCCATCAGACAGAGTATCACCAGATGCGGCCCAGACCACCGGGAAAGCATCACTTACCATCGTGGTCCAGTGGAAAACTGCCTCGTTGTGGACTGTGGTATATGAGAAAAAGAGCACGACAAAAAAAAGAAAGAAAAACCAACAGTAATAAAGGACACTTGCACTCCACACAGCAGACAAACTTACGGAATGGGTTTCTGTGAAACTGGGCCTGAACCAGGACTGCCAAAATTGCTCATCGTCGCTGGGGGCCACCACTTTTTTTTTTCCTTTTTTTTTTTTTTTTTTTCCTCTAGATTTTCTCAGACGCTGTTTGCCCACGCCAATTTCGAAGAGGCCGCCGCAAAGGCCCCACTAATACCGCCTACGGAGTACAATCCAGTTCTCTGACACCGTGCAGAGCTGTCGGGAGGCGTCCGGAGCAGTCCAGTTCCTGTAATGCAGCAAGGAATCTGTCGTTTGTTCGTCGGCCTTGTCAGCGTGTGGGCGATTACTTCATGGTAGGGGAACTAACGTAATGCTAGAGAGGCCGAGGGGAGTCGAGGCGTTCACATGCTGAGGCGAATCATGTGAGTGCATTTAAACAGTATGTGTTTAACCGTCCATGCGTATTGGGTCGTAATATTACGGAGAAGTATCCATATGAGTACTCCGTACAGCTGGATAAACAATAATCAGCCTCATTAGCCACGCCGCGGGCCACTCACGTGCCTGTTTCTGCAAAACAAACTAGAGATCTGGAAGAATTGCTCGTAAGTACTGGCACACGAACTATAGCGCCCTTAGCTTTGCTGGTCCTTTTGGGGCTTTTAATTTTTGACATTCATGCGGCCTCCTCTTTTTTTTTCAAAGATCCTGGTTATGCAGTCCCCTTTTCATTGACCTCTTTTCTTTTCTCTTTTTTTTCCCCTTCTTTTCTTTTGCTCTCTCTTTTTTGCTCGTCGCTTGCTCTGTTTCTCTCTCTCTCTCGATATACAGCTGTTGTCCTTCTCGTAGCCACCCGCGATCTCCGATTGTCGACTTCGCGATCCTTTGCCGTAGCGTGTCATCCGCGTCCAACTCTCGCGGCTTGCCATCAAAAGCGCGCCCCGTACCGCTCTCGACGACGCGAGACAAGCGAAATTTTGTGTGCAGCCGTTTGGGCGAGGAAGTGAGACGACAAGACACAGCCAGCAGCCCGAAACAGCTTCGGTCCTCGTTTTGCCATGGCGGCTCTCGGTGACGACTTGTTGACTACGGTCAACAAGCTGCAGGACCTGGTCTTCAACACGATTGGAAATGACTCGCTTGATTTGCCGCAAATAGTAGGTTGTCGGGCGAGGGAAGAACGAATCGAGGGATCTTTGGTCTTTTGCTTTGCTTTGCTTTGCTTTGCTTTGCTTTGCTTTGCTTTGCTTTGCTTTGCTTTGCTTTGCTTTGCTTTGCTTTGCTTTGCTTTGCTAAGCCTTTGCTGACTCCCTTTTCTCATCCAGGTCGTCGTTGGCTCCCAATCGGCCGGCAAGTCGTCTGTGCTCGAAAACATTGTCGGCCGCGACTTTCTGCCGCGCGGCAGCGGCATCGTGACGCGACGGCCGCTCATTCTGCAGCTGATCAACGTGCCGGCCGACGAGGCCGAGGACGGCGACGGCGCTGCCGCCGGCACGGGCACGGGCGCCGGCGCGGCCGTCTACAGCAGTCGGTATCGCGACCCCAACGCGGCCGGCCGCAACGAATGGGCCGAGTTCCACCACCTGCCGGGGCGGCGCTTCACCGACTTCCAGGACGTCAAGCGGGAGATTGAGAACGAGACGACGCGGGTGGCCGGGTCCAACAAGGGCATTACGCGGCAGCCGATCAACCTCAAGATCTATTCGCCGCACGTGCTCAACCTGACGCTGGTGGACCTGCCGGGGTTGACCAAGGTCCCCATCGGCGACCAACCGACCGACATTGAGAAGCAGACGCGCAATCTCATCTCCGAGTACATTGCCAAGCCGAACAGCATCATCCTGGCGGTGTCGCCGGCGAACGTGGACATTGTCAACTCGGAGGCGCTCAAGCTGGCGCGGCACGTGGATCCGCTGGGGCGGCGGACGATCGGGGTGCTGACCAAGGTGGACCTGATGGACCACGGGACGAACGCGCTGGACATCCTGTCGGGGCGGGTGTACCCGCTGAAGCTCGGGTGGATCGGGGTGGTGAACCGGTCGCAGCAGGACATCCAGGGCAACAAGCCGATGGAGGAGGCGCTCAAGGCGGAGGCGGATTTTTTCCGGCACCACCCGGCGTACCGCAACATCAGCAGCCGGTGCGGGACGCCGTACCTGGCCAAGACGCTCAACGGCACGCTGATGGCGCACATCCGCGACCGGCTGCCGGACATCAAGGCGCGGCTCAACACGCTGATGGGGCAGACGCAGCAGGAGCTGGCGAGCTACGGCGACATGCACTTCAGCGGGCAGGAGCACCGCGGCTCGCTGATCCTGCAGCTGATGACGCGCTTTGCCACGTCCTTCATCTCGTCCATCGACGGCACGTCGACGGAGATCTCGACCAAGGAGCTGTGCGGCGGCGCGCGCATCTACTACATCTTCAACTCGGTCTTTGGCAGCGCGCTCGAGAGCATCGACCCGACGTCGAACCTGTCGGCGCTCGACATCCGCACGGCCATCCGCAACTCGACGGGCCCGCGCCCGAGCCTGTTTGTGCCCGAGATGGCCTTTGACCTGCTGGTGAAGCCGCAGATCAAGCTGCTCGAGATCCCGAGCCAGCGCTGCGTCGAGCTCGTCTACGAGGAGCTCATCAAGATCTGCCACACCTGCGGCTCCACCGAGCTGAGCCGCTTCCCGCGCCTGCAGGCCAAGCTGATCGAGGTCGTCAGCGACCTGCTGCGCGAGCGCCTCGGCCCGGCCTCCACCTATGTCGAGTCGCTCATCGCCATCCAGCGCGCCTACATCAACACCAACCACCCCAACTTTCTCGGCGCCGCCGCCGCCATGAGCCACGTCGTCAGCGAGAAGCAGGACCGCGAGCGCCGCCGCTTCGTCCAGGAAGAGCGCGACCGCCGCGAGCGCCGCCGCCTCAAGGAGCTCGGCGCGACGACCAACGGGGCCACCAACGGCCTCTCCGCCGACGCCACCGCCGGCCTCCTCGCCGACGACGCCGCCTCCGTCGCTGCCAACGACGACGACTCCGCCAGCGCCTACGGCGGCGACCGTCCCTCGCACGCCGCCACCGTCGGCGCCATCGGCATCGCCGCCGCCTCGTCGCGCAAAAACGCCGTCGCTGCCGCCAGCAAGGCCGCCCGCAGCTCGTCGCTCGTCCGCGACCAGTACGCCGGCATGAACGCCTCCTCCTCCCACGGCCTGCGCGGCAGCTCGCCCACCACGCAGTCGCTCGGCCAGGCCAAGGACTCCTTCCTCAACTACTTCTTCGGCAAGGACGGCTCCAGCGCCTCTGCCACCCCTGCCGCCAACGCCAGCGCCCTGGCCTCGCACAATGCCAACATTGGCCGCCACGTCAGCCAGGCGTCCGAGCCGTCCTTTAGCCAGAGCATGCGCCGGCCCGACGACCGTCCGCTGCGGTCGCCCATCCAGCCGCTGCGCGACATGGACGAAGGCCGCGATCTGTTTGGGCATTTTGTGAGTGTCTTTTGCTCTGGCTCTGCTTTTTGCTCTCGCTGTCTGCTTTCTTTTTGCTCTCGCTGTCTGCTTTCTTTTGCTCTCGCTCTAACAAACAGAATGGCGAGCCTGCCCTGACCGACCGCGAAGCCATGGAGACGGAGCTGATCCGCGCCCTCATCTCGTCCTACTTCAACATTGTGCGCGAGTCCATTGCCGACCAGGTGCCCAAGGCCATCATGCACCTGCTGGTCAACTACTGCAAGGACGTCGTGCAGAACCGCCTCGTCAGCGAGCTGTACAAGGAAGCCCTCTTCAACGAGCTGCTGTACGAGGACGACGGCGTCAAGAAGGAGCGCGAAAAGTGCGAACACCTGCTCGAGACCTACAAGGAGGCAGCCAAGATCATCGGCGAGGTGGTGTGAGGTCTTCTCGTCTGTCTCGTCTCTGTCTCGTCTCTGTCTTGAATCTTCTGTTTGGTTCTCCCCTTTCTTTTTTTTTTTTTTTTATCTTTTCATTTTGCTGTCTGGCGTCTTCAAGCTCTCGTCCGTCCAGGCCGACAACTCTTCTCCCACTGTAAGACTACAATTAGATTCCAACTGGTCACTACCCTCTTCCTCTCTGTCAGATGCCTGGGCGAGACTGGCTCGCTCCACTTGTTCTATTATATATCTGTACATACAGCACGCATCCACGCCATGCGCTTAGAATTTGGCCAAAAATAAAAATAAAAATAAACTTTTCGCTGTGCTTCTGTAGGTAACAGGAATATCCAGGTGAACCAAGATCTTAGGCATCTCCTGTTCTACATTAACAAACACCTAAAAGTACATCCTTGTCTCCCTTTACACCCTCTAATACCGAACCGACCGCCGCCCTTCCGGTGCCAGCGCAGAAGGATACCGGGGGTCGTACTCTTCGTAATATGCTGCTGCGTCGCCCGCGTATGGTGTTGCCATATCTCGCCGTTCGCCGTTCCCGTATTGTGTTGCCATCTCTCGCCGTTCGCCGCCCGCGTATGGTGTTGCCATCTCTCGCCGTTCGCCGCCCCCGTATGGTGTTGCTGCCATCTCTCGCCGTTCGCTGGCGCCACGGCCGCCGCCGAACCCGCTGCCGAGTCCGCTGCCGCTCTCGAATCTGCGCCTGGCCGGCGGGGCTCCTGGTGGCCGCCCGTAGGCTCCGTGGCCGTCGACCGCCTCATACGGCGACCCAGATCCCACGCCCGCAGCCATTCCTGCTGTTGCCATTCCTGCTGCTGCTGCTGCTGCTGCCGCTGCCCCTGTCGCTTCTCCAGCATGCCGCCGCCGAAGAGGGCCGCTGGCCGAGCGAGGAGCCGGGGCCTCCTCGTACTTCTCGTACACGGCCGAGGCTGTGGCCAGCGGAGGAGGCGCAGCGTAGTAGTAGCGCAGCGGCGGTGCTCTGTCGACAAAGTCCAAGTCCATCTGCGGGGGCCGGTCGACCGCCGCCCGCTCTCGATGCTGCACGGGAAGACGGTGCACGTAGTAGTCGCCGGCCGGATGCACGACGCGGACCAGCTCGTATGCAGCGCCCATCGACGGCTGTGGTGGTTGTGGTGGTTGTGGTGGATGTGGCGGAGGCGGCGGAGGCGCTGCTGCTCCGTACTCGACCGGATAGTGCCGTGCATCTTCGGCATAGGCCATATCATAGTACTCTCGCCGAGGCGGAGGACCGGCCGCCTGCGCCACTTCGTACGAAACCTGCCCGCTCCCATGATGACGGTACACGTCGTCGCCGCGCGGCGCTGCGTATGCCATTGCCGGCTCGTCCACGAACCGTCGCAGCGGGCTGCGGCTGCGGTAGGCCCCGACGGCGTGGTGGGTCGGCAGCAATGGTGCGTGGGCAGGGGCCGCGGCTTGAAGCGGCGGTGCATCGTATCGGGCGTAGGGATTCGGCGGAGATCGCGACCGTTTGCGATATTGTTCCCGATACGGTTCGTGCAATGGCTGGCGATGCTCGCCATGCTGTTCGGGTAATGGCTTGCGATACTCGCCATACTGCTCGCGATGCTCGCCATACGGTTCGTAATGCTCTTCGTGGTAGTGTCCGCCATATTCATCCATCCTCCCCCAGGGAGCAACGACAGGTCGCCGTCGATCGCTGCCGTCGTCGGCGTCCACCGAGATCGTCGTTGCTCTCGGTCGTTCTTGCAAACGCACCAGCCGGCTGCCCGACCTCGGAGCCCCGGGCTGTTCCAGGACCCGCCGCTGCACATCGTCTGCCTCCCTTTCTGCGGCGGCCGGCACCGGCGCACCAGCTTCGGGGATCCGCCGCAGAGCCCGGGCGCCGCCCCTGTCGTCTTCCTCTTCTTCTTGCTTGATGCGCACACGACCCGCCGGTCTCGGCGGCCTCGGCAGCGACGGCGGCGACAGTGGCGACGGCGATAACGGTGGAAATGCCTGTCTCGATGCCGGTCTGTCCAGCCTGTCCGGCCTGTCCAGCCTGTCCAGCTGCTGTACCGGCGTGTGGGGCAGGCTCCGCTCCGGTGCCAGCTTTGACGTCAGACGCTCAGATACGCTCGGCCTGCCTCTCTCGTCGGCCGCAGCGGCGGGCGGCGCACTTGCTGTGGCCACAGCCGCGTCTGCAGCTGCAGAAGCAGCAACAGCAGCAGCAGCAGCAGCAGAAGTGGTGTTGGGCGTTGACTGCACTTGGGCCTCGGCCGCCTGGGCCCGGTCAGCCGCCCACATCGCCCGAATGGCCTCCTCTTGTCGGCGCTCTTCTTCCTCTGCCTGCGCCGCCTCGTCGGACCGGTCGGCATCGCCATGGTCGTCAAGACTGCCCGGCGGCTTCTTCTGCGACCCCGCGTTGGAGTCGTTGCCGACCTTCTCCATCCCGTGTCCGTGTCCGTGTCGGTGGCTCTGTCCGTGGCCATGAGCCGGCCCGGCGCCAAAGCCATTGCGTCCCTTTTGGCTACCCGCCTTTCTCTTTCCATTGCTCGATTGGTTTCGCTGCATCCTGCCGTTCGCCGCATGTGCTGCATGCGATCCATGCAATGCACGTTTGGCATGTGGGAATCGCTCGGCGTCCGCACGGTCGCCGCCCGCATTCGCCGGCGAGTCACCACCGCCACGCCTTCGCAAGTGCAAATCGTCGCCTGCTGCTGCTTCGGGCTGCAGATAGTTCGCATAAGCATGCGGGTAACTGGCTGCATCCTGCCTCGGCGCTGGCTCTGGTTGCGGCGGCGCGGCGGGATGGTTGTAGAAGCGATCGTGATGATCGACCGAGTCTGACATCGTATGAGGTGGAGCCGCGCGAGGCCAGTCGGGCGGCGGCGGCGGCGGCGGCGGCGGCGGCGGCGCTGCTAGCCCGCTGCTCTGCTGTGACGCGCCGTGGTCCCCGTAACCGTCCTCCGGTGCTGCCGGCAGCAGCGGCAGCGAGAAGACGGCAGCACCGCCCGCGGGGACAGGCGGAAGCGGCGGCTGGTAGTCAAGCACAGGGACGCTGATGGATGGCGAATAGCCGTCGTTCTGCGGAGGGTCTCCGGCATACGGCGAATATAAGGCGGCTGGTTGAGCCGGCGGCGGAGGATAGTAGACAGGCGGCGGAGGAGGCAAAAGGCCCGGCTGGCTGGGTGGGGGTCCATTGGTTGGCGAGTAGGCATCCTGAGGCGATTGCTGCAGCTGCTCAGCACTGCCATAAGAAGCTGAAAAGGGACCGAGTGACTGTCCCGTCGATGCGTATACTTGTGGTGGTGGAACGGCGACCTGCAGCGGTGGCGGTTCAGCCGGATAAGGGCTGAAACCTAAGGGTGGTGGTATCACTGCTGTCGATGGCGGACCTGCTGGCGGTCCTGCCGGAGGTGGTGGATGATGCGCCACGGCAGCATTGTGGGCGAGACGGCGTGGAGGAATGGCTGGGAGAGGATGATGGGCCAGGCGCTTCATCTTGCGGACGTTGGCCTTGAAGGGGGGCGCCTCGGGCCACTCTGCGCGCCAGTAGACGACAATGTTGCCCATGCTGAGGGCCTTGGTGTGCTTGGCGGCGTAGTGCTGGATGACGGCCTCAAAGCCGAAATACTTGGTGTTGACGTCACACCCGCTGCACAGAAAGATCTCCTTGCGCAGCGGCTCCGTCAGCGGCCTCACCTTGAGGTCGAACACGTACTTCATGTTTTCCAGCGTCAGCTTCTGCGTGAACGGGCCCTCGGCCGGATCCGCCTTGGGCTCCTGTCCCGCCGCCCGCGCCGCCGCCGCCTTCTTTTCCACTTCCGTGTAGAACCGCTTGCGCACGTGCAGAAGAACGTCGACCGCAAACGCCGGCGCATTGTCCTTGGTCACCTTCTCGCCGTCGTCCCAGTCGCCGATGATGGCCTCGTCGGCGTACTTTAGAATGCTCAGCCGGACCGGCCCCTGGATCTCGTCCCACGCCGCATCGATCTCCTCCTTCGTCTTCTCTGCTGCGTCGGACGCTGCTGCTGCTGCCTGCGCTCCTCCCTCCTCCGCCGCTGTGTCCCGCCGAGCGAGAGGCGGAGGCTGACTGCCAGCACCGCCGAGTCGCAGGGCCTCTTCCGCTTTGGCTCGTTGTGCAAGCAGCCGCGGCCGCAGAAGGCTCCACGCGTCCTCATCCAGCGGCGCCTCGAATTTGAGAGCCGCACGAAAAGCAGGCATTTGCTCCAACACTGCCGGCAGCAACGGTGGATCAAACTGCAGTGCGCGACGCTCAATTTCGGCCCGTCGGCCACCAGCCGTTGCTTGTTCTGGGGCAGGCGACGGCGGCGCAGTCCCAGACGGCGCGGGTCCCTGCGCAGATGCAGGTGCAGCTTCAGGTGCCGCTGCTGGCGCAGCTGCTGGTGCTGGAGCTGGCGCAGATGGAAGAGCCGCTGCTGCTTGGGCACTGGGGTTTGACTGTGGGGCGGCTGGTGTGGATTTCCAATTGCCCAGCCCAGGAAACGAAGCTGGCTTGGCTTCGTAACCAGGGTACAGCAGCGTTCGCATGTTGGCGACGCCGCCCATGTCTGCAAACTTCTCCCACTTGGCCACGTCGGATCGGTGCTCGGCACCACGGGATGCCAGTCCCTTTTGCCATTCCTCGAGGGCTGGAGCACCCAGTTCCTGGGCAGAAATGAACTCTCTCTGCAAAGCCTCCACGTCCTCCGTCCAGAAACGTTTGGTAAAATCGCCCGATGGTGGCCGCTGTCCTCGTTCAATGGCAATGAGTGGTATAACGTTGAGATCTGGTGTTGCGAAAACAAATGGCAATGCCGGTATCAAAAGCATCGGACCGCCTGATATTAAAAAATCCACCTCCTAAATGGGGAGAAAAATTAAGATGATGCTTAAAAAAATAAGGAAAAGAGAAGAGGTATAAAGAGAAAGAAGCAAAAAAAGTCAGGGTCAAACAATTGGCCTCGTCTTACCTTGATTGACCTCTGTTCGAGACATTTGCTGCAGCAACGGACTCGAAATGGCCAGATGCTAGCAACCCCATCAGCACCGGGTCCGCCCAGTACCGGGTCCGCCGCGGGAACAGACCGACGCGTGTCCTGTTTCCTGCAAAACTGGCATGTGAGCGAGCAGGCAAGCCGCCACATCTCCAGTTCGGTTAGTCCTTTCAGAGGCCCCGGCATGCCACGCCAAAATATGCGCCTTGCACATCGCCAGATGTAGTTGGGCTGGAGGGGTTTGGTGGCAGACTTGGACGAGGCAGCAGGAGGCCGCTCAGAGGGAACGACAGCCGAAGCAGGATCAAGATAGACATGGAACAATTTGTTAACACATAACAAATTGCCCAGGGTTTTGGGAGGACAAAAAGTGAAGATGCGATGCCAGATCTCTGCAGGTAGGAGAGACCTATCTGCAGGCAGGCCGGATTGTCCGACGCTTGACGATAAAGAAGACACTTTATCGTCCTGCTTCAGCTTCTTGGACGGCACAGACTGTGTGTTTGTGGAAGGCAACATGCTCCTATCTTGGTCATGGGCTTTTCGCTTGCTAGGCCTCGGCCCCCTGCCAGAACGATGTGCAATTTGAGAGGTCTGCGAGGTCTCGCCCGCGCGGCCGTTGCTTGCTTTCGTGGCACCGTTCTCTTCCGGGGCAGCTCCTGCCACATCAACATAATATAGATCATTCATCATGATCGTACGAACTTGATCGTCAAGGAAACGATCAAATGGAAAAAAAGAAAGCCCAGCAGTGAGACAAGAAGGCAGTTCAGGCAAAAGCCGCTCTGACCAAGCAGCCGCTATGATCAAGCAACAGCCGCTGAAAAGACAGCCGCTGAATAAACAGCCGCTCTGGTCAAGCAAAACAGGTTTGCCAGGCCAGAAAAAAAAAAATGAAACAAAAAAATGAATGACAGATGCTGTGAAAAGAGCTAAGACGCCAGTGACGGGGTATTGAGAAAACAAAATAGCAAAAACAAAATCAAACAAACAAATGAGCCGCCTGTGAAATAAAGTAGGGATTCAGTCGACGCTTGTGACTGAGAAAAACAACGCGCGGAAAGACAGATTGCCACAAGCAGCCTGCCGCAGCGCCAGCGCCAGGACAACTGCAAAAAAAAGCAGTGCCCGGCTGCTGCCCACGTATTTCAGTATTTCAAGGTATGCCAGATGCAATAGAAAGCGCAAGGGGACAAGATGCCAGGGGATAGGTGATGTGGTTTGTTTGGCCGAAAAGTGAAAACATCGTCAGTTCCAGCGATGAAAGCAGTGTCGGAACTACAGTCTCTAGGCGGTTGTCAACGGTGGAAATTTTTCCTGGAGAAACAGCGAGAATCGTTAATTTTTTTTGTCTTTCTTTTGTTGTTGAGAGACGCACTGCGAGAACAGGAGGACGCGTCTCGTCGGGTGGCGTAGTTGTCCAAAACGAAAAAAGCAAGAGCTTGACGATGATGATGTGGAGTGATTGCAAAGCTTGAGTGGATAAATATATTTTCCGATCCGGTTTGATGAGTACGGAGGATTACTCGTGTGACAACGCAACGCACCTGCCCAAGTGATGATGTATTGCCCGTTTTAGCGCGCCTTCTCACTCATTTAGCTACATATCGCTCCCAACGGATTTCAACAGGATCCCACACCCTTTTGCAAAGGGCCTTGTTGTTTTGTTTCTTTTCCGTTTTCCTCCTTCATCTTTGAACTGTCTTTTGCTTTGGCTCCTCTATCTCGGACTGTCTTTTGTTTTCCCGCTTCTGCCGTCGAAACGCCACAGCAGCTTTAGCCGTTGCCCAGCCCCCTCAACACAAAAACATTGCGATAGCTCGTCACCGAAGCTAGCTGCGACCTGGCGATTCTGTGTGCAGCATCCCTCCGGAGGCGATGGCACGGATCTCGCGTGCTGTTGCCGTCGGCAGCGGCGCCATCTATGCTCTCTTAGCTGGTCTCGGAGACGTAGCGGCGGCGACAGCGAACACGGCAGCGAACACGGCAGGCTTGACGCCGAAGCACGAAGCCGGTCGATGTGCCATCCGGGGCCAGTGTGGGAGGCGCAGCCTCTTTGGCCCCGAGCTTCCGTGTGTTGACAATGGACTTGCGACGGAGCCGGAGGACGGGCTGCGCGAGCAGCTGGTTGAGCTCTGCGGGCCGAAATGGAGCAGCGGCGCTGTCTGCTGCACGCAAGACCAGGTGTGTGACATGAAGAATGCTGCAATGGTATCTGTTTTTATTCTGCATCGGTATCTGTTTCCTTGCTAATGCATTCCCACCCGTCTGCAGGTGGCTGCGCTGAAAGACAACCTGGCGACGGCGAGCCAGCTGATCGCGTCGTGCCCGGCGTGCAAGGACAACTTTTTCAATCTGTTTTGCACGTTTACGTGCTCGCCGGACCAGTCGCTGTTTGTCAACGTGAGCGGGGCGGCGGAGAAGGGCGGCAAGCAGCTGGTGACGGAGCTGGACCAGCTGGTGTCGGACGAGTACGGGGCCGGCTTCTACGACAGCTGCAAGGAGGTCAAGTTTGGGCCGACGAACTCCAAGGCGATGGCGCTGATCGGCGGCGGCGCCGAGAACTACACGGACTTTTTGGCCTTTCTGGGCAAGCAGCGGCTGGGCGGGTCGCCGTTCCAGATGAACTTTCCGCGCAGCGGCGACGGCGACGACTATGGCGAGCCGGGCATGGCGGCGCTGCCGATGCGGCCGAAGCGGTGCAACGACGAGGACGCGAATTTCCGCTGTGCCTGCATCGACTGTCCGGCGGTGTGTCCGGAGCTGCCGGCGCTCAAGGAGGCCGGGCAGTGCCGCGTCGGGGCGCTGCCGTGTCTGTCGTTTGCGTCGGTTTTGATCTACGGCGTGTGCGCGGCGCTGGCCGTGGCCTGGACGGCGCTGCACAGCGGCTGGGTGGCCGCCAAGACGCGCAGCCGGCAGGGGCTGCCGCTGCTGCACGACCCGAACGGCGGGTACGCAGACGACGAGGACGACGACGACGACGACGAGGTGGCGGCGGACGACCGGCGCCACGCGTTTCTGTACGACATGATGCGGCGGGCGGCGGGTGGAGGGTCCGGCGCGCTCACAGGGGAAGAGGAGGAGGCGCCGCGCGAATACGTGGTGAACACGGTCGTCAGCGCGGTGTTCCGGCGGCTGGGCGGCTGGGCGGCGCGGTTTCCGGGCATCAGCATCGGGGCGAGCCTGGCGGTGGCGGCGGTGCTGAGCCTGGGCTGGCTGCACTTCCGGCTGGAGAAGGAGCCGGCGCGGCTGTGGGTCAGCCCGGGGTCGGCGGCGGCGCAGGAAAAGGCGTTTTTCGACGAGCACTTTGGGCCGTTCTACCGGGCGGAAAAGGTGTTTCTGGTCAACGACACGCAGGCGTCGGGGCCGGGCCCGGTGCTGAGCTACGACACGCTGGTGTGGTGGATGGGGGTCGAGGCCAGCATCGCGCAGCTGCGGGGGCGCGAGTATGGGCTGGCGCTGGACGACGTGTGCTTCAAGCCGACGGGGACGGCGTGCGTGGTGCAGTCGGTGACGGCGTATTTTGGCAACGAGCCGGGGCTGGTGGACCGGGCGGGGTGGGCGGACACGCTGCGGGCGTGTGCGCGGCGGCCGGTGGAGTGCCGGCCGGCGTACGGGCAGCCGCTGGAGGCGGAGGCGATTCTGAGCGGGTACGGCGGCGGGGTGGACGGGGTGGCGGAGGCGACGGCGATGACGGTCAACTGGGTGGTCAACAACCACGGCGACGGGACGGCGGCGCTGCGGCGCGCCATGGACTGGGAGGCGGCGCTGCGCGACCGGCTGCTGCAGGTGCAGGCGGAGGCGGCGCACCGGGGCCTCCGGCTGTCGTTTTCGACGGAGATCAGCCTGGAGGAGGAGCTGAACCGGTCGACGAACACGGACGCCAAGATTGTGGTGCTCAGCTACCTCGCCATGTTTGTGTATGCGTCGCTGGCGCTCGGGGCGACGACGCTGTCGGCGGGCGACCTGGTGCGGCACCCGGCCGTCGTCCTGGTCGAGTCCAAGGTCGGGCTCGGCCTCGTCGGCGTGCTCGTTGTCGTGCTCTCCATCGCCGCCAGCATCGGGCTCTTTTCCTGGGCCGGCCTGCGGGCGACGCTCATCATCGTCGACGTCATTCCCTTTATCGTGCTGGCCGTCGGCGTCGACAACATCTTTCTGCTCGTGCACGAGCTGGAGCGCGTCAACGCGAGCCACGGCGACGAGCCGGTCGACCAGCGCGTCGCCCGGGCGCTCGGCCGCATGGGCCCGTCCATTTTGTTCTCGGCCCTGACGGAGACGGCGTGCTTTGCGCTGGGCGCCTTTGTCGGCATGCCGGCCGTGCGCAACTTTGCCATCTACGCGGCCGGCGCCGTCTTTCTCAACGCCGTGCTGCAGGTCACGGGCTTTGTGTCGGTGCTGGCGCTCAACCAGGCGCGCGTCGAGGCCGGCCGCGCCGATCTGCTGTTCTGCATCCGGGTGAAGACAGGGCGGGTGCGGTTGCTTTCGGCTGTCGGCGGAGGCGAAGGCCGGCTGCACGGGGGACACCTCGGCGGACTCGGCGGTGGAGGCGAAGGCCGGCTGCAGCGCTTCATCCGGCAGCGGTATGCGCCGACGCTGCTGAAGCCGAGCGTGAAAAAGGCGGTGCTGGGCGTGTTTGCCGGCGTGTTTGCGGCAGGGGTGGCGCTGATTCCGTTTGTGCAGCTGGGGCTGGACCAGCGGGTCGCCATTCCGGACGGGTCGTACCTGATTGATTTTTTCAACGACCTGTACGCCTACTCGGACGTCGGGCCGCCCGTCTACTTTGTGACGCGGGGGCTGAACGCGACGCAGCGGCCGCACCAGCAGGAGCTGTGCTCGCGCTTCCCGGCGTGCCAGCCGACGTCGCTGACGGGGCTGCTGGAGCAGGAGCGCAAGCGCAGCGGCGCGTCGTTCATCGCCGCGCCGACGGCCAGCTGGATCGACGATTTCTTTCTCTGGCTCAACCCGGACTTTGAGCGCTGCTGCGTCGACGCCGACCCGGACCCGGCCCGCGCCGGCCGGACGCGGCCGTGCTTTGCCGGGCGCCAGCCGGCCTGGAACGTCTCGCTGGCCGGCATGCCCGAGGGCGCCGAGTTTGTGCACTACCTGCAGCGCTTCCTGCAGGCGCCGACGACCGAAGACTGCCCGCTGGGCGGCCAGGCCGCCTACGGCACGGCCGTCGTCGTCGACGCCGCCGCCACGGCCGTGCCGGCCAGCCACTTCCGCACCATGCACGCGCCGCTGCGCAGCCAGGCCGACTTTATCGGCGCGTACGCGGCGGCGCGGCGCATCGCCGCCGACATTGGCGCCGCCACCGGCGCCGACGTCTTCCCCTACAGCGTCTTCTACGTCTTCTTCGACCAGTACGCCTCCATCACCGCCCTCACCGCCGCCCTGCTCGCCGCCGCCGTCGCCCTCGTCTTTGCCGTCGCCTGGGCCCTGCTGGGCACCCCCGCCACCGCCGCCGTCGTCGCCGCCACCGTCGCCATGACGCTGTGCGACATTGTCGGCGCCATGGCCCTGCTCGGCGTCTCGCTCAACGCCGTCTCGCTCGTCAACCTCGTCATCTGCGTCGGCATCGCCGTCGAGTTCTGCGCCCACATTGCCCGCGCCTTTACGTTTGCGCCGGGCCCACACTCAAACGACTCGATCGTCCACGCCGCCTTTTTCGCCTCCCCCCGCGACCGCCGCGCCGCCGCCGCCCTCGGCCACGTCGGCGCCTCCGTCGTCTCCGGCATCACCCTCACCAAGCTGCTCGGCGTCGGCGTCCTCGCCTTCACCCGCAGCAAAATCTTCGACATCTACTACTTCCGCGTCTGGCTCGCCCTCGTCGTCTTTGCCTCCACCCACGCCCTCGTCTTTCTGCCCGTCGCCCTCAGCGTCGGCGGCGGCCGCCAGTACGTCGACGCCGACGACGACCAGGGCCTGCCCGCCGACCTCGCCAGCCGCCTGCGCGAAGCCCACGCCCACGCCGCCAACGGCTACAGCTACCACGACGACGACGACGACGACGATGAAAACGACTACGAAAACGACGAGGCCTAGAAACCCCGCGTCGCCGGGGCTGCCCGCCGCTGTGCTGCCGTGGGAGGCCGCCACCGCTGCCTGGCAAGGCCCTCGCTCAAAGACCAGGTCCAGCTCTGGCGCACGGCCAAGGACGCTGCCGCACCAGACAGAGACAAACCCCACAGCGGCGCCGGCTGCAGACTGGATGCCGCCCAGCCGCACGACGCCACTGATGGGCTGGTCGGCCGTCGACCCGGGATCCCAGACTCGAACACGTGCCGGTGGCAGGCCGATCGGAGGTTGCAAGGCGGCAGCAGCAGAGGCAACAGCAGCAGCGGCGGCAGAGGCAACAGCGGCGGCAGCGGCAGCGGCAGCGGCAGCGGCAGCGGCAGCGGCAGCGGCAGCGGCAGCGGCAGCAGCAGCAGCGGCAGCGGCAGCAGCAGCAGCAGTCGTCCATCGCTCAGTCTTTTACCGTCATTTACTCTTCTTCCATCCATTGCAGAAGGCGCCGAAACTGAAGAAGCATAGTGCAAAGGCCTAGGATTCTATTGTCTGGGGTTTTGTTTCTCCGTCAGACGGGGTTGTGTCGAGGCCTTGACTTCGTTGTGTTTTGTTTCTCGCGTCAGACGGGGTTGTGTCAAGACCTTGTCTTTCTTGTTTCCCTGTCGAGACTTTGTCCGATCACCTTTTTCTTTTGTCCTCTTTTTGTTTCTCACCAAAGAGGCGTCTCACCACTTTCATTGTTGAGCCTTGCACACTTTGTAATACCTATAATCTGTCTCTAGTATTCGTCTGTGTTCTCTTTGCAGTCTGCGGTAGTATTATTCGCTTGTATTCTCTTTTAGCTTTGGGGTATTTTCCATTGTCTTCTCTTGGGACTCATCGCTGCGCATCTTGTAAAGCTATCATTACTTAATGCAATGTCACGCACACGCGCTACAGTGCCGCCGAGCAGGGAAAACAAAAAGGAAGGACCGGCTGCCAACGCCGCAGACTTGCTTCCTTCTGAATTGCCGAAAAGACAAAAAGAAAAAAAGAGGCTAGCGTGCGCGAATGGCCCCTGCCCCTTCCCTTATCACCTGTCTCGTGGTTGCCCTCTTGTGTGCATTTGCTCACAAATTCTCTTGGCTAATGCAAGGTCGACCTCCATTTTGCAATTTACTCGTAATTCTGTTCAAAAGCTCGAGTACAACATGCGTCCTAGGCCAAGCCTGAAAGCCGCCCCCTGCTGCTCGGTGGACCGCCACCCCCAAAAAGGAGCTGCGAAAAAATAAAAATTGGGCCAAGCACAGAAAACTGCTAAAAAACCGACGAAAAACGGCGGCAGTCCCGCTCGGCAAATCGTTTTTCACTGTTCTGTGTGTTTTTTTGGTCCTTTATTTTTTGGCCCTTTTATTTTTGCCCCTGTTCGTCGATCAGCGCTGGACGGCGCACCAGCTCGTCCTTGACGCAGACCAAAAGACAAAAGACCAAAAAAGGCAAGCTAAAGTATCGGGCACATGCCGCCGACGCAGCCCTGTTTTCTTGCAAAAAACACCTGACAGCAGCTGGGAAGCTCTTCTGTGCAAGGATGGTCTCGGGGAGAAGCTCTCCTGTCTGTGGATGGTCTCGAGGAGAAGCTCTCCTGTCTGCGAATGTACTGAGTACTTTGACCTCGGACGACAAAGCATCCGTCTCCTACGATAAGCTGCAATGTGCATCCATTATACTTGTAAAGATATCCACTGTTCGACGTACGACAAAGCAATACGACCTTGTCCGTCCTCCTTACGGAGTGCTCCGTACAGACAGACACGCCGAGAGCCGGCCTGCTGCCGAGCATGGAACAAATTTCTGACAGAAAGACATCGCCGGGACCAGCTGCAACGCAAAACCGACGATCTACGAGTAAGGGGGCTGGGTTCCCTCGGCTGACAGGTAATACGAGTACTTTGTATTACGTCGTACATTGCAGATTGCAGAGCATCACGGCTTTGCAAAACGACACCACGAAGCTGTTTACCTGGACAGTGTAAAGAGAGCGGATGGCACAGAGCGAGCGGACCCGCGAAAGAGCGAGAAAGCGAAAAAGCGACAGAGGAATGAAAGTGCAAAGAACACGAGAGTCAGGATTTTGGCCACCATTGGATCTAACATCTGCCGATGGCCCAGCTTCCCACAAGCGGCCACCACCTCCACCCTTTCGCTCCACTCGCCGCTCCTCCCCCACCTTTGCTTTGTCGAGCTTTTTTGGTTGCTCTGCGGAGTCCTCCCACTAATCCCGGGAGATGGCAGCTAAAAGGCTCCCCCCCAATGGCTCCGAACGTCGAGTCAGCATTTCTTACCTTTCAGTCTTTCAACCGCACCATCCGCGAATGGCCTAGACTGTGGACCCCAGACGAACACTCGACCAAGTCAGACTACGGAGTAATACAGAGTCCTAACCTCAGACTATGAGTATTACATCCTTCGTCGCACACCCGAACCTGGCCAAACCTGCTTGAGCCCTCGTCCCATGAACGCCATGAACGGGATCATATGGCCGGTCTGCAATCACGAGGTGGCAAAAGTCACACAAAGGGCTTCCAGGGCCCGGCTGTCCGTCCCAGCCTCTTCCCAAGCACCACAGCGTGAGGTGAAGCAGACGTCAGCCAGCCTCGTCAGCGCACTCGTAAGAGTAAACCCAATAAGACGGAGCACAGCTGACGATTCGCATGGACGGCAGTGAAAATGGGAACTCAGAGACACGCTCAGAGACAGTAATCTAAGGCAGACACAAAATCAGTGGGAAAGATTTCCTTGGCCGTAGTGGTCTGCTTTTCCCCCTTTTCCTCTCTTCTTCTTTCTCTTCACTCCCCTTCTTCAGCTGCCGACCTTCTCTCCCGCCATCAGTCGGAGTCAATCGTCGGCGGGATGAACCGCGCTTGCAGTCCTCCTCTCCTCCCCCACTCCCTGCTTGCCCCCTTCTCTCCCAGCTCGACGGTCCTTTTCCCATTTGCCTCCCTGCCATTTTTGCCTCGCCCTCCTTCCCCCCTTGTCCGGCTACCCGGCCAATTGTTTTGCATGAGTATCCATATACCTCATCTCGTACCGGAACTACTCCATACTACTCGTAAAGCTGTTCCTGGCTCAAGGAAGAAACAGCCTGCCCACAGACATCGTCTGGAAACCAGGGTGTGGCCAGTGTCTACAACCTACCGAGAAAAAAAAATTGACGAGGAGGGACGTGCTAGCTTGCATGATGCCCCTGGTTAGCTTAGGAAAAAGAAAAAAAGACAAAAACACACACACGACGGAGGCCGTGTGGGCTGAAGAGAAGGAGAAAATAAAGAGGCTGCCCCCATACCCACACGTCCCATCTTTTTTTCTTGGTTCTTGGTTCTTCTTGGTTCTTGCTTCTTTCTTTCCGGATGATGGCGGAAACATCCCAACTGAACTGTGTCTATTCTCCTTCCTTCCATGGCTCTCCAAATCTCCCAAATCTGATCAGAGGGACCCCATCTCGAGCTAACAATATAAAAATAAATCGTTAGAGCCAAAGAACATCGGCAGAGCCGGCCGATGTAGCTTTGCAAGTGAGAGTGACAACACTGAGATAAAATCGCCATGCGTTTGCGTCAAAGGAAAGCAATAGTGATAATTTCAATGTGGCTATATATGTGAGGGAGAGAAAAAAGGTTCCTCGGCTCATTATCAGTTAACTAAACCCCCCCCCCCCCCACCCCCCCCTCCTCCTCCTCCCCCATCCTTTTCCTACTTTCTCTCTAGAAGAGGTTCCTACCGGCTTATATCTTTGTTCATAAAAGTATTGCCTCTTGCGGTAGACGAGTGTGTGAAAAGGTTTTGTGAGATCTTGTCTGCCTGGTGTACTACACGTAACTGTTTAGACCCCTTTTTTCTTTCTTTTTCTTTCTTTTGTCTTTAGGTTGATTTTGCCTTTCCCCATTCCTTTCTATAGTCTCCTTGATCTTTTTTATTTTTTTTTGTTTGTTTGTTCTTGTGTGTACGACCTAGGTGGTGGAAAGGTCAGTGCTGCCGTCTATTCATTCTTTCTCTCTTCTTATTATTGCCAACGTTTCTTCCCTCCACTTTTTTCGATTCCCTACGTAAATTTAAATTGCTCGGGACTTGCTTCGACCTCATCATACCTCTCTCTCTATCCTATTGTTCCTTTTTTAAACCACAGCTCTTCCTACTCCCAGCTGCACATTCAAAAAAAAAAAAAAAACACACTTTGCCAAGCCACTACATACCCAAGCACATTTTTCATATGCAGATATATCACCCCCACCCCCCTTTTACTTTCTGATATCCTCGTCTCTTCTGCCATTCGCTTGTTGTTTTTTCCCGTCGTCGACAAGGGCAATCTCGGGGGTGATCCAAGAACTCCGCCGATCGGAATCAGAGACCGACACACGGGGGGGCAGAGCCCACACACAGGATACAAGAGGGCCAAGGGCAAAAAAAAAAGGAGGCGAAGAAAAGAGGGAAAAGAGAGTTTTGTTGATTTTCCCAACAAGACAGTCGATTTGAGGATTTTTCGGGTCGACCGGTTCGCCGCCATGGGTCGCATCACCGACCAGGTCTTTGATGCTCTCGTGAACCACTGGTTGCTTGCGGCCGTTGTTGCCGTCGTGGCCTATCTGGCCAGGAACCGCTACCACAACGGACTGAACAAGTATCCCGGCCCTTTTCTGGCCTCTCTGACGGACTGGTGGCGCTTCTACGATGTGTACAAGCGCCGGCCCGAGGTCACGCACCGGCGGCTGCATGAGAAATATGGCGCCGTCGTCCGGCTGGGCCCGAATACTCTGTCGTTTTCGGATCCCAGAGCTCTTCGGACCATATACGGCCTGAACAAGGGTTTCATCAAGGTTTGTTTTTGCTTTGGGATTATGCCCCCCCCACCTTTTCTCACTTTTGCTTTACTTTCCTTCACTTTCCTTTTGCTTTACTTTCCTTCACTTTCCTTTTGCTTTACTTTCCTTCACTTTCCTTTTGCTTTACTTTCCTTCACTTTCCTTTTTCTCTCCATTTTTCTTCCACACTTTCCCAAAAGCTAACCAAAAAGTCTGATTTCTATGTCGTCCAGCAGTCGGTGGTCAAGGGCCACAGCCTGGCCAGTCTGTTCAGCACCACCGACAATGATTTCCACCAGCAGTTTCGCCGCTGCGTCAACTCGGCCTTTGCCATGTCGGCTCTGGTCCAGTACGAGCCCTTTGTCGACAACACCACCCGGCTCTTCCTCAAGCAGACCGAACGCATCTTTGTCAACAACCCGCAGGGCTGCGACTTTACGCGCTGGCTCCAGTTCTATGCCTTTGATGTCATTGGCGAAATCACCTACACCAAGCGCCACGGCTTTATCGAGAAGAACGAGGACATTGATGGCATTGTAGCCTATCTGTCCAAGCTGTTTCTTTATGTTGCTCCGGTACGTATTGGCGTTTTGGCGCTGGTTGCTGGCTGCTTCTGTGTCCTCTCGGCCTGCTACCAGTTTATATGAAGCACTGTTTTCTGCAGGTGTCTTTTTTTTTTTTTTTTTTTTTTTTTTTTTTTTTTTTTTAGGGGGAATTGTTTTTTTTGGGTTGTTAACGCCACGAGAGCCAAAAAACAATGAGCGCCAC
>JADHKP010000003.1:568392-589229 GCA_019925385.1 Raffaelea deltoideospora | reverse complement strand
GGGTTTTTTTTTGTTTTTTTTTTTTTTTTTTGGGTTTTTTATTTTTTTTTTTTTTTTTTTTTTTTTTTTTTTTTTTTTTTTTTTTTTTTTTTTTTTTTTTTTTTTTTTTTTTCCCCTTCATTCTTTTTATTTCTTGCTGACCGCCAGATCGGCCAAATACCCATTCTCGACCGCCTCTTTCTGAAAAACCCAATCTATCTGAAACTGTCGCAGTACGGCATCATCGACTCGACCTTCCCCGTGGCCAAGTTTGCCCGGGCCCGCATGGCCGAGCGGCTGCCCGGCTTTGGGGACGACAAGGGCCCGCTGCTGCCCACATCCGCAGCGGCGACGGAGGCTGCCGAGAAAGGCGACCTGATCAAAGCCTTCCCGCCGGCCGACGGCGATATCGACAGCAGCGCCAATGGCAGCGCCAATGGCAGCATCAGCAGCAGAAAACGTCCGACGGTGGACCTGTTGTCCAAATTCATAGCCGCCAAGGAGGCGCGGCCCGATTTCATGACGGACACGCTGGTGCAGACCATGGCCGTGTCCATGGCGTTTGCCGGCTCCGAGACGACGGCGATCTCGCTCTCGGCCGTGTTTTACTATCTGCTGCGCACCCCGCGGGCGCTGGCGGCGCTGCGCCGCGAGCTCGATGACGCCGCCCGGCGCGGCCTGTTCAGCGACTACGAGACCGGCCTGGTCACGTGGCACGAGAGCCAGAAGCTGCCGTACCTCGACGCCTGCGTCAAGGAAGCCTTCCGCCTGCACCCAGCGCCGGGCCTGCCCATGGAGCGCATTGTGCCGGCCGGCGGCACCGAGATCGCCGGCCGCTTTGTGCCGGGCGGCACCATCGTCGGGTGCTCGGCCTGGGTGCTGCACCACAACAAGGACGTCTTTGGCCCGGACACGGACACCTACCGGCCGGAGCGCTGGCTCGTCGACGACGAAAAGGTGGCCGCGGCCGCTGCGGCCGCCGGAGAGAGTCTCGCAGGACCCGCAGCCACGGCAGCGCGCGAGCGCGAGGAGCAGCGCATCAAAGAGATGAACGGCATGATGCTCCAGTTCGGCATGGGCTCGCGGACGTGCATTGGCAAGAACATCAGCCTGCTGGAGATCTACAAGGTCGTTCCCAGCCTGCTGCGACGATTCGAGGTAAGTCCTTTTCTTTTTCTTTTTCTTTTTTTCTTTTTTTTTTGGTTCTATCTGTCTGTACTTTTACAATACTGACAAACAAGATCAAATTCCTCGACCCAAAGCTCGAGTGGGAATTGGTCAATGCCTGGTTTGTGAAGCAGAAAAACTTCTGGACCACGTTCGAGCTGAGAGAACTGGTGAAGCCAGAGACCAAGCACGACGAGTGACGAAATCAGGGGGTGAAAGCAACGAGAAACGGCCTTTTATGTCTTTTTTTGTGTGTGTGTGTTGGCATTTGGCGGATCGACTGGTTTCTGTGATGTGGTGGAGGAGAGAAGGCATGTCTCCTTCACTCTTGTTTTTTTATCACTTTCAAACTTGTTTCCGTCTCGTCTTTGGTCATATAGCAGGGCTTATTATTTCTCATTATAGAATATCGTATAAACGCTTCATAAGGCTATAACCAATTCGATTTTTTTTTCTTTCTCACTGATACTGGCCGCTGCCCTGCCTCTTCACGTTTTCGTAGGCATATAAGAGTTGTTTTCACTTCTCTGGTGCTGCGCTTTGCGCGATGACGGCTTCGTTGGCCGCCGGCGCCGGCGTTTTCAGAATCGTGTACTCGTATTGCCAGCCTTGGCGGTGCATGTCGGCGCGGACGCGGTAGTTGCTATCGGAAACGCGCAGGGTGTTGAGGTCGATGTCGGCAAAGCTCATGCGGTCTTCTCCCACCTGGATCTCGCCGGAGGCACCGGCGATCGGCTGGGCCAGCTGGGAGATACCGTAGGCATTGCAAAAGACCACGGCACAGGTGTTTTCAAAGGCGCGGGCCACGAGGACGGAGCGCAGAAACAGGACCTCGCAGTCGGGGTTGATGGCCAGCGCGGCCGCGTCGACGTCCTTGGTGGGGTCCCAAAACGACGGAACAAAGATCACGTCGGCGCCATCGGCCACCAGCGCCCGGAAGGCCTCCGGAAACGCCAGGTCCCAGCACACGAGCATGCCGGCGCGGACCGGCCGCGACGGATTGCTGCTGTCGGCGCTGCCCCACGTCCACGGCGTGTCAAACGCCCGGTGCGGCGGCCAGAGCACCGTGCTGCCGGCTGCCGCCGCCGCCGCCGCCGTCGGCGCCGCCAGGTAGGCCCGCTCGGGATGCCACAGATTCACCTTTTGGTAGCTGCTCAGCACCTCGCCCGAGCCGCCGGCGACAAAGTAGGCCATGTTGCGCAGCTTCAGCGGGCCATCGTCCGCCGTCAAGGCCAGCGTCGTCGGCCGGCCTGCCGCATCCGTCCGGACCGTGGCCAAATGCGCCTCGACAATCGTGCCCGGCACAATGCTAATGTTGAGCTCGCGCGCCAGCTCCTGGTAGCGGGCCAGATACGCGCTAGACTTGACAACGGCAGACACAAAGTCCGGATGCCCCGCCGTCCACGACGTGAGATGGTACTCGGGCAGAATGGCCACGACGGCGCCGCCAGCGGCGGCCTCGCGGATGCGGCCGGCTGCGTAGGCGAAATTGGCCTCCACGTCCAACGGCTTCTTTGGTCAGCTATGAAACTAAAAAACGCAAAGCATCTTGACAGTTTCGAGACGGGAGGGTCGTAAGAATGGCGGGATGTACGAGATTAATACTACACCTTTGGCATGAACTGAATGATAGCAACTCTGTAAAGAGGCGCCATGGTCGGTCAATACTTTTTTTTCTTTGGCAAACAAACGAGATAAGGGCTCACGATGGTTGCCTCGGATTCCGAGATGAAAGGCAATGGAGTTGTGGGATGTGGCCAAAAAACGATGCACAAGTAGAAGGAGCCAAGTCAAGGGAGAAGGAACCACGTACAATGGGTCAAAGTAGAAGGAGCGACGCTGGATCGGCGGTTTTTATATCAGTAGAGGCCACCAAACGGGAAACAATGCGGTTTGCCAGCCGGTTTAATGGTAGCTTGCGCAGCAGACCAATAGACTGAGACTCGTTCTTGCATGCAAACAGCTCAGAAGCCGAGCCACTGCCATCTAGATAGGTTCCGAAAGGTCAAAATCACTCAAAAACCTCACGCCTCTGCCAGAGAGCTTGGCAACTAGATTACTACATTTAGTAGGTCTAACTATTCGTCTGTAGCGTAGTGCCATAATGGTCGAACACGGTCGGTCCTTTCACAGCTGACTGTGTCCTTCATTTTAGTGTCTCTTTTTTATTTTTTTTTTCATTGTCTTTGTGCTTTCTAAACTTTGTGAGACGTTCATTCTCTCCTATTTATGCCACTTCGCCGAAACCTTTTACGTTTTTTGTTGACGCCGCCGAAATCCATGCAAAATACGCTACTCCTTCCAAAAAGAAATCCCTGCCTCTAACCGCTCTAAAAGCTATGCCCTATGCCCTTTCTTTGTGTTTTACAAGATTGTGCCAAAGCTGCCAAAGTTAGACCGTGTAGGGCTAGAGGTGAAAGAACAAGAACCAGGAAACCAAAGCCAAAAACTTACCCAAAAGTCCTTTTGATGCTTCGGACGTAGTATTCGTTCCAGTTTCGCTTCGTGACCTCTTCCTGGCCGATGGGCACGCCCGTCCACGACACGCGCATGACGGTCACGCTGTCGACATCGTTCTGGTCAAAGTCGATTTTGAGAGTCGAGTAGTGGCCTTCGGGCCACTGCTTCAGACGCCAGCTCTGCACAATGTGCGTCGGCTGCTTCAGCTCCACGTAGGAGCCGGCCACGTTGCCGTCAAACAGCTCGAACTTGCCGCCCGCATGCGCGCCCTCAAAAACCCGCGGCGCGGCGTGCGTGAAAGCAGCCAGCCGCTGCGGGTCCGTAAAGGTCTGGAACAGCTCCTCAGCCGTGGTGCGGAACTCCTCCTGGTCGGTCACCGAGGTCGTGTTGACGACGTGGCCCTTGTGGACGCCCGAGCCGGCAGCCGAGCCGGACGCCGCCGCCTTCTCGGCCAAGCTCTTTTTCGACGGGTACGTCGGCGGCGGGTTGAACTTCTTGGATGGATCTACGCCGGGCGGGTGCTGGATGTCTTTGCCGTGCTCGGCGATCAGGGCGGGCGAGAGCTCCAGGAATTTTTTGCGCAGCTGCGGCACGAGCTTCGACCGCACGAGCTCCTTGACCGGCTGCTTCTCCTTGCTATCCGAGTAGATGTCGATTTCAAACTGGGAAATACGTGTCAGTACGCAGAACGTCTTGAGGCACATCCTATAGTCACATAGACCATCGAACGGGGCGTCGAGCCTCGCCGAGCCACTCCTATATCACATACCACAAACTCGTCTTCCTCTGTGTCGTGGGCCACTTCCGGAATGGTTATCGTACCGCTGACATCCTCGTCTGTAGAGGTGGAGCCTGAAAGCGCAAGGAGGTAAGTGTCTTGCCGCATTTCCAGTCGTGATCTTCTCGTCCCCTGCTACTGGGCCGTATTACAGCTCGCTCTCCCACATTGCAGCATACCTTTGTACTCAAGCACCAGCCTCACGTCATATATAGTAATGACCTTGCCCTTTCTCTGGCTGACATCCACATCGCCATCGGAACTGACAACCTTGGAGATCCGCGCCTTGACGTCGCCCTCCTCGGCTTGCAGCTGTGTCAAGTTTTGCTCAAACCAGTCCTTCGCCCAAGCCGAGGCATCCTTGTTCACCCAGTGCCAGTTGTTCGGGTTGTGCAGAACCATTGTGCTAAACGGGGGAGGAGGAGGAGGAGAAGCGACAGGTTCCGAGGCGCCGAAAGCCGCTATCTAAATACTATCCAATCATACCGTCAGCATCCGCCGATCCCCCAGGAACTTGCAGAGAAATCGCAGGGTACGTTTAACAGCGAGAAGAAGAGGCCAAAAAGGCCAAACACACGGGTCTGGAAGCGCAGCCGACAAAATAGTAGAAGCGGGAAATCAGAGATGGCTTTTAAAACCACAGCAAAAATTGTCATCAAAGGAAGGGAGTACAAGTCGCCCTATGACTGGTGCCAGCTGGTAATCTCATCATGTGAAGGAAAATGAAGTAAAAGCGAACAACAAAAAAAAAAAAAAAAAAGCAATGGAAGAGACAAGAGCAGGAGCTGGTAAGACAAAACCTCAACAAGCTCTCTTGCTGGCAGGATAAGAAGCAAAAAAAAATTCGATCAATTGGCTTACCGTGACGAAATTTCTAGCAAGTGCAGCTGTCGCAACGAACAGCAAAGTCGTCTGGCAATTCAACAAGACAAAGAAGAAAGTGAAATGGTGTTCGGGGCCCTTCAGTGTTACTCGTAGAAACGCAATGGGCGATATGATGGCGTTGGTGTGAAAAAAGGGAAAAAAGACAGGCAATAAAAACCACAAGGCCCTCCCCTTCTTTAGGTGGAAGGTCAGTGGCTTTTGCTGGTGGAGGACGAAAGACAGAAGTGCATGGAAACACCGGCAAAGATTCCATCTTGTTCGGCGGCGTGGATCGTTAGGCTGGCAAATTCTCGCCTCTTTTTTTTTCAGGTGGGGTATCCACCTGTGGCTCACCGCCTTCCAGTCTTGGGAGGGTCCCGGTTGGTTGCGCGGAAAGCTAGCTGCTTTTGTCGCTGCAAGGAGGGTTTTAAGGCCTGTGCTTATCCATACATCGTGCGCAGATATGGATAAGGATACGGACGGAGTACGGATATGCAAGAATGTGCTCCGTATTGCTGCAACCCTGCTGCTCCCTTCGAAAAAGGAGCCAGTAGAAGAGCTGCCTGTCCATGTGCAGCCACATACAGAGATATTCTAACGGTTTGATGGCTGGAGGAGCACTGCTTTTTAGTTCCGAGTACCCGCCCTTACGGATTACGATGTAAAATGACGAGAAACGCGCAACGAAGCAAAATGTGAGTGTGAGTGCCGAGCAAGACGACGTATTACTCGTACGTTGTATGGCTCTTAACAAGCGGGATTGACTCGCATGAGTAACTTTGCACGAGTAACTTTGTACGAATAGCTTCGTGCCAGTAGCTTCGCACCAGGTAAATCTAAGGCACCCGGTCAAGACCCTGAGAATTGGCGTCAACATGGGTGATTGTGAGTGTTTCTGGCCCAGCGGCCATTGCGTGGTGCAGCTGATGAGCAAAAGCAGTGCCGCATGCGAAGAAGTGCAAAATAGTGATAGCCACGCCGCAGGACACGCGGGACGTGGCACCTAAAATAAAACAAAAGTTTGTCAGGCTCTTTTTTTGTGCACCAGGCCGCTTGGTTGCCGTCGACCAAAATATCAGCTCACATTGCAAAATGCAGAGGGGAGAGTCGTGCCTTGTTGTGCAGGCCTTCGAAATTGGCCGTCGCCGTTGTACTGCAGTCGCCGGCTCTACCAGCCCAGGAACATATCCCATATGGATACAAAAGGCAAAATGAATCAAAATAAATCTGCAGGGCTCTGGAGCCTATTGGGGGCCAGGCAATGCAGGTCTTGAGGACAGCGGCCAGGGCCGTCGTTCACGGTCTGCGCATGCGTACCGCGCGCCCTCCACTCTATCACTCTATATGGGATGTCATGTCTCTCTGCAGCAAACAGACGGGTCCAAAATATATTCCGCGCTTCACACCGGGGAGACAATATCGATTTGGCCAACCAGCCAGCAGCTATTTCTGACTGCTGTGACTCTGACATGCAGCTGTTGGCAGGATGAGATGCACTTTGGGCGCCGTCTGAAAGACGGGATTGAAACGGCAGAACCAGAGCAAAAGGACTTTTTTTTTTTTTTTTTGCACCCCGAGTTAATACATAGCGGGGAAAAACATTCATCTCTCTCGTCGAGTCACGAGAGCGGCGGCGAAACTGAAAAGGAGAAAGTTCAAGACACTGAGCCAAGCTCAGAAGCCCTTGTGGCACATTGGTACATCACACATGACACCGTCTCCGGACAGATTGGAAACTAGAACAAACAAGCAAAGAAAGAAAAGATGAAGGATCCAGAGGAAGAAGGAAATGTCGAGGTGGGAAAGGAATAGCAATAAAGATAGGAAATCAGGAATATTGGGTAGAAAAGCAGGGAGACCCCATGAATCGGACGACAACTCAGAGGTTGTTTACAAAGCCAGGCTCCTGGGAAGGATTGGAGCGAAGGAAGCAGGCTCAAGCCTACCACCACGATGGTAGGCTGTCTGCTCTTTCGTAGTCGACGGGATGTACTCGTATTACAGAGTGCGACATGCGGTACAGGAGCAGCGAGCGCGAGTTTCTTGGTCAATTATCACTCTGTGGTATGGAGTAATATTACGAAGTGAACCGCGAGAAAGAGTTTCTGCAATTTGCAATAGTTCCTTGCTCTACGAGTAATACTGCTTTACTCAAATTGGAAATACAGAGCGGTGCTATTAATATCTCGTCACAGCAGCAAACATTGTGGGGCTGGCATAGCAACCCCTAGGCGGTGGGAAGGTCGCTATCACACTGGAAAGTATCTATGGATACTCGTACGAGGTATTACGGTGCCGATTCGTGCTTCGTGCTGGTCAAAACTCACCAAGAAGAGGGCATCAACGCACAGCCGTCAGTCTGTCATCGAGGCCAACAGCAGCTGTGGTTTCGACCTGTGTTGCCAAGGTCAGTGGTTGTGCCTAATGGCGTGCCTGATAGAAAAGTCGATGCGGCTGAAGTGATGTAGAGATATATCCATATAACGATGGCACATATAAGGGTTTGTGTTCATTCTTCTCCTCGTCGTCAGCTCACCAACCAACTCTGTAATGAGGGCGGCATTATTGGGCTTTTGTTGGGGCAGCAAAGTCGAGGTAGTGGTAGTAATTAGTAGAGGTAGCAGTAAGTATGGATAGTAATACGAATACCTCCTAGAGTTGAGTCGGAGAACCAACCATGTTGCATTAGCTGGGTGCATCACCGCTAATGCAAAAGCACTTGGGCAGAAGGATAAGGTACGTCGGTACAGGGTATTATTACGACGTATCCATACGAACACGGAGTTACGTCCTGTAGGTTGTATCTCAAAAACTCTCCAGCGAACAGAAAACACGAATCACACTTTTTGGCCGCAGAGCGCATGGCAGCTTTAAGCGCCCGGCCAGCCCACCCCATTCACAACACTCTGCAGCCAGCGGGGCAGGCCAATCACAGGCGTGTCTGGTTCCACAACCCAAGAATAGACATGGACGCCATTGCTAGGCTAGCCAATCACCCGCCGGCTTTGGAAGGCGTTGGACCCGCTTTCGCCCGCTCTCGATTTTAGTGGGTTTGAGCAAATGGCAGGCAAAGCTGACTTGAGAATAGGAGAGAGAACGGGACGACGGACTACGAGTCTGCTCGGCGACTTTCACTCAGTAGTGGACTGCCTTGCCGCAAAAGGGCACAAACATGGGTCGTTGCCCCCCGCGCTGTGCCACTCGTTGGAGAGCGAGTGATTTTGCTTGGTCAACTTTTGCTGCTTGGGCGGAAGGATGACAGGACAGCGGACGAGCAGCCAACCAGCAGTGCAGGCAAAAAGATTGTGTCAAGGAGAGAAACAACGCACAAAAGTGCTGTAGGCCAGTGGGGGCTGGGACTTTATCCAGCGCAGCGGGTCCAAGGTGCGAGAGATACGCTTTACCAGATCAAAGCCTGGCAGACCCCAGTTCCTATTGCGATCAGAAGCTGTTCTCCGTGAGAGTCAGCAAAGTAACTCTATGAATAGTCGTGAAGCCAGACGGGGACAAGCGGAGTGGAAAAACAATACGGTGTTCAAAGTGCTGAAGCGTCAGAGTAAAAAAAGAAACGCGGCGGGGGCCAGTAATTAAGCTCGACAGGCAAAAATCACCATGAAGGGCACGGTGAGCGACGAGCTGCCAAAGGGCCACCGATGGAAAGCAAGAACAAGCCAGACGGCCGCCAGAAAGCAGACCTCTTGATCGCAAAACGATCGTCTGGGTTGGGGCTCTCTAGGCTGTATACTCGTCTGGAATACATGTGCTCGTGGATGGAGTACGGCAAAATCAATACATGTCAATACGAGTACATCAACCAGATGGCCTGTTACTGCCTACAGTGACTGTACCACAATATCCCATAATAGCAATAGCACCAAATTGGCAGTCGTGTAAAGTGTTCCTTCCGCCCCAAAAATAAGAACATCCCAGCAAGGTGACCAAGCGTACTCGTCATGCAGGGGTGGTGCCAATATCGGTGCGCGGCCGCTCATCTCTCTTTTTTTCCCTTGTCCCCCTCTTCTTGGTCACCACTTTTTTTTTATTATTTTTATTTTCCTTTCCTTTTTCATGCACGACAGCCCAGGAAAGACAGGCGGTATTCCCTCCTCTTGCCCACACACATTCAATCCCTTGGTTCCGCAGAGTATTATTGCTTACTCGTACTCGTCTTCTGCGAAGTAGCTTTGTAGCTTCTTCTCGAGACCGGAGGCGGCCCAGGGCCCCCCCTCCTCTCTTTTCTGGCTGCTGCAGACTCACGTCGTGCATTGCACACATCGCCGCCAATCGTGTGAACAACAACGAGTGTGTGTTTGATGGCAGCCGCGGAACTCTCAAGGCCTCTGCGCGCAGTTGTTCTTCCGCTGTCTTGTCTCGCAAATATCCCGCAACGGAAACCGCAGCGACAACGACAGCGCGGCAGGAAAAGCATCGCCCGTGAACGGAAGTACACATTTTGTGTCGACATTTTTGCAGCTCCTGGGCTCCGTCGCATGAGGGTTGGCTTGCGTCTGTGGTCTGTGTTTATGGTCTCGTTTTGGGCCTTCTTGTACTCTGTATCTTTTTAGGTCCCTCGGCTTTTTTGCTTTTTTGCTTCTTTGCTTCTTTTTTGGGGAAGTCTTCTTTTTTTGGTCTATCTCTGTCTTTTCCTTACTTGCCCTTTGTCTACCTCTCTCTCTCTCTCTCTCTCTCTCTCTCTCTCTCTCTCTCTCTCTCTCTCTCTCTCTCTCTCTCTCTCTCTCTCTCTCTCTCCCATCCTCCACCCCTCCCCTGCCGCCCTTCCTTCGTCTCTCCGCCTCTCCACTTCTACACCTCTCTTCTTCCTTTCCTCGCCCTTTGCTCACTTCTCTCCTTCTCTTCCTCCCATTCCTATCCCTCCCCCCCAGCCGTCCTGCATGCAACGTCAGGACTGGCGGATGCACTTCACTGTTGACATCCGCCACCGCTTATAAGACTTGTCTCCCCGTCCCTCTTCCCTTCTTCTCTTCACGATGAACTCTCTGCCTCACTCTCTGCCTCTTGGTCGAGACGGAACGCCGCGCTTGCGTGCCAATCTCAACCCTCTCCGAACAACGTCGCTGGGCACGCCTTTCCACCAAGGCCCCAATGCCACACCTTTGTCGGCTGTGTCGATGGCCTCCCCCTATGCCCTCTCGGCCACCAGCATCACGCCGGCGAGTGCCATCCAGCCCTACAATCCCCAGGAGTGGGCAACCTCGCCTCTGCCGCAAGACCGGACCCGTCACCTCTACCCGGAAGCACAACGTAAGTTTTTTTTTTTTTTTTTTTATTCTGTCTCGGTTTGACACGTCTCGCTTGGCTTCATGTGTTGTCGTTCGAAGCCTGTCCTTCGTCAACGCTATTCTTTCTCGAGCTCCTTTCCTGCGCTTTCCTGCGCTTTCCTGCTCTTTCCTGCCATTTCCTGCCCTTTCCTTTCTCCTCTCCCCTTCTCCTCCCCCTTCTCTCTCTTCTCTGCTCTCTCGTCTCTTCCTAACAAACTAGCGCCTCCTCCTCCGCCGCCGCCGCCCTACTCGCCACCTCGAGGTCAGCGCCCCGTGAGCGTTGCGTACGAGTCGCAGCCCGCCGGCGTTGCGGCTGCCAGCGTTGTGTCTGCCAACATTTCGGCCGCTCGCGTACCGGCGCACATGGCGCCTGCAGCACGTCCTTCGCCCGAGCCATCGGCCAACACGACCTTTGCACCACCGCCGTCCAACTCTCGGGGCGGCTCCCGTGAACGACGCTTTGGCCTGCCATCGTTTGGTCGCCGGCGAGATCCCGAGTCGACACGGTCGCCCTCTGATAACAATATCCACACGCAGACACAAACACAGTCGGTGCTGGTGCCGCCGCCGCCGCTCTCTCGCTCGCCTCAGTTGATGGCTTCGCAGCGGCCGCCTGGCACCACCACCACCAGCCCACCCAGCAGCGCCACGGCAAACATTGCAGGCCAGCGCAACTCCGTTGTGCTACAACTGCAGATTCCCGTCAACAGCAATGGCAGCAACAACATGGTGAACAGTCCCCTGGCCGGCTTCGTTGCCGTCCCTCCAGGCTCGCGTCGTGCAGCGTCGACAGGCGCCATCTCGACGCCAACCTCGCCGCGGTCGCGGTCGTCATCGCAGATCCGCTGGGAACCGGGCATGCCGCTTCCGCCGCCGCCGCCAGGCCCACCACCAGGGCCGGTGGCATCCGACCGTCCTGTTGCCAACACAACCGAGCCCATCGTGTCGCCGCCCACCCGTCGTCCACCACCGGCGGGTGTTGTCAGCCTCGGGCCCGTGCCACCTACGCCGGCTGGCTGGTTCGATCGGGATGCTTCTGCTGCTTCTGCTGCTTCTGCTGCTGCTGCTACCGCTTCTGGTGAAGCTGGCGGCGCCGCTGGTATGTCCAGGCCGCCAGTGGCATTGTCGAATGAGGACCGTGCTATGCACCGAGTATCACTGGTGGAGAGTTCCTCGAGCACGGCCAGTTCGCGGGATAATGCCGTCGATTCGCCCGCCTCGAGCGCTGCGTCTGTGTCCAACGCGCTGCACGGCAGCACGGCCAACACGACGCTTTCGAGAACGGGCGCTGTGCGCGGAGAAAAGACGCTTCGCGAGCGCCGCAACGAGAGCCGGACGCGTGGCAGCCTGCGCAACTCTGTCGACGGGGCATTGTACGACCATGACGGCGCCGGGGGCGCCAGTCATTTCGGCAGCGCCGCCAGCAACAAGAGCCGCCCGCTGTCCAACCTCGTCATTCCGTCGCTGGGCTCGGTCGGCAGCCTGATGCACAGGCCGACGAATCAGTCCCACGCCAACAACAACACCACCACCAACAACAACAGCAGCAGCAACAACAACAGCAACATGTCTTCGCCACTGCGCTCTGGCGACACTGTGACGGGTGGCACCGGAGGCCATGCTACGGGCAATGCCACGCCGCCCTTTTCGCCGCACCCGCTGGCGTCGCGGCCCAACTATGTGTCGGCGTCGTCCTCGACGGCGTCGTTGCCTGGGACAAGCGCAGCAGCAGCACAGCAAGCACAGCATGCACAGCATGCACAGCATACCCAGGAAGCCGCAGCAGGCACGGTGATTCCCAAAGCGCTGCCGACGCCGCCGCCGACACAGAGCCGGTCGGCGTCGTCGTCGCAGATGCGCGCCATGATCAACCGCGACCTGGCGGTGCGGCAGACGGCGGAGCAGTTCAGCGAGGGCACGACGGACCGGTTCAGCGCGTTTGCCAAGCAGGAGGAGACGGCGGCGTCGGACGCGGAGCGCGTGCGCCTGTTTGCCGAGTTTATTGTCAGCGAGTCACGCATCCGGCGCGAGCGGTATGCGGCCGCCATCAGCGCCATGGGCTCGGAGATCTTTGATCTGACGCGCAATCTGTTCCGGCCCATGGAGGATGCGGCCGCCTACTACCACTACCCAGACACGCGGCGTGCGTCGGGGGCGTCGCAGGCCAGCGCCGTCGAGTATACGCCGCAGTCGTCGGCTGTGCTCACCGACGATTCGCCCGCGGCGTATCCGTCGCGGCGCGGATCTTTGTCTTTGAATGCCGCGCCGGCGTCGGCGCCGGCGTTCTCGTCGTCGTCTGTCGGGTCGGCCGCCTGGCCCGACCGCGGCCCCGCATCGGCCGGGATCATGGAGACCCTTGGCCAAACGGCGGGCAGCGGCGGCGGTGGCGGTGCCAGCTCTGGCAGCAGTCTGCCCATGTCGCCGACGGGCCCGCCGGCGGGGGGCTGGCAGCAGGCGTCGAACAACTACATGCCGTCGCTGTCGCCGATTCTGAGCATGAGCGTCAGCGAGCACAACGACGACGGCAGCTCGCGGGGGCGCACGGCCAGCCGGTGGTGGGAGTCGTCGAGCTCGATCGGCGGCGGCGACGGGCGCGGCGGGCTGGGCAGCGAGCGGACCAAGCGCGAGTCCAAGTACATGGGCGTGCCCAAGGAAGCGCGCGAAGCGCTGCAGTGGACCGACCATGTTGGGCCGCAAGCCGGCGCAGCCAGCGGCGGTAGCAGCCGACTGGGCGACGGCTCGGGTCCTGGCGGGTTTGGCGAGGCCGCCGTCTACAGCGACTACTACGCAGCCTATGCGGCGTCGGGCGAGTATCCTCCCGAGAAGGTGGAGAGATTCGAAAAGGCCGATCATACAGGGAGCAGGGGGGACCTTGGGGACGCTGGGAACGCTGGGAACGCTGGGAGCGCGGGGAGCGCCGGGAATTCTGGGAATGCTGGGAATTCTGGAAACTCAGGAAAGGCTGAGGAGGTGGCGAACGCAGAGAGGGACGAGAAAGGAGGGGAGAAAACCAGCAACAAGGCGGAGATGCAGTCCGAGGCCATGCCAGGCACCCCGCACTCCAGCGAGGCGGCCACGGGCAGTGCGGCATCGCCGACGGTGCACTTGCTGGACGTGTCGCGGCTGGTGACGCTGCCGCCGCCGTACCCGCGGCACCACCCGGCGGTGAACAACAGCCACCCGGATCTGGCGGAGATGCGATCGGCGGTGCGAGCGCTGTCGGACATGAGCGAGGTGCAGGCGACCAAGGAGCGGTTTGCACAGGAGACGCGGGCGGCGGCAGAGGCGGCGGCGGCGGCGGCTCAGCAGCAGCAGGCGGCGATGCGGGCGCGGCTGCAGGCGGAAATTGCAGCGGGACGGATGGGGTACGCGGAGGCGGCAGAGGTGGAGGCGGCGGCGGCAGAGGCGGAGCGGGCGCGGGAGCGCAGCGCCGACAAGGCGGAGTTTGAGCGGTTCCAGACGGCGGTGGTGCAGCCGGTGAACGAGCTGCTGACGGGGCGGATCGCGCGGGCGACGGAGCTGTTTGAGGAGCTGCGGGGGCGGCTGCTGGTGGAGACGCGGGAGGCGAGCCCGAACATGCCGCAGGAGGAAGGGGACGAGCAGCCGGAGCTGCTGGAGCAGCTGACGCTGCTCAAGTGGATGGCGGAGGCGCGCGAGATGCTGCACCGGGCGGTGTACGACCTGCTGACGGACCGCAACGAGCGGTACCGGGCGATGGTGCTGCGGCCGTACCGGCTGGCGGGCAACACGGCGAAGCTGGCGGGGGCGGAGCAGTTTTTTGCCGACGACGCGGCGCAGCGCCAGCGGGCGTTTGCGGCCGAGGCCTGGCAGCGCACGCGCGAGCTGGCGGCGGTGGTGGAGGACAGCGTGGTGCGCGGGGTCGAGTGCCAGCTGTCGGCGTTTTGGGACATTGCGCCGCCGCTGGCCCAGCTGCTCGACCAGATCCCGGCCGACCTGCGCGGCTTTGCCATCCGCATCCCGGCCGCCGAGTTCGACGAGACGCCGTCCTACCGCGCCCACCCGCTGCAGTACCTCTTTTCGCTGCTGCTGCACGCCGAGAAGAGCACCCACCAGTTCATCGAGTCGCAGACGAACCTGCTGTGTCTACTGCACGAGGTCAAGGAGGCGGCCGTTGCGGCCCGGGCCAAGGCCGAAGAGGGCGGCGGCGGCGGCGGCGGCGGCCACGGAAACGAAAACGAAAACGGCGACGGTGGCGGTGAGGTCGTCCGTGGCGAACGGGCCGGCGACGATTCGGACGAAAGCCACGGCGGCTCAGGCTCAGCGGCCAAGGCGGCCATGGCGGCCAAGGCGGCCGATGGGGGCGGCGGCAACCCAGGAAGCCAGAGCAGCAATTCGGCCCACAACAGCGCAGTCGCGGCCGAGCGCGCGCGGCTCACCGAGGACCTCAAGGACAAAGTGCGCATGGTGCAGGACCAGTGGCGGTCTGGGCTGGGCGACAGCATCGTGCTGGTCAAGGAACGCGTCGGCGGCTGGCTGCTGGAGACCGGGGGCTGGGACGAGAGCCTGGAGGAGGGCGGCGTGGGGAGCGTGTGAGTGGGTGGGGTGGGAGCGTGGAGTGGGTGAGATGTGGGTGTATGTTGTGGGAGATGGAGGTGGGAGCGTGGGAGTGAGCTGATCTCATTATTGCCTCTGGGAACGATGTGTGGAAGCATGTGCAGCAACTCCCGACGTGGCCACTTTCCGGTCTTTGGAGCATTGGAGCATTGCTCCTCTTTCTTCTTCCATTGGAGCATTGCTCCTCTTTCTTCCCCTTCTATTGTCATTTTTTCTTCTTCCCCCCATTTTTTAGAGTTCGAGGCAACTGACGACGGTCTTGGGGGAGTTTCGAGTTTATCGTTGATACCCTGCTTCCCTCGGCCCTTTTTATGTTCTTTCTGGATCTTTTTTTATGTGTGGACATGGAAACGTTTGTTTATAAATCTATGGAAGAGAAGTCCTTGTGGCTAGTACCGAGTCGTGGACATGGAAGCTTTGTTTATAATGCATGGAGCTAAGAGAAACCCTCGTGGCCAGGCTTGAATCTCGTTCCGTTTCAGTTGCCTCTTTTTGCTGGCCTTCCTCATCGTAGTTCTTTCTCTCATACATGATATCCATAATCTTGTATAATTCCAACCCTAAAGTACTTTGCAGGCACATGGCAAGATACCGTTTGAGGTTGCCAGTCAAGCATGGCACTCCCAAGCCGTGTTTGGACCAGTGCCAGCACAGCGACCCAGCCATCGTGCCGATGCGCTTATGCTCTTATGCCCGGCTGCGTTATTTCCAAAGCAGCCCTGCGTGTGCTCGAGCTGTCAAAGTCGAATACGGGAGGCCGGTGCAAGCATACCAAGTGCTGGGGCCAGGATCCTCCTTCTTTTTTTCGTTATGGGTGCCGGCGGATTGGAGTCGACAAAGGGCAACATACACAAAAGCTGGTGGTTCTAACAGGCGTGCTTGTCACACATCTCTTTGCACGCAGCCATTGCTCTCAGCCAACCGGTTGTCTGGTCAAGCCGTCTTTCCGTCTTTCCGGCTTTCCGTCTTTCCGGCTCTCCGTCTTTCTGGCTTTCCGGCTTTCCGTCTTTCCGTCTTTCTAGTCTTTCTAGTCTCTCTAGTCTTTCTAGAGTCTTTCCAGACTGTCTTTTGCAACGGCATTCTCGTCGGCGACCATCTTGTCCCAAAAGTGGCCCAAAAAGTGTTCCGGCCAAAAGGTGTTGTCTCTCTCAACCGTCCGTTCAGCCTTGGCCTCTATCTCTCTCGCTCACTTCTCGCCACCCGACGGAGCACCGCCGCCGTCCTCGTCAAACTCGACGGGCAGATTCATGCCGACGCGGCGCGCCGTCAGCCGGATCCGCTCGGCTTCGTCGAGGTCGCCGGCCAGGCTGGGGTTGTAGCGTTCCAGCAGCGTCGTGTACGACCGCTGCGCCTGCAGGTAGATCAGGTACTGCTCGGCGAGGCCGGCCGCCCGGGCCGCCGTGGCGGCGCTGTTGTCGGGGGCTGACAGAGGCTCAAACGCTGCTCGCAGCTGGGCGTGCAGAGGCGACGGCGGCGAGGCCAAGAGCGGCCGCGGAGGCATTTCGCGCAGCAGGGAGCGATACAGCGACCGCAGCCGGGAGGGCGACACAGAAGAGGCCATTTCTGGGAAAAAGGGGGGGGGGACAAGTGTTGGAGGAGAGACGATCGGAGGGAGCTGGTGAATTGGGAATTGGGAATTCGAAGAGTGGAAAAGAAAGGTAAGAGCTCGACAGATTTTTTTCGAGGGCCGATAAAATTTATGGACGGACTTATGGCGGGTGGTACGCCAATGGCAGGCCGCCATTTCCTGTGGTGGATACTGAATTTTTAGTGCAACTACGACTAGTCTGCAGGCTCCTTCTGTGGTGGATACTGAATTTTTAGTGCAACTACGACTAGTCTGCAGGCTCCTTCCAAATTCATCCAACTCTTCTGCAAGCTCCTTCCACAGCTCTTGCAAAACCTTCCACAGCTCTTGCAAAATGCATTCCCTACGATTACGGCAGCATTGACGGCAAAATCGTGAAGAGCATAGAGCCCCGAAAACTACAGACTGGCAGCCATGGCGCCACGGTGTGTAGGCGTCAGCCGTATCGAGGTGCCGGCGCTGCTGCTGCCGGCGCAGACGGCGGCCAAGGCGGTCTGGTTGTTGCCGGCAACGGCAGCATGGCGGGCCAACAAGTCTCTTGGAGGACGAAGAACGATGCTGCTGACGAAGATGAGGCGGCCGACGAAGACGACAGAAACAGAGGGCGCACATTGGCGGCTGGGATGCGCTGGTGACGGCCGTCGGTGTTTTTCACAGTCGGCGGCGGCGACAGCGAAGCGGCGGCCGGCCAGAGAGACGGCCAGAGAGACGGCCAGAGAGACGGCCAGAGAGACGGCCAGAGAGACGGCCAGAGAGACGGCCAGAGAGACGGCCAGAGAGACGGCCAGAGAAACGGCCAGAGAGACGGCCAACAGAAGGAGTGACGGGTCGGCCGTGGCGCCATCGCCGAGCGACGGCGAAGTTGCGCAGTGGCTGGCGTACGTGCCCGGGCCCGACGGGGCTGGGCCGGCCTCGGCGCCGAGCGAGGCGGCGCTGGAGCGGGCGACGGCGCTGTTTCTGCGGCCGGCGGCGCGGTTTCTGTACTCGGCGCCGCGGTTTCTGCATCTGCCGGCCAACACGCGCATGCCCGAGGTCTGCATTCTGGGCCGGTCCAATGTGGGCAAGTCGACGCTGCTGAACGCGCTGGCGGGGCGGCGCGCGGGCGCCGGCAGCTCGGCAGGCCGGCCGGGCCGCTCGGCGCTGGCCATCACGAGCGCGCGGGCCGGATGCACCACCATGATGAACGGCTACGGCTTTGGGCCGCCGCTGCGGGGCGTCGGCGACGAGCCCGGAGCTGCACGGCCGGCACTTCCGGCCTCCCGGTCGCAGCGCCGCCACGTGCAGCACCGGCTGGCAGAGCCGCCGCCGGCGCACAGCCTCGTGCTGCTGGACATGCCCGGCTACGGCTTCATGTCGCAGTCGCAGTGGGGCGTGGAGATTGAAAAGTATCTGCAGCGGCGCGCAGCCCTGCGCGGCGCCGTGCTGCTCGTCGACGCCGTCGCCGGCATCAAGCCCGCCGACCGCCAGGCTTTGGCCCTGCTGCGCGACGCCCACGTGCGCACGCTGGTCGTGCTGACCAAGGCCGACAAGCTGCTGCCGGGGGGGGTGGCGAAGGTGGGAGGGTCTGCGTTTGCATCGTTTTCTTCTGGGTCCTCTGCATCCGCATTGCCTGCCTCTCAAACGTCTGTCTCCGTCCCCCTCTCCCCCGACCAGCCCCTCCGCGACCAGTGCCGCCTCGTCTGGGACGCGCTGCGTGACGTCGAGCGCGAGGCCGCCGGCGCCGTCGCCTGGCGCCAAGGCCGCGGCTGGGACCCCGCCATATGCGTCACTGCTGCCGCCAGCGCCGGCTTTGGCGTTGCCGGCGTCCGCCTGGCCATTGCCCGCCTGGCCGGCCTCGTGCCCGCCGCCGAGACCCCCCGCGACCAGGCGCCATCGCCGCGGAAAAAGGCTTCTGCGTCTTCTATGTCCTCTTCGTCTTCTGTGTCCTCTTCGTCTTCTGTGTCCCCATCCTTCTCCTCGCCGACGCAGTCACCCCTTCCAGCAGACCGCTTCAAGGTCGTTCCGTTTGACCAGATCCCGTGGTCTGAGTCCAGCACTGGCGACACCACCACCTCGACCACTTCGACCACCATTGACCAGTCCCTCGAGCTGAGCCTGATCGCCGAGCAGGACGCCGCCCGCCAGGCCCGGAAGCTAAAGCTACAGCCACAGCAGACGACGAGCATGCCGGGCCGGAGACGGGCCTGGAGAGCTGCGAGAGGCCGCAGCAGCCGCAGCAGCAGCAGCAGCAGCAACCAAAACATGGAACAAAAGCTGCCGAATCGTCAGTAACTGCCGTTGAGAGACAGCGGCGACAGCATACCGTCTAACTTGTACGTTACAAAGATGTGTTATAATTTATGTATCCCACGTCTTGTCGTTACAAAGATGTGTTTTATATGTATCCCACGTCTTGTGCCCAAAGATGTATTGTATTTTATATGTATCCCACCCAAAGTATTATACTTGCATATGGTCCCACGTCTTGTACGCAAAAATGTATTAGATTTGCATATATGTATCCCACGTTCCTGAGAACGTACAATGCCCGCCGGGGTATCTATTTACTAGTAAGATGCGCAACCAAGGAGCGCTCTTTTCCAAAATCCCAAAACACTTTCCAGCCTGTCAAAACAAGTTCCAGCCTGCCAAACACGTTCCAGCCTACCAAAACACGTTCCAGCCTGGCCCTCGTTTTCCATCTGCAGAGTCCCCCTGTCATCTTTTCCCATCTGCAGAGTCCCTCTGTCGTCTCTCCCCATTTGCAGAGCCCCTATCACAGCCGCCGTTGCCGACCTCGTCCGCGCGTCTCGACAGACGGCAGCCCCGGACTGTTGAACTGGTAGCCAGGCACACAGACGTCCATCAGGTTGTTCCAGAAGCCCAGATCGTACAGGTTCTCCAGCTCCTGCAGCTTCCACACTCGTTCCCACTCGCCCACGCCGGGCCACGTCGCCACCTCGCTGCCGCTGCCGCTGCCGCTCCTGCCGTTGCTCGACGACGGCGGCGGCACGCCGTCCTCGGTCGCGATGACCACATGCCGTGCCTCGACCGGCCAGCGCGTCAAGGAGGTCGCAGCACTGTCGCGACGTCGCGCAAAGCCGTCGTCGTCGTCGTCGTCGTCACTGCCGTCACCGCCACCGTCACCGTCGCCGCTGTAAGCAGCCGTCGCCGTCTTGTTCCGCCGACCGCCGCCGCCGCGGCCCAGCAGTGGTCGCCGGAAGACAAGGCCGTCGTCAATGTCGACTTTCCAGTCCGACCACTTGAGGCTCTCGTTTGTGGTCTGGCCCGTGCGCACATTCCACAGATTGTAGACGAGCAAGCCCCAGACCAGCGGGCTGATCAACAGCCCGAGCAGGCTGACGCTGCCCAGCCCAATCAGCCGGTGCAGGCCCCACGACATGATGAGCAGCCAGTCGCGCAGCGGCATGCGGGGGGGCGGCGCGGCCTCGCGGGAGCCAGAACCAGAACCAGAACTACCACCACCAGCAGCAGCCCCAGAGTGCCCGCCGTCGCCAAAGTCGGCCAGCGACCCAAAATCGCCGAGGCCGCCGCGCGCCCGCCACGGCAGCAGCGACCAGGTCGGGTAGCGCTCGGCGACGCGGCCGGCCACGAGGCGCAGGCCCATGGCGCCGGCGTACGTCGTCAGCAGCGCCGTCGTCAGCATCAGCAGCAGGAACCAGCGGTGGTTGTTCGCGCCCACGCAGTTGTTGATGAAGACGCAGTGGTGGTCCAGCCGCGCCACGCAGCGCTTGCACACCGAGCAGTGCTTGCTGCGCGGCGGCTTGAGCAGCCGGCACGTGCGGCACCGCACCCCCGGCTGGAACAGCGCAAAGTCGTACGGATACTGCCGCAGCTGCTGGCCCAGTCGGCCCAGCGTCACCGTGCCCGGGTCCGTCGCCGCCGCCAGGTACAGAAACACGTACGGCAGCACCACCAGCACCGTCACCACCACCCTGTGCGTCCCCGACAGCAGCGGCCACGCCGACGGCAGCGCAAGGTACTCCGACCCGGCCAGCAGAGCAACAAAGAAAATCTGCACGACAGTCAGATAGATGAGACGAGACGTGTGCACGACCCCCAAGACAGACGAGATTGCCACCTCTGGGGGGGGGGGGGGGGGCGGCGCGGGGCGCGCGCCCGCGCGGCCCGGGCGGGCGCGCGGGGG
>JADHKP010000003.1:526079-568382 GCA_019925385.1 Raffaelea deltoideospora | reverse complement strand
CCCGGCCAGCCTCGCAACAAAGAAAATCGGCACGACAGTCAGATATATGTCACGAGACGTGGGCACCCCCCCCAACACAGCCGCGCTTGCCCCCTATGCCCCCCCCCCCCCCCCCCCCAATCCCCCACTCACCAAGACGGTGGGATGCCGGTCGTTCATCATCGCGTTGCCAAACCGCTTCAGCGATCTCGTGCATCGGCCCGACGTCAGTCGCTCATCGAGAGCCAGCACGCCCGACGGGAGGAGCACCACAAACAGCCGGTGCAGCCATGCTATCGGAGTTCGTCTGTAAAAAGCCACAAGGCCGTCGTTAGCTTTGGTGTGTGCTTAATAGCGAGCGTGTGTGCGCGCGCACTCCTGCGTACGCGTCCTGGCCGGCTTTCTTCAGCCTTCTATTCTTTCCGTTCACTTCCTCTTCAAACCTACCTGAATGCAGGCAGCCGACCAAAAAAGGCAACGAATGTCGCAAAGGAAATCCCGAGCACAACGCCCGCCACCGTCGCAATCGTCCCCATGTTTTCATGCCTCGGCGCTGTCTGTGCTCGGATGCGTGAGTCTCGCGGGGAGACCTGCTTTTGCTGGTGCCTGGCCGAGATCTGGGAGATTTTGAAGCATGGCAGCCGATGAAGCACTTGGCCCCCAATACAGCACTTGGGTTGATTATATAAGTGACCCACTTTAACAGACTCGCCCAAGCTCACCCAAGCTCGATATACTTTTAGGCAATAAAGGCACGGGGTCAGAGCAGCAAGATTTGAGAACTCATTGTATCGAAAGACGATATAAAGGCGACGAGTGATAAAGTTTATCTTTTCACTGAAAGCTCACGTGATTGACCATCACTCAAAAAAGGCGTCATGTTGCGGCTGAATGGCTCCATGAGATGTTCAAAGCTCACCTGGTAACAAGTGCCAACCCTCTGCACGTTGAGCGACTGGGAAGAGGGAGCAAAATGCGTGTATGGCAACTTTTGTGAAGCTCGGTATAAGGGGACTTCCAGGAAGAAGAGCAGAGTTTCTGCAAGGCCAGTAATGCCAGTCCAATCACTGGATAGTATCGTTTGCCAGCAATGCTTTGATGAAGTTGCACAACGATGGGGGAAAAGAAGAGCCATTGCCTCCCTTAGCTCTTGCCCGTTTTGTCACTCCTTTGCGCCTTCTTTCTCTCTTCTTTCCATTCGTCTTCTTATTTTATACCTTCCTATTTTGGGCGGGGGGGCCTGAACTGTTTGGATGAAGAAAAAACTGCCAGAGTATCACTTCCTCAGTATCACTTCCTCAATATCACTTCCTCAGTATCACTCCTCAGTATCACTCCTCAGTATCACTTCCTCAGTATCACTTCCTCAGTATCACTTCCTCAGAGTATCACTTCCACCGCCTGATTTCTTTCCCATTCCATATCATCATTCTGGCTTCTTCCACCTCGGCCATGCTCTCCAGCCTTTTGCCAGATGCTGCGCACATTGCGCAAGTCGAGACCACGAAAGACGGGAAACTCCCATCTTTGAAAAGTCCTAGACATGTTCCGGCCTCTCGACGAGCAAGAGAAGACTTGAATTCCAGCAGCGGCACCGCCGACATCCTCCAGCGTTGTGCTGCTGGGTCTAGACATTGGCGACACAGAGGCTGGCCATCGGTGAGAAGACACGGCAGTGGGAACGACGATCCGCAGGACGGCCTCCAGAACAGTCTTTGGAACGGCCGCCACAGCTCTCAGGCCGAGGAAGAACAGCGCCCCTGGCCCGGAAGAGGCCTTTCGTTGCGAGTTCTCCCATCAATGCTCGCATGGTCACAGAGCTCCAGAAAAGAACTGACGGTGGAACAGAGCAAGCATGTCTGACATGAAGAGCTTTTGTTCTGGCTGTTGCCCTGGCCTTTTCCTTTACACTTCTTTTATTCCTCGGATGGAATCCCACAAAAATAGCTTCCTTTTCTCAGATCGCCACCGCTTCTGTGACAGCTTTTTTTTTTCCCTCGTATGGGTAAAAGAGCAAAGGTGGATCTCCGTTGTCTTGGGTTTCTTGGTATTTTCTTGGTATTTTCTTGGTTGTTCCCAAGCGCATAATCAAACCGCTCTCCCCTTTTTCTCGGCACAGGGTGCCCACTTCGTGAGGGTTCTCCATCGTGTTACAGCTACGAAGAGACAACTGTGTCCGCAGTCCTCAATGGCAATAGCCAACACAAAACGCGTGTTTTTTCAGATGGTGGATAGGCGAAGGCAGTTTGATTGTGTGTGCTCGACCGGATGCAACTAGAACAGAAGTCAACAGTGCTCCAGCCTGTCAGCTTCCTTGGAGAATATTGGCCTCTCTGTGTGTGTATGCCCCTTACGCTCACGCTCTCACGCTCTCACGCTCTCACGCTCTCACGCTCTCACGCTCTCACGCTCCCACGGTCTTTCTTGCTCTTGTCTCTCAGTGCCCCTAATCTCACTCCCACGCTCTATCTTCATACCGCCGTCTCTCTCTCTCCCTCAGTTCTCCTTTTGCTCCCAGCCATGCGATGCCTTCCAGTTCCATTGGCGTCTGTCTTGCAAGGGTCCATGCTCATAATATGGATTGCATCGTTGTTGCTGGCCTGGACGGCATCGGCTCAGATCCCGTCGTCTTCAACGAGCCCATTGATTCCACAATCGTCGCATCCAGCCTCCGCTTCGCCAGCCACCAGCTGCGGCTTTGAGGCCCAACAGAAGGACACAGACACCAAGACAGACACCGAGACAGACACCGAGACAGGCGCCGACATCCCTCCCTCTTTGCAGCCCTTGCGGCAGTGCCGCAACCCCATGGCCGACCCGCTCGCAGACATCTTCTTCGACCGCAGCACATGCCGATCCCTCGTTGGGCCGGCGTGCACGGCCGACGGCATCCGTCGTCCTCGGCTGTGGCTGCCATGGACCCACCCGCCGTTCTGCGGCAACAACACGCGGTACGGCGTGTGGACGCATGGGGCTCTGGGCCGCGGCGGACTGAGCATTGTGGCCACGCCAGAGACAGCTGCCGACATGGCGCTTACTGTTGCCTCCTTGGCCGCTGCTGCTGCGGGCCGTGGCCGCCGCCGCGATCGCTCGACAACAGAAAAAAACACGACGGCCGCCGCAATGGCCAGCACGGTTGGTGCAGACGCCAACACCCCGCCGCTCTTTGCCGTCCGAGACGTGTCCGGCAAGGGTCTGGGCGCCGTGGCCCTGCAGCCCGTGTCCCGCGGCACCGTGATTCTGGCGGACGAGGTCCGCTTGCTCGTCGAGGTGGCCATGCCCGGCCATGTCCGCCGAGCTACGGGCCGCCAGCTGCTGCACCGCGCCGTCGAGCAGCTGGCGAGGCCGGCCGACGTGCGGCAGCTCGGCCGTCGCCACAGCAGCAGCAGTGGGAGTGGGGGTGGGAGTGGGAGTGGCAACTCGGCGACTGCTGTAACCCCGCAGGACGAGCCGGTCGGGGCTCTCGAGGAAGACGTGCTCGGCATCAACTCGTTTGCCGTGTCCGTCAACGGCGTGGCCTTTATGGCGCTGTTCCCTCTGATTTCCGTGCGTGTGTCGCCAGTGTTTGGCTGTTGGCTGTTGGCTGTTGGCTTTGGCTGGTGGGCTGTTGGGCTGTCAGCTCCTCAACGGTTTGGCTCTTCTGTCGTCTGTTTCGTCTGGCTAACACAAGATTGGCTCACAGAGAATCAACCACGCGTGCAATCCAACGTAACTCTGGTCCCTGATCCCTTTCGCTCGCAAGAGACAAAGAACTAACTGAAGCAACAGAGCCGTCACCCGCTTTCGCGAGCACGACCTGGCCATGGACATCATTGCCTTTCGAGACATTCTCCCGGGCGAGGAGATCACCATAAGCTGTCAGTTTGAATTCTGCCTTTCCGTCGTTGTTTTTTCGCCAGAATGCTCATGCCATCGCTCTCTTTTGCTGGCATGGCCAGAATGCTCGTCATGCCATCGCTTTCTTGTGACGGCTGGCCAAAATGCTCGTCATGCTATCGCTCTCTCTTGCTCCCAGCCCTTGCTGACGGCCTCATCTCTGACACAACTCTGCAGACATCGACTGGGGCCTCAGCCGCCAAGAGCGCCAGGAAAAACTGCGCCGCCGCTGGGGCTTCGCGTGCTCCTGCGAGCTCTGCAGCCGCGATGCCGCCGCCGCCGCCGAGTCCGACGCGCGGCGCCGCCGCGTCACCGCCATCCGCGCCGAGGTCATGGACCGGCTGCAGCACGGCGACGTGGCGGCCGCGCTGCACACGTATGAGCACGAGCTGCTGCGCCTCGTCCGCACCGAACACCTGGCCGAGCACATGGGCGAGCACTACGAAGTGCTGGCCCGTCTGCACCTGGCCGCCGGCCACCGCGCCGCCGCCCGCCAGTATGTGCAGCAGGCCATTGCCGAGATCGAGGCGTTTGGCGGCGGCGGCAGTTCTGTCGGCACCAGCATTGCCGAGCTCAAGGCGTTCCTGCATGGTCTTGAATAGAACAGCCAGATCGATTGGGGGGGACAACAGAAGACGAAAAATATATAACGGGGGAAAGCAAGGGCCAGTTGAAAAAAAAAAGGAAAAAACAAAAGAAAAAAAAGAAAAAAAAGAAAAAAAGGGCCCAACAACTTTGCGTGAAAACACCCAGACAAACTGCTTTTTCATGTCTACTGTCACAGCCACCTGTCAAAGCCTGCTCAGCCTCGCAACGGGATAATATTATACATTGTACACTGTACAAAATCATTGATAGCACAAAAGAATGAAGACAGTTCAGAGGACTAGAAAACCAGCTCTCTGTTCAGCGCCAAACCGCAGCGACTAGCGGCTGCCCATGGGGGACAAGGGAATGGCGTGTGCCGACCGGAGCCGCCGGGACAGCGACGGCGACGGCTGTGTGCGCTCGGCGTTGTCGTTCTCCGAGAGAAGCTGCTGCGACGGCGTCGCGTCGGCTCCCCGGCGGATGTGACCGCTGGCCGCCAGCGCTTCCTCGGGCGACGAATGCCGGAGACCGGCCTCGGGAGTGCGGGCTCGGCGGTCAAACGCAAAGTCTTGTGTTTCTGGCTCAGCCGCCGCCGCCGCTGCCGCTGCCGCCGCAGAGAGCAATTCCGGTCGCGGAGCCTCTTCAAACACGGCTGAGTCGTCGTCTCTGCCTCTGTCATCCCCGGCCTCGGCCCCTGTACGCACGCGCTTAGACTTGCTGTGGCTCGGACCGGCGTCGCTTCCAGCACTCTCGGCGTTATTATCGTCGTCGTCGTCGTCGTCGTCGCCGTTGTTGCTGTTGTTGTTGTTGCCATTGTCGCCGTCGTCGTCATCCTCGTCAAACTCCGCTTGCAGTCGTTTCCTTGCACTCGACCCCAGATCTACTTGCATCTCTTGCTCCTGCGCCCGCCTCGACTCGTGCTCTCGCTCGTGCTCTCGCTCGTGCTCCGGCTCGTGCTCCGACTCGTGCTCCGACTCGTGCTCTGACCCGTGCTCCGACGCATCCGCGCCGCTGTCGTTGCTCGCCTTCACGAGCTCGGCAAAGACCTGCTCAAAGCCGGCCAGGTTCGCCTGGTACCACCGGCCCAGCTGCGTCGCAAGCGAGCGGTCGGCCGCCGCATCCCAGCCCAGCGCCTCCACCACCGCGTCCCAGTCGCGCACGTCGTCCTCCTGCGTCGGCGCCGCCACCGCCTGCACCGCCTCCCGCAGCGTCCACGCGTCCAGCAGCCGGTCGCCCACCGTGAACGACGGCGGAATGTACATTTTGTGTTCCGTCGCGTACTCCTCCAGACACCGATAGAACACCTCCCGCAGCCCTTTGTCCTCGTCCATCCCGCCCAGCACGGCGGCCTCGTCTATGCTGTCGCCCTCCACGGCCTCCTCCTCCTCCTCCTCCTTTTCTTGGCCAGAGGCCTCCGCCGTCGCCGCCCGCCGCGGAGGCGCCGCCGCGTCGTCCCGCGAGGCATACTCGTACCACGAACGCAGCTGCGCATAGCGCCGCCGCCACTCTGCGGCGGATAACCGGGGGAACTGGCAAATGGGACAATGGGAGATTAGCCGTTGCACAAAGAAAAAAAAAGGGGCCAGGGCTAGAGGCAGCCGTACCTTGGCGCTGAGAGTCCTGAAAAACTCGTCGGAAACTGTGTTCTGGCCCACCAATCTGGCCTTCCAGATGGCCTCGATGACGACCCAGTCTTCCTTTTCGATAAAGCACAAGGGCTCGCCGTCCTGCACGTCGGCCGCAGAAAGACGGCCGAGAGGGCCGTTCGCCGCCTGGCCGGAGCTGCTCGGCTGCGACGGCAAAGGCAAAGCGGCCGAGCTCGCCTGGGATACGAAGAGCGACTGCGATCGGTCGGCCGTCGCACTGGCCGCCGGCTGTGCTGGCTGTGCGGGCTGTGCTGGCTGCCGCACGGCCTGAACTGGGCGAGCTCGCGGTGGCGAAGGCGGCGTCTGGCCCGCAGGCTCGATCGAATCGGGATACAGCGGTACAGTGTACGACAGCTTTTTAAGCCACCGGTCTCGCCACGAGTGGAAACTATGGTGGGGGTACTGTGAAGTGGTAAGGACGACGATCGCCAGAACGCGAGAGAGAGAGAGAGAGAGAGACAAAACTCACCATCATTTCCAGCTCCTTGTAGATCGTGTTGCCGGAGATGGAGCTCGAGCCGGTTTTCGCCTTTGCGCGAACCCAGTCAATCAAAATCCGGTCGTCCTCGGCGCTGTACTCAACCCGCGCGCGTCGTCGACTGGGTGGCATGCCGGGCCGGTTGGCGGGTATGCTCGGCCGGTACTGCATCGCGCCCGCATCTTGATGGACCGGTCTCGCTCCTCTTTCTCCGGCTTGGCCCCCGGGAGGCGACGACGACGGCTGCATCTGGCTTCGCAGAGTCGACACGAGAAACCGCGTCTCGTCCACCATCTCGTCTCGCTCTACGCATTCCCGGATCCACACCCACGAATACGCGCCCGGCGGCTGGTCCGTCTTCTCGTGGTCCGTCAGGCAAATGTCCGCCTCGCGCTCCAGCGTGACCAGAACGCCGTTGTTCTTCTAGACAGGCCAAGCCAAAATGTCAGACAAGACCGCGTTCCGCGCTGTCGTACACACGCACACACACACACAAAAAAAAAAAAAAGCACGAGCGCATGCAGAACGGACCCAGGGACCAGGAAACCACTTACCCTGATGTCGACTTTGATGGTTTTGGGGACATGCTTGGAAGCCCATATTTTCATTCCTCGGAAGTCGACCATGATTGAGGCAGACAAAAAAAAGCACACGCTAATTCTCTCGATCGCACAGCCTGTTCAGCCAGTTCTCGGTCCCAGTGAGGGCCAGACACGATCCTATGCAGCGCCTGCCCCTTCGCATTGCAGAGTTGAGAGTCGAGGTGATTGAATGACACGGTGATGTCAATCGGTGACGCGCCGCGACTGCGGGGGGGGTTAAGGCGAAATCACGTGTTTTGGTATTGACGCCAAAAAATAAACACTGACATCCGGCAACAAGACCACCGCCACTTTCAGTCCATGGTCATATAATCATTCACTTGACAGCAAACGGCCTAATACGAAAAAGAGATGCAAGCTGGCATCGCGTCGTCTCTCGTTAAAGAAAAAGTCTCAGAAAGAGCCAGAAAGACAATTGAAAGCTATGGGTGCAGTCAACCTATCCATATAATACAGAAAGGGAAGGCTCAACTTTAATGCACAGTGCACAGCCTTGTGATGTTGACTGCCAATTACGGACCAGGGCGAACGATGGAAAGAACTTCATCCTTCACTCTGCGCGCGTATCTTTAAACAGCACATGCGTTGAAGCCAGATTCTTGCGTGATTCATTTGTCATCAGTGGCTGACGATCAGTGTGATCATAAGAATGACTTTAAAGAAGCAAACGTCACTGTTCCTTTTGGCTTTCTAGAAGCCCCTCATAATGCCCCGATAGAGTTTTATATGTAGATAGGACATCCAGTCTTTATGATTCGCCTCCTGGGTCCTTTGGGTTCCTCCGAATTGGAATCCACACTCTCTGTGTTGTGTCTATCCTTCTGTGTGGTCCTTTGTTTTAAGGTGACTCCACAAGGATGGCTGGAACACAAAAGACAGACACCAAATGCAACGATCTTGGGCTCTTTGTGATACTCTGTACTTTTCCCCTGGCATCTTCTGCCTTCTGGCATGTCGTTCCGTGACAGCGTAACCTGAGATGGGTGATCAACAAACGGCCACGAACGGTGGCCCCCTCTCTGCACGAACTCAGCATGCCTCTCCGCTCTTTGTGAAATGCCTGATGCCAGGTCATGACCAGATTCATGACCAAGTTGCACGCCCCGTCACATACAGCTCACCTCTGTCTCGTGTGCTCTGCGAACAATGATAAAAGGCAAGCAAAAGAACATTCAGAAAGCAGAAAAGGAAGAAAGCCCAGAACTTTAAGGAAACAGAAAAAAAAATGACACTGGTCTCTCGTCTTACGGACCTCTTGACTCTCGGCCTCTGGTCTACGAGATTAACCGCCTCTGCTGCTCCCGTCAAGACGACGGTGACGGTGGCCAACGGCACGATCCATGGCGTGCAGTGCAGTGGCTCGGAGGCCGTTTCGTTTTTGGGCATTCCCTATGCCACCGCGCCCGCGCGGTTTACCGCTCCCCAGATCTACAATGCCAAGTACAACAGCAGTGGCGTTTTGGATGCCACAACGCCTGCGCCGAGCTGTTGGCAGTTTGGAGTATCTGGGGCATCAGATACAGCACAAACAGAAAACTGGTATGTCGAGAGGAAGAAAGAAGAAAGAGGGAAGAGGGAAGAAGAAAGAGGAAGAAGAAAGAAGGAATGTAAATGAAGAAAGTTCAAACAGACGAGAGACAGCAGCTAACTGCGATGCAGTCTCTTTCTCGACGTATATGTCCCCCCCCACACCACGGACGCGTCCAGGCTGCCGGTCAAGGTGTGGATGCACGGCGACACGCCCGACACAGCCTACACGGGCTGCTTTGCCGCTGTCGACTCGCTCGTGGTGGGCGTCAGCCGCCGCCAGGGCCCGCTGGGCTACCTGCTGCTGCCCAGGCTCAACATCAGCGGCAACTACGGTCTTCTAGACCAGGTCGCGGCGCTGCAGTGGATCCAGGCCAACATTGCGGCCTTTGGCGGCGACCGACGGCGCGTGTTGGTGTCTGGCCAGTCGGCGGGGGCTGTCGACGTGTTTGTCCTCAGCTCGCTGCCCCAGGCGCCGCATCTGTTTGCCGCGGCCGCCATGTCGTCCGGGGCCGGCCGCACGATCCCCACGGCAGCCGAGGTCGTGCCGGGGAACGAGAGGTTTGTGGCTGCGCTCGCCTGTGGCGGCGGCAACAGCACCACGATGAGCAGCAGCCGCGGCGGCGGAAGCGAACGCAACGCCACAGCAGATCTCGACTGCCTGCGCCAGGCACCGCTTGCGGCGCTGCGAGCCGCCGAGACGGCGGTACTGGACGATGGGTCACATCCAGCAACGCCGCCCCCGGGTGCCGGGACGTTGCTGGAAAACGAGGGCAAGGGACCGCCCTGGGGCCCTGTGGTCGACGGCGCTGTGGTGGCGACTCAGCCGGCCGACGGCGGCGTCCAGGTGCCCAGCATCATCGGCAGCAACGCCGACGAGGGCACGCTGTTTGTGCTCCGCCATTACGGCGCCGACGCCGCGTCGTCGCTGACGGCCGCCGACTACGATGCCTTTCTTCTCTACAACTTTGGCCCTCTGGCAGACCGCGTCAACCAGACCTTTCCGCTGTCGAGCTTTGCCGGCGACAGCGCCTCATCACGGACAACGTTCCTTTCTTCTTCTTCTTCTTCTTCCCCCTCGCCGCCGTCGCTGTCTCCTCCTCCCAGCGCCGCTTACAACGCCATTGTCCGCATCATCACCGAAGTCGGCTATGTCTGTCCGGCCCACCGGGCACTTTCGTCTGGCGCAGCACGCGGCCTCGCCGTGTTTGCCTACCGCTTCAGCCACACGCCCTCGTGCGCCTGGCGCCAGGACCTCGGCCTTTTTTTGCAGTCGCCTTCGCCGTCGCCACCACCGTCATCGTTGCCCGCCCTGCTCCAGCTTCTGGGCGCCACCCACTCGGCCGAGCTGCCCTTTGTGATGGGTCTCGTGAGAAACTTGCCGCCGCCGGCGGGCAGCTGCTCGCTTGCGCCCGACGAGGTCGGTCTATCCGCCACCCTCATGGGTGCCTGGACAGCCATGGCTGCGTCGGGCGCACCTGGCGCTGGAACCCGAGCCAAAGCAGCCAAGGCAGCCTCCCTGAACTGGCCCGCCTACACGCCCGGCAACCCCCAAGGTTTGTTGGTCGGCAGCCAGAACACCACTGCCGTCGTCGTTGGCTCTGTGGACGACAATCACTGCACATTCTGGGACTCCATCGATGCAGCCCTGGCTGCAGTTGATGCAGACAATGCTGCCGCTGCCCCTGCTGCCGCTGACGGATCCGCAAATACAGGCGCGACCACAGCAACAGCCAGCAGAACGTCCGCAGCGAGCAGCATGTCGACGGGGAAGAACCAGAGCGACGCTGCCGTTGCAGCCAGGCCCGACAGGGTGCAACTTCTTGTTACGGTCATTGTGCTTCTAGTCTTTTTCGTTGCTGTCTAGCAATGGCAGATCGAGGCTGCAAACTACAACGTGTAATGGCTAGAGGCATTGATGCGTTGCAACAGTCTCCACAACTGCACCGACGGTCTACCAGGCTCTCTTTCGATTTATGCTTGGCAATTTTATGGTATTTTTATTGTCTTGGCACTTTGGGCTTCTCCTTGATTTTCAAAAATTTCCAGTGGTTTTTTCAAAAAAAATCATTTCTCTGTTTCTCTCTCTCTCTCTCTCTCTGTGTGTGTCTCTCTCTCTCTCTTTCTTTCTTTTTTTTTTTTGAAAATATCTGTCACTGTTACGCTGGTTTTGCCACCGCTTCTGGCCATTCGGAACTGTTGTCTACCGTCGTTTTTGAGCTCGGAGCTGTCCCCAGGAAGATGGAGTCTGCGGATAAATACCCCAAGCGCACAAAAAAACGGAATTTGCCTCTTATTTCAACCGGCTTGTTTGCAGATTTGTTTCTTCGTCTATGCTGTTTTATGCAATGGCAGAAGTGAAAAAAAAACCCCCCAATATGATCAGAGGCAAGGACTCTTTGGACCTGCTGGTCGCATGTCACTGCCCGCTTTACTCAATGTATTATTAAAACGCACATTCCGTCAGTTGTTCTGAACGGGCAATATCTGATCCTCTGCTGAGATCGACGGCACCAGCTCGGAAAACCTCCGCTCGCTATCTTCCGAAGTCAGTGGTACCGAGACCCTTTTTTTGTTGATATTCTTTGTAGATGGACTCTTTATAATTGCATGCTCAAAGGGCTGGCGCTCCTAAGGCTGGCTGTCGTATTGCATTCCGTCGAGCACTCTCCGTAAATCAATGCAGCTGGTCTTTATTTCATAGCATCATGACATCATTGTCCTCTTATTTGAAAAACTCCGCGAGTTCATGCACACAGAGAAACGGCCGAATAACTTCCCCGGAGTAGTACCACGCCAGAGGAAATAAAACGAGCAAAGGACATAAGACATAAAAAGAAAAAAGACCTTAATGAAGCCAGAATAGGAAGAAAAACGATGCAGAGTCCAACGCATGTTCCGTCGGACTGTGGGGATCCAACTGACCGGACAGGCTGTTCCCGCTTGCTGCCTCCCCTCTGGCGTCCGTAATTCCACAGACTGCATCTGATGCTCAACGCTGATGGCTGAAAGCAGGCCACGACAAGCTGCATCCACGAGGGACAGAGAAGGTAGTATTTAGTTGTCCGGTCCCTCCTCTTCCAGACGGATATACCGCAGCTCTCCTTTCTCTCTCTCTCTCTCTCTCTCTCTCTTCCCTCTTCTCTCTTTCTTCCCCCCTGCCCTTCCACTTGTATCGTTCTGTTCATTAGCTGTCAGTCCGTCACCAACGCCGCTGCACGCTGCACTTTTCCAAGGCAAAAGAGCCCCCGACATATCCAGAACACCAACCCAAGAACGAGAGCATCCACAGCCAAGCTCGCTTTTGCTTCCAAGCCACAAGCTACAATGAAAAGTAGCATTCCGACCTTGAGCCTCTTGGCTTCCTTGTACGCTATTCGCCCCCCCCCTCTCCCCTTTAGCAAGGGCAAGCTTGGAAAGCAGAGAGGCTTTCGAGCCTTGGCAAGCATCTCATACACATCCTATATAAAGCACCTCAAAGCTGACTCCCATGTTTCTGTGCAGACTTGCCGCTGTGGCCAAGGCCCAGCATGGCCCACCCGGTCCACCAGGTCCGCCGGGTCCGCCGGGCCCGCCGCCGGTGGGGGCTCCGGGTTGGCCGGGACACCCGCCGCTGACCACGCCGCCAGGTGCGTCTCCCAGCCCAGCCCCCCCTCCAGTGGCCCCCTCAGTCCCCGAGACGCCGGCACCGCCGCCGGCAACGGCGACAGAGTCCGCGTGGCCATCGCCACCGTCGCCGCCGCCGCCGCCGCCGCCGCCACCCTCGCCGGTGACTGTGGCCACGCAGTCCACAAGCTACACGGTCGGACCAGACGGGCTGACCACTCCAGTGGCCTTTACCACAGGGCCCAACGGCATCCCCACGCCCGTGGCCTACACGACCGGCCCCAACGGCCTGGCTACGCCGGTGACCTTTACGACCGGCCCCAACGGCCTGCCCACGCCGGTCGTCTATACCACCGGCCCCAACGGCATCGCTACGCCCGTGACCTTCACCACCGGCCCCAACGGCCTGCCCACCCCCGTCGATCCGGGCTACGTGGCCTACACCACCGGCCCGGACGGCCTGGTCACGCCCGTCAGCGGAAACACCATCTTCACGCCCCTCGTGTCCGACGGCAAAAAGCTTGCGCCGCCCTTCCGCTTCTGGTAGGCGACGAGAGAAGGAGGAGCAAAACCAGCACGAGGATCTGCAACGTCCTCCAGCTTTCAACGACCTCCTGCTTTTTATTATTTCTTCGTCTCTGTCGCAACACCATCACCTCTTTAGCCAATTAGAGAACCTAATAAATTAAAACTGTACGGAATAGCACTTGTAACTGCCGCGGGAAAGCGAGAGCCGTGAAGAGTGTTGTCTTGTTGTGGCGTGCCAAGAAGAACTGCGCTGGGATCAATATCGAACGCTGTAACTTTGCTGCACTTCGGTTAGTCAGCGTCGACCCTGAATGGCCCCGGATAGGTGCAGTAAATTCGAGTACGTTTACGTTCCACGGTAGTTAACAATACCTGCAGCACGCTGAACCCTTTAGCGTGGCCTGACAATTTGAAATACGGGCTGCCAAAGGAAAGAACGCCCCACCTCCGGTGCCGGCAGTCGTTCGAGAGATGACCCGAGAGAGAGTTGCTTACACAGCGTCAAGCCCGGTGGAAAGACGGGGAAAATGACTGCTGACAAAACACTCAACTCTCTCAAGATAAAAGCGACCCTTCTCCAGTCTTTCTATCAACCTTATTTGCTTGCCCCACAGATTCCCTCTGATCGTCATAAGACGCTTCAACGACAGAACCGAGTTTGGTCTCGCATATGACTCTCATTCAAGGTGGACAACGGCCCCCGTTAAACCGTTGGCTTGCTAGCCAGGCCTTTGCAGCCCCATGTATCATAATCTAGACATCCTCAATGCGGAGCAGTACGACATTGGCGTGCCGCTTCCCGCGAAAAGGCCACGGCGGGGCGCTCGGCCTTTCTCTCCAGCAGCGACGGCGGCGCGGCCGAGCACTGCAGCACGCGACGGCTTCGGCGACGGAAAGTCGTCCGCGTCGCCGGCTGTGCCCGCCGCCGAGGAAGTCGTTTCTGTGCCGACCACGGCGGCTAAGCGGCTCAGAACTCGGGCTGCCGACAGCGACGATGCACAGGACGATGGCGAAAAGGAGAAGAAAAGGGCCCGCGGCCGGCCTCGCATCGACATGGACGATGTGACAGCTGCTGACGTAGGTTTTGTTTGTTTGTTTGCTTGCTTGCTTGCTCGTTTGCTTGTTTGTTTGTTTGTTTGCTTGCTTGCTTTGGCCGCGTACTAAAACTGACGGCACAGCGCCGACGGACTCAGATCCGGCTGGCTCAGCGGGCATACCGCAACCGCAAGGAAAACGCCATTGCCGAGCTTGAGAAAAAGGTCCAGGCCCTGAAGGATGCCAACGAGTCGATGAGCAACGCCTTCATGGCCTTGCACGACTTCTCCATCGGCCATGGCCTGCTGGAAAGCCATCCCGAGTTTGCCGAGAAGCTGCGTGAGACGACGGAGATCTTTCTGGAGCTGGCGCGGCAGTCCAGTGCCGACGAGGATGAGGACGACATGGACGAAGACGAAAACAGCAACGAAAGCAGCGGCATCAACGGCATCAACAGCAGCAGCAGCAACAAAAACAAACGGAGCAGCCACAAGGCCAGCGGCAGCCGCAATGCAGAGGAACGAAAGGCAAAGGGCGGCGCACGGCTGGCTATTGTGGCCACAGATCGTATGATTGCCTCGTCAAGCCCATTGAACGCGGCAGATGCCACCACCGCAGATGCCGGTGCAGCAACAAGGGCGCCGGCGGCAGCAGCAGCAGCAGCGGCCTTTTCGAAGCCGCTGTTTCTTGCGAGCGAAGAAGCCACCGAGACGGCTGGACTCGCGCCGTCGCCGTCGCCAACAACCATGCTGTATGGGGGGCTGATACTAACCCAGACGGGCCCTTCCGGTTTGCCGGCAGACGCCAGCGCTCCATTTGCCGATGGGGGCTCTTTGTTCGACCTAGGTAGCATCGACGTTGCGAATGCCACCATGCCAGCCGCCACAGCAGCAGCAGCAGCAGCCCCAACGACGACGTCGACAGCTATGACGGTTCTGGCAGCGGCTGCGCCCTCCCAGGCTCGGACTTTCTTCAGCAACGGAGTTCCTCTCATGCCGTATTCCAGCACGCCGTCGTCTTCCTCTACGCCGTCTTCTGCACCATCCCCGCGTTCGTTTGCGGCGACGCCTCCGCAGTATGAATCGGTTTCCATGGCGAACCAGCGATTCTTTGAACGGTCCCTTGGGCTTTCCGGCTTTTCTGCTATGGCAGCCACCGCAACCACCACCTCCACCTCAGCCGCCGCCGAAGGTTCTGCAGCCAAGGCCACGGGCCCGGCAAATGCATTGTTCTCCAACGCCGACGGCATGTATTATGCCGCCTTCGCCGCAGCGGCGGCTGGCGATCCCTACGCCAGTTTGCCGGTGCCGCAGTCCTATGCCGCGCTCGAAAGCAGCTTTGGGCGCCGGCTGCGGCGCTCCGCCATACAGCACGCCATAGCGCTGAGCCAGAACCCCTACGCACCGGCAGATGTCATACGGCGCTTTTTCGGCTTCTGCTCCCTGTTCGAGCCGGACAGTGCTCGGCTTGGTCGCCTACATCGCGGCCTGCACAAGCTGGATATGGGGCAGCAGAATTCCTTCTCCCTCTGGGATCTGCCGTACGTGACCAAGCTGGACGACGGCAATGGCAACCTGATCGAGGCCTACAGCGTCGGCCGCGGTCGTCCGGAAGCGGAAGCCGATGCGGGAGACGGGCTTGGCATGCCGCAGCAGAGCAGCAGGGAGAACGACGGCGGCAGCGGCAACGACTTGGTTGGCACCGTCCGCATCAGCAGCGCAAGCAGTGTCGACAAGGCAGAAAACCGCATTTCGCCCAAAATCCACATCAAAATACCCGGGTTTGAGGGATCGTTGTTCGACTGCGAGGAAACCGAGATTTATCTGCGGCAGCGTGGCGTTGAGATTCCTCCAGGCTCGGACCGCGTCATTGTCGAGGTGGACGAAGACGACTTTGCCGCCCCCAACGGCTTTGCCAACGCTGCCAACGCTGCCAACGCTGCCAACGCTGCCAACGACGACAACACGGCCAGTGCCGATCGCCCCATGGACAGTAGTGCTCCATGGCCCAAGGATGCCAGCAAAAGCAGCGGCAGCAGCAGCAGCGGCAGCACTTCCTTCGTCGACGTCTCAGGCGCAGCCGGCAACGTCGGCTTTTCCTTTGACATGTCGCTAGACGGCAGCGGCAACGACGCCCCTTTGATGGAAATGCCCAGCGCAAACATGTTTAGGCGGCGGAAGAGGACGGTGATGCTGGACGTCAACCGGCTTGTGCAGGGTGAGTTTCTACAATGAACAAGTTTGTTATCTTTTTTTGACTTGACCCGCAATCACCGAGGGGAGCTCCTCATATATGATTACCCCTTGCTAATGCCATCGTTTATGTAGAGCTGGTCGACCGTGCTATATGCATGATGCAAACGCCGAGCTTTCAGCCCTCGGATGTTGACGTTGCGTTCTGGAAGGCGGCACAGACCGTGGAACATGCCCATTAGTTGGAGACGACCGTGGGACATGCCCGTTAGTTGGAGACGAAATGAGCAGGGAAATGCCAGCAGCATGACTTGCATTGTAAATGAGTCAATGATGGGATCGGCTACATCATGATAGACGACGGACGGACATTACATGGACATATTCATAACGGGACCTGTTGGCTATCTGGTTTTTTATTTGTATTGTTTTCTGTAAATTTCCACTCTGTCACGAGAATGGGAGCATTTACTCGTACTTTCATCACGACAATGCTCGTCAGAGAGCCTGCCCGCCCCAGTCCTTTATTTTTCGGCTTCTTTTTTTATTGGGCCGACTGTTGTTTCTGCCGCTGTTCCTGCTCCTGTCTGTCCTCTTGATCTGCTCGTGCCTGTGCTTCATCCACAATCTGCAGCAGCGCTCTAGATCGTGCCAGCATGTCGGCCATCTCGATGTTGAGCTTGTTGACGAGATACTGGATGCCCACAGATACGCTTTCTGCATACGTGGCGTCGTCGTCGCCACCCTTGCCGTTCCTGCCATCGCCATTGCCATCGCCATCGTCGTCGCCATCGCCTCTGCCTCCGCGGCTGGCGTCAAGCATGCCCATCTGCAGCACGGTCGCTTCCCACAGGTCTTCCTCGGCCGCTGACGGCAACGCCTCTCGCTGCAGCTGAGCAACCAGCGTCATGCGGTCGCGCCGTTTGCGGCCCTTTTGCCGGATCACGCGAGACAGCACGGGCGACTGCGGCTTGCGCAGCCGCAAAAAGGGAATGCCCGTAGCATCTGTCACCAGCGAAGGGACTCTGCGCTTGCGGCGTTTTGTCGGGGCAGTGCTGTGGTTGCTGGTGCTGTGGTTGCTGGTGCTGTGGTTGCTGGTGCTGTCATTGCCGGTGCTGCTGCTGTCACCTCCTGCGTCACCTCCTGCGTCGGCACCACGATTGACATTGCCGCCCCGCGACTGCTCGAGCCCCTTGGTGGGGACGTAGTCGTAAAAGTAAAAAGACACCTTGCCGTCGGCCTTCTGGCCCGCGGGGCCGGGGATGCGGCGCCGCGTCAAAAGAGGCACAGAGTCGGGATGCGGCGCAGACGGTAGGGTATACTGTTTTAGTTTTTTGCCGGTCGACGACGAGCGCTTTCCTTCAGACCGGGTCCTTGTGTCCTTTTCGTTTCCCTCTTTTCTCCTGCTGCTGCTGCTGCTGCTGTTCCGGCTCGCTGCCGCCCTGGCCGCCAGCCCGTCCAGAAAGTCGACTACTTCTTTGTGTGTCTTCGACTCTGGGTCTTGCGCCTCAGACAAGAGATCGAGAAACTAGAACGGAAAGGTCAGATCGGGAAGATGTTGAACAAAAAAAAGAAAGAAAGAAAAGAAATAAAAAGAAATGAAAAACGCTGGGCCAACTGCACCTTGTATCCATTGTTCAGAGCTCCCACTACGAGCCGTGGACTCGTGTCCCCTCGATTGAGCCGGAAGTTCCGCCGGATCAGCTGCTTGATCGGGTGTGGTGCAAATGGCGAGGAACTGGGCACAGAAGCCGCTGCCGGCGGAGCCAGACTATGAGGAAGCGGAACACGGGCAGCCCGCCGGATCAATTCTTTGTAGAGGGCAAAGCCTGTTCACGGGAGCGCAAAAGCACAGAGTGTTAGAATGGATCTCTGCTAAGAAGCGGAGAGGAGAAGCACAGCCGAGGAGGTGCGAAAATAGCAAACACAGCTGAGGAGGTGCGAAAGTCGCGAAGGCAATAGGTACTGACATGCTCGGCGATGCCGGGAATTGCGCGCAGGTATGAAAAATGACGGCATTCATTTGTCTGTCTCGGGGGGTTGAGCGTCGCGGCCGCCGCGCAGAGTAAACGGGTTGGCGAGCAGGTTTTGATTTTGTTGGATGGTTTGTACGAGAACTTGTCGTCGTAGCTTCTTTTCAATGGCAACGAAGCCGAAAAATACTAACACGTGACCTTCTCCATACCTCAAAGAAGCACGCTGTCCAAAGTCCTGAATTTCCCACTTTTGCACTGGCACTTTCTTCTCGACTTTTCTTCAGTATCCCATGGTGAGGTAAACATTGACGTCTATGGTCTTTGAGAGCGAGGGCTTGTTGATGCCGTTCTGTGGTGCCAAGAGACTTTTTGTTCGAGTCACGTGCACGAACAGCAATGCGCCCGATGACGCCGTACTCGTACTCATATGCAGTGCGTCGCATTGCAACAATCAGAAAACACTCCCAGAAGCTTGTAAAACAAATTAACTATGCTGAAGCAGATACAGTATCATAAAGTCCTTGCGAAAGCAGCCCCCTCTCCACCTTGTACCAGACAAAAACAAAAAAAAAAAAAAGGGGCAAGCCACTCCATCTCGACAAAGGTTTCTGTGGCAAAGCAGCGATGATTGAAACGTGAACAGCTCGCCGCAGCGCCCAGCCGCTCCGTGTTTCGTCTCGGAACGGGAGGCACGTACTCGTAGACGCTTCCCCGCGGCTCGACATCTGTCTTTGCCTGTGCCCGTAGCCCGTAGAGCCAATCAGATCGTGTCCTTGTAAACAGCATAGCGAGAGCCTTCGGGAGGCTGCGGCAGCTTTTTGTGCTCGTCCATGTATCTGTGTGTTGTGACGGCGGTTAGCACGAAAGCAAGATCGCCAAACTTTTTGTTTTTGCCATCAAAGCACATACTTCCGTATCGCAATCAAGGCGGCCTCTAGACTCAGCGGATCTTCCTTGGGACGAGGGTTCTTCGACAGCTGCGCCGCGATGGTCTCCCAGTCACGCAGAATGCCAATGCACTTCTTGTCGACCAGGCCGTTCACATTGTTGACGCCCGGCAGGTTGATCTGGCTGACAAAGTAGATGACTGGCGGCTCCTTTGGGTAGTTCTCGCCGCAGTGCATCTTCAGCTCGTATATCCGGTTCTCGTGGTTTCCCTGGACGTTTGAGAGAAGGGGGCATCAGCAACCAGCACCTTTATTATTATTTTTTATTTTGGCTTCTCAAGCTCAGAGCTGTCAACTCACATGTGGCGGGCCCCAAATTGTGCCACGCCAGTTCGTCATCAGGATGTCTTCCGGGTCCTCTAAGCCATATGAGCAAGCACCTGACCCGAGGTCCTGTCAGCCCATTCCAGAAGAAAGGAAAAAAAAGGAAGAAAAAAACAAGGCTGAGGCTTGTCCCAAGATAATATCTCTAATCGGCCGGCTCCTCTCGGTTTCCTTCCGAGCACTCTGCAACCTGAGAGGGCCGTCTCGCATGTTTGGCCTTACCTGCGCCCATGCCCTTTTCACCCTTTTCGAGCTCAGCTAAGAGCTTGAAGTTGCGAGGAACCTGCGCAACGGCCATGATGGGAGATGAAAAAAAAAGGAGACTCCTTCGATATGGGTGAGAAAGCCGGGAACTTGTCGATAGGGCGCAAAACGCTGTGGAGCTTCAAATCCGCAAGGCGATGATCTCGACGCAGGCCAAGACGCTGAAAGATCGGTTCTTCAACGGTGGTTCCAAAACGAAGCAGCAGCATGGTGTTGCTAGCTGGCGGGTGACGCCGGCGGGGTATTTTGGGGCGTGGACAAGAAAGGCGGTGTGGATTCTGCCGACCGGCTTGTACGACGTATCCATATCCATACTCCATACTCTCGTTATACGAGTAATTTGTCCCCTAATATCCATAGTATGGACTATTACTTATAACCCCGTACACAAACACAGCCTGCTCAATCAGATCCAGAGAGAATCCGTGCAAACTACTGTCGCTTGAAGAGGCGACACGGCCGGAGCAAAGCAAAAAAAAGCCGTCTATTCGCCTTTTGCGGATCCGCTGGCGCCAGCATGTCGACGAGCCCTCGAAGTTGCACGACAAGAAAATGACAGCACAGGTTCTCGCGTCTGAGCTTGGGAATCTCATCCAGGAGAGCAAGCGCAAGCACAATGATCTCAGACAGGTATGTTGTCCCTGTAGCAGCTTGGGAGGCGGGCACTTTGCCAAAGACTGACGGTTTTTTGTTCAAAGGCATCCGAGAAATCGCTGGAGGAGCTGAAGAGTCTTCGGGACACTTCTGAAGCACAGATCGGAGCAGGTATACTCAAAGACCCAGAACAGATGGGGGAGGGGGAGGGGGCGACGGCTGTGGCTTTTACGTTTTCTCCTTTTTCTCGTGTGGCCGCTGACAGTGCAACGATGAGCAGAGCTCTCGCAGCGGGCGAATTTTGTCAACCCGTTCATTATCGCGTGCGGGTCGCGAAATGTCAAGTTTACGAGCATCGCGATTGTGTGCCTGCAGCGGCTGATAGCGGCGCGGGGGGTGCCGCGGTCGCGTCTGGACCAGGTGCTGCAGGCGCTGCGGGAGGCGTCGTCGGGCGGGCTGGACGTGCAGCTGCGGATTCTGCAGTCTCTGCCGACGCTGCTGCAGAACTATGCCAACTACGTGTCGGGCGACCTGCTGGTGACGGCGCTGAGCATCTGCTTTGTGCTGCAGTCGAGCAAGAACGTGGTGGTCAACAACACGGCGTCGGCCACGCTGCAGCAGTTGCTGATTGCCGTCTTTGACAAGGTGGTGGCAGAAGACAGTGAGTGGCGGATGGACATGTTGTTTTTTGTGTGTACTCGCACATTCTGTGCGAGACCCTTGTTTGCGGAAAGAGAGGTGACGAATGGACATTGTACGTGTACATTCTGTGAAGAGACTGGCTAACGCTGCTCAGAGGCACATCTGTCTTCACCGCCGGTGGGCGAGGCGCCGGTGCAGGATGGCAAGGTGGCGCTGCATGCGGCGGCGCTGGATGCGTATTCGATCTTTAGCGACATTTGCATTCTGACGGAGGCGGGGCGGCCGGAGTTCTTGCGGTTTTCGAGCCTGCCGCAGACGTTTGGGCTGGAGCTGATCGAGTCGGTGCTGACGAACCACGCGGGGGTGTTTGCGACGCACGCGGAGCAGCGGGAGATTCTGCGGGCGCGGCTGCTGCCGTTTCTGACGAGCAGCCTGCTGGGGCGGCCGGGCTTCCCGACGGCGGTGCGGCTGGTGCGGGTGCTGTACACGATTCTGCGGCGGCACATGGGCTTGCTGGCGGCGGAGAGCGGGGCGGGGCTGGCGACGCTGGCGCAGGTGCTGGACCAGGACAGCGTCGGGTGGAAGCGGGTGCTGTGCATGGAGGCGTTCAAGGGGCTCTTTTCGGAGCCCGGGGTGGTGCGGCAGGTGTTTGTGCTGTACGACGGGCGGGACGGCGAGCGGAACGTTCTGCAGGATCTGCTGGCGACGTTTGTGCGCGTGTCGACGGAGCGGCCGGGCGTGATTGGGCTGGGGCGGCAGTCGACGATTCCGGTGGCCGGGCCGACGGGGGGCGGCGGCGGGTCGTCGGCGGACCAGGTGGTGCTGGAGGCCAGCGGCATGTCCGGGATCATCAACGGGTCCGTCAGCGGCGAGGGCGTCAAGACGGGCATCAGCTCGGCCTGGAGCGCCATCCGCACGCCGTGCATTGACCAGCTCGACAAGGCGGAGCCGCTGGCGATTCCGGACTCGTATATTTTCAGTCTCGTGCTGGCCTGCATCACGTCGCTGTCGGAGGGGCTGGCCAAGTTTATTCTGCCGCTGACGGTGCCGGGCGAAGGCCGGGGGGGCAAGCGGGGGCCGCCGTTGAAGCCGGAGGCCGGCCAGCGGGACGAGCCGGCGGGTGGCGGCGGTGGTGCCGGCGGCGGCAGCAGTGCTACAGGCGCCGTTGAGAGATCGGCGTCGTTCCGGAAGAACCCGGTTTCGACGAATCCGCTGCGGCTGAAGAACCACCCGCTGCACGGGGAGGTGCAGGCGTGTGCGGATCTGATGGAGCGGTGCTGGCCGGCGATTCTGGCGACCTGTTCGACCTTTTTGTACTCGGCGCTGGATTCCGAGTACTACCACGGGCTGGTCCGGGCCTTTCAGCGGTTTGCGCACGTGGCCGGGCTCCTGCAGCTGACGACGCCGCGCGACGCGTTTCTGACGACGCTGGGCAAGGCGGCAGTGCCGCCGAACGTGCTGACGGCGTGCCTGAACTCGGGACCGCGGCCGGCGACGCCGACGTCGGCGGGTGGTGCAGCCGGTGACGGGGCCGGCGGCGGCAGCGGCGGCGGCGGCAGCAGCAGCAACAGCGGTGGCATGGGCGGTGGCGGTGGCGGTGGCGGTGGCGGCGGACTCTTCAGCAACGCGCGGGGACTGCTGAGCGTGGACAGTCTCGTCAGCCCGGGGCCGGGGCCGGGGCCGGGGTCGGGGCCGGACGGCGGATCGGCGACGCTCAACACGCGCAATCTGCTGTGTCTGCGGGCGCTGCTGAATCTGGGGATTGCGCTGGGGCCGACGCTGCACGGGTCGTGGCAGATTGTGCTGGAGACGCTGCAGCAGGCGGACTTTGTGCTGTTCAGCTCGGGCAAGACGGCGGGGCGGGTGCCGACGGTGGTGCGCGGGGCGGATGCGCAGGCCGAGGCCGAGGCGGGCGCGCTGCTGGCCAGCTTTGGCAGCGAGGTCAAGGCCGTGGAGGTGGCGGCGGCGCGGCTGTTTGACAGCACGGTCGACTTTCCCAACGAGGCCTTTGTCGAGTTTGTCGTCGCCATCTGCGGCCTGTTGGAGAGGGGGGGGGGGGAGGGAGACGGCAGAGACGGCAGAGATAGCAACAATGCCGGCACGGCTGTCAGCACTGCTCCCCCCGAGATCACGGTGGCCAAGAGCCGGGCGCGGCGGGCGAGCAGCAGCAGCACGACGACGGGCGGCGGGCTGCTGCGGACGCCGGTGGTCAAGCACAAGCGGGTGATGAGCATCACGACGGCGGTGGCGTCGGGGTCGGGCCCGACGCAGGAGGACCAGTTTGTGCTGGCGAAGCTGGGCGACGTGGCGGCGGTGAACGTGGAGCGGCTGCTGTTCTGTGCGCCCGAGGTGTCTGGCTGGCAGCCGCTGACGGGCGAGCTGATTGCGGTGCTGAGCTCGGCGGCGACGGCGGCCGCCGTGCGCATGCGGGCGGCCGAGACGTTTGTGCGGCTGCTGCTGCAGATGGCCAGTGCGGCGGCCGGCGTCGACGACGGCGTGCGCGGCGAGATCCAGCTGCGGCTGCTGGAGGCGCTGGCCGACGCGCTGCTGGCGCTGCAGAGCGAAGACCGGGCCGGGGCCGGGGCCGGGGCCGGGGCCGGAGCCGGGGCCGGCGGCTACGGCAGCGGAACGTCGGTGGCGGCGCATGCGGCCGACGTCGACATCCACAAGACCCTTCTGGACGGACTCAAGGGCCTGCTCGAGGGCAGCGGCGACTCGCTGGTCAGCGGCTGGACGGTGGTGTTTCAGATCATCGACAGCATTTTCGTGGAGGAGGAGGAGGGGGAGGAGGAGACTGAACACGAAAATGGCAAAGACGCCGGCAAGACGGACGCAAAAGACGCAGGCAGAGCGAGCGGCGGTGTTTTGGCGACGCGGTCGGTGCGGCTGATCAAGTCGTCGTTTGCGTCGCTGCAGCTGATCTGCTCGGACTTTCTGCCGTGTCTGCCCAACGACTGCTATCTCAGCTTGATCGACACGCTGTACAAGTTTTGCTCCCAAGACGACGATCTGAATGTGGCGCTGACGGTAAGTTTTGTTGGGAGTGTTGTTGTTTGCTATCTTTGGCTTTTTTTGTCGTCGTCGTCGTTTGCTATCGTTGGTTTTTGTCGTCGTCGTCGTTTGCTATCGTTGGTTTTTTGTCGTCGTCGTCCTCGTCCTCTAACTTCTAGACCGTCACCTTTTACTGGGCCATATCTGATTTTCTGCTGGGCCGCAGCCAGCCCATGTCCATCTCGGCGGCCGTGGACGGCGGCGGGGCCAGCGACGAGGCTCTGGTGCGGCTGGCGTACGACGCCGGGCATCCCGGGTCCGGGGCGGCGCTGTGGATGCTGCTGCTGCTGCGGCTGACGGCGGTGACGACGGACGGGCGGCTGGAGCTGCGGAACAGCGCCGTGCAGACGCTGCTGCGGATCATCCACGCGTACGGCAGCCGCCTGGATGCGGAGGCGTGGTCGGTGTGCATCCGGCTGGTGGTGTTCCGGCTGCTGTCGTCGACGGAGCGCAAGCTGCAGGCCGTGCATTCGGCGCAGGCGGAGGAGGGACGTCGACGGCGCGGAGGGGGACGCGACGGCGGAGCGGCGGGAGTGGCGGAGTGGAACGAGACGGCGGTGGTGATTGTGGACGGGGTGTCGGAGCTGCTGGGCACGGCCATGGACGTGCTGGCGGCGCACCCGGTCTTTCCGGCGCTGTGGGCGGAGCTGCAGGGCCATTTTGCGGCGATGCTGGACTTTGGGGCGCTGGAGGTCAGCACGGCCGTGTTTGGCAGCGTCGCCGGCCTGCTGGCCAAGAGCGAGGGCGCGCGCTGGACGCTGGACCGGACGGCCGTCGATCTGGTGTGGCGGCTGTGGTCTCGGGGGGTGCCGGTGCCGGAGGCGAAGGCGGCGGAGGCGAAGGTGGCGAAGGCGGCGAATGCTGCGAAGGCGGCAGACAAAACGGCGACGGGGACAGTGGGCGGTGTCGGCCGCTTGGCACGGCCGGAAAACAACCAAAAGTGCCTTGTGGCGTGGGTCGACGCGCTGGTGCAGCTGGAGCGGCTGATGCGGGCGGAGCTGGACCTGGAGCGGATCCGGCAGACGATGCGGCTGCTGCGGGACGGCGTGGTGTTGGCGAGTGCGGGCAGCTATGGCAGCGACGTCGAGTACATGACGCCGCTGCAGGAGCGGGTCCTGGACGTGTTCCGGGGGATGCGGACGGACATTGCGGGGGCGCCGGCGGCGGTGATTGAGCAGCTGGCCGAGTTTGTGTCGATGGCGTTTGGGGGGGGGGTGTCGGGGGTGGCAGCATCGCAGTCGGTGCCGGGGGTGTCGGGAGTGGTTCCGGGGGTGTCGGCATCGCCGTCGGTATCGCCGGTGGTGCCCGGGGTGTCCGGGGCGCCCGGGGTGCCCCGCCGCACATTTGTGGCGCTGTCCAAGGCCAGCATGCGGGTGCTGCACCAGCACATTGCGGCGAACGCGGCGGACGCGGACGTGTATGCGAGCGGGGCGCTGTCGGCGGCGCTGGCGGCGCTGGGCCGGCCGATCCGGCTCAAGTACCAGTTTCCGGTGGCGACCAAGAGCGCGGCGCCGTGGAAGGAGGCCGAGCTGGCCGTGCTGGCCGTGCTGGAGACGGCGCTGCCGCAGCTGCTGCAGCTGCGGCCGCCGGCCGTGCCGCGGCCGGCGCTGCAGGCCGCCTGGGACGCCGTCGTCGCCGTCGCCACCGGCATTGTCGCCGCCGACCTGCGCGGCGTCGTCCTGCCCGACGCCGCCGTCGCCGCCGACCAGCAGTTCGACATGGACGCCTTCCGCCGCCTGCGCGACCTCGTCATCCCGCCGCTCGGCTCCGCCGCCGTCGCCGAGCACACGCGCCGGGCCTATGCCGACGGCCTGTTTCGGATTTCGATTGTGCATGGGGGGGACGACGGCGGCGATGACAGACGCCGCGGCAGCGGCGGCGGTGGCGGCGGCGATGACGACAGCAGTAGTGATGACGACGACAGCAGTAGTGACGACGACAGCAACAGCAACACCCACTCCATCCACCCCCGCACAGCCGACCCGGCGCCGACCAAGCGCGCCCGCATGAGCTACGTCTGCCTGGACGAGCTGTTTTCGCTGGTGGCGGCCCACGACGGCGCGGCCGCGGCGACGCCGTCGATTGTGGTGCAGCCGCCGACGCCGCGGCAGCCGCAGGGGATGAGTCTGAGCCTGACGAGGCCGCCGACTCAAAACTCCGACTCCGACTCCGACTCCGACCACGCCCGTCACGTGCGCTTGGCCGCCACGGCCGCCCGCTTCCTGCTGCGGCGCTGCGCCCTGACGCTGCAGGCCTACGTGGCCGACCAGCCGCTGCGCGGCGCCATGCCGCAGCCGCTGTCGCAGCGCCGCGAGCTGCACCGCATCCTGCGCCGCCTCGTGCGCCTGCAGTCGGAGCCGGCCGCCATGGCACGCGCCGTCGGCAGCACGGGCGCCGCCCAGAACACGCACATGCACCTGCAGTGGCTGTATCCGATTCTGGTGCAGGTGGCACAGGTGGCGGGCGCGGCCGGCGACGGCCAGACGCTGGCGCTGGCCGGCGAGGCGCTGAAGGCGGCAGGGATGGGGTGGGTGTGAGAAACGTGCTAGGGGGGAGCAGTTGGGATAGGGGGGTGATGATTGGTGGGACCTGAGTGAGCTCGATGACTGGGATGGGTTGAGGGGGTTGGGGAGGACGGTTGAGGGACTTGGTGATGAAATGGATGAGGACGAGGCGGTTGAGGATGGATGAGGTCGAGTAGAGGACTGTTGAGACAGTAAGGACGTCAAGACAGGAAGGACAGTCAAGACAGCCAAGTCAGTAAGACTGTTAACAGTAAGGACTGTTAACACTAAGGACTGTTAACAGTAAAGGCAACTTTAACAGTAAGGACAGACGAGGGTCCATTTCAAAAGCCTTTTATTCTGGAGTTATCTTTTTCTTTTTTAGGGGTTCTCTCCATGAGGAAATGGAGATCAAAATACACGGAGACGAGTTCTAATAGACATGGTATACAGAGTGGTGATGGAGAAGACCTTGTGGCACAGTCTCTCAGATAGTGTCCTGGCCTTTTCTCAGTGTCCTGGCCTTTCATCTCAGACGGTGTCCAACCTTTTCCCAGGACTGTCTTTCCATCGCCTACTTCATCGCCTACTTCATCGCTCATCTTTCCCAACAGACTCCTCAATGTTGTACAATTGTATGATTTCTTTCGCCCAACTGGTGCAAAGCGTGTCTTGTACGGACAGCGCCTCATCCTCTGCCACCTCCCCTGACCACTGGCCACCTTTCCTGACCACCTCTCCCTACCGACGGGCTGCCTCGTCAAAGTCGGCCACGATATGGTCGCGCATGGCCCGGTTGTGCGCGGCGGCCGCTGCCGAAGAGCTGGCGGCGTCGTCCGCCTGCAAAGTGCCGTTGGCTTCGAGCAGCTGGCGGGCGATGGCAGCGGCGGAAGACGGTTCGGGCGTGGTGGCCGTACTGGTAGATGAGGCGGCGGTTGAGTCGGACGTCGGAGCGGACTGAACAGACTGAACAGACGGCCCGGCAGAGCCAACTCCACCGCCCACCTTCCCATAGACGCTGAGAGCGGTGGTGATCATGCCGGCAATGTCGCCGACGTTGCCCGGGACGACGACGGCGGTGCTCTGGCGGGCGAGGTTGGCAAAGGCGTCGACGTATTTCTCGGCAATGGCGAGCGAGACGGCGGCGTGGGCCGAGCCGTCGGGGCCGCCGGCGGCCATGCTGCGGGCGACGGCGTCGATGGCCTGGGCCGTGGCGGCGGCCTTGAGCTGGATGGCCTCAGCCTCGCCCGAGGCCCGGTTGATCTTGTCGGCGCGCAGAGCCTCGGAGGCCAGGATGACGCTCTGCTTCTTGCCCTCGGCAATGTTGATGGCGCTCTGGCGCTGGCCCTCGGAGTCGAGAATCTCGGCCCGCTTCGACCGCTCCGCCGTGACCTGCCGGTGCATCGCCTCGACCACGGCCGCGGGCGCGTGGATGTCGCGGATCTCGTAGCGCAGACACGTCACCCCCCACGCCTGCGCCGCCTCGTTGATCGCCGCCGTGATGTTCGTGTTGAGCGCCGCCCGCTCCTTCAGCACGTGGTCCAGCGTCAGCTGCCCAATCTCGCTGCGCATCGTCGTCTGCGCCAGCTGCGAAATCGCGTACTCGGCATCCTCGACGCCGTAGCTGAGAAGTTAGTTGTCTGTTCTTGTCTCTTCTCGTTCATCTCTTTCTCCTATCTCCTCTCGCTCCCCCCTCTCCCCTCTCTCCTCTCTCCCCCCTCACCTCGCTTTGTATGCGTCAAAGACGCGAGTGTACAGCACGCCGTCCAGCTCCAGCGTCACGTTGTCGGCCGTGATCGCGCTCTGGCTCGGAATCTCCAGCGCCACCTCCTTGAGCGACTTGACATAGGCAATCCGGTCCAGAAACGGGATCAGAATCGCCAGTCCCGGCTGCAGAATCCGGTCAAACTTGCCCATCCGCTCCACAATCCAGGCCGTCTGCTGCGGCACAAACCGGATGATCGTGTTGGCCGGCAGCGACGGCTTCTGAAAGTACGTCGCCGGCACCATCGACGACGACCCGCCAAACCCGCCCATCGCCCCCTGCAGCGGCGCCCGCCGCAAACTGCTGGTGTGCAGCGGCCGCGTTTGGTGCAGCCGGGGCGGTTGCTTCTGTTGCGGCTGCAGCTGGTGGTGGTGGTGCTGCCGTGACCGCACGACCTGCTGCGGGCGGCTCTGGTGCAGGCCCTGGCTTTGCCGCTGTGGCGTTGATCGTGCAGGTGCCATCGCTGCTGTGGAAAAAAAGACCAGCGAGGGAGCAAGAAGCTGCAGCGGAGCCAGAGCCGGCCGCAGCGCCGGCCGCGTCAACGCACTCGCCATTCTGGGGTGTCGGATGCGAGGCAGTGGACGGAGATAATGGAAGCTGAATGCGGGTGCTGAATGCGAGGGATGTCGACTGTCGAAGCTGGATGACTGTCGGATGTTGACTCGAAAGCTAAATGCTGCGAGCTGGAAAAAAGACACGAGCTTCTACGAGTACGCGATTGCACCTTCCTTTTGATGTTACTAAGCAAGTTACTAAGCAACACCTAGTAAAATTACTAGTGTATTATTACAGTATGCTACAGCGGTGTCTGCTGTAAAACACACTATTGCGTCCTGGTGTATCTGCCGTAAAACGCCTATTGCAACCTGTTACAGCGTGTATCTGCTGTAAAACGCCTATTGCAACCTGTTACAGCGTGTATCTGCTGTAAAAGCACTATTGCGTCCTTCTACAGCGGTCTGCTCCCTGCCAGTGTCTGCGCTCTCAGCGGTCTTGCTCAGCACTGCCCGGCTTCTGCGCAATCACCCAGTAAAAGCTCGCGTCCTTCACGTCCTCCTCCACGGCCTCGACCACGATCTGCAGGCCGGCCTCGCAGATACGGTCGCGCGTGCCGGCAGCGCCCCAACCGCTCCAGAACATCCAGCCGCGGTCGTCGCGCAGCCACTGCTCGACGACGACGGCCTCCATGGCCTCGGCAGAGAAGTTGGCCAGCAGAAAGCCGCCCGGCTTGAGCCAGCGGGCAATGCGCGCCAGCATCTCGGCCTGCTGGTCGCGCGGCAGGTGGATCAGGCTGTAGAAGGCCAGCACGGCGTCGAATGAGCCGTCCGGGTTGCCCTCCTTGCCCTCCTTGCCCTTCTTGCCCTCCTTGTCCTCCTTGCCTTCCTTGCCCTCCTTGCCCTCCTTGCCCTCCTTGCCCTCCTTGCCCTCCTTGCCCTCCTTGGCCTCCTCGCCCCCCTCGACACCACCGCCAAACAGCGCCATCATGTCGCCCTCGATCCACTCGACGGCGTTGCCGCTGCCGCTGGCCCGCGCCTTCTCGCCGTGCTCGCCCAGCGTCTCCTTGGCCAGCCGGATCTGCGTCGCCGACAGATCGTTGGCCGTGACGTGCACGCTGCGCCGCCCACGCTCCGTCTGCAGCAGCTGCTGCGTCACCGACACGCCGCAACCGCAGCCCAGCTCCAGGATGTGCACGTCGCCGGCCTGGTTGAGGTTGTTGTGCTTAGCTGGCTCGCCTGGCTCGCTGGCCGTCGGAAACAACAATGCCAGCAGGCGGTCAAGGTATGCGAGGCGCCGAGGCGTGTAAGAAGTCGTCCAAGCATTGTACTTAAGCGCGATCGCGTCGTAGGCCGCCTTAAGGCGTTCCTTAACGTCAGGGGGGATGGAGTCAAAAGCCATGATTGTGTTTTTTTCTGTTTGCTTCGTCTATTTCGTCTAGTTTGTTTAGTTTGTTTAATTTATTGCTTCGTTTCGTTTACTTCGTTTCGTTTACTTCGTTTCGTTTACTTCGTTTCGTTTACTTCGTTTCGTTTACTTCGTTTCGTTTACTTCGTTTCATTTACTTCGTTTCGTTTGCTTCGTTTCGTTTATTTCGTTTCGTCTACTTCGTCTCTTTCTTCTGTTTCTTCCGTTTCTTCCATTTCTTCTGTTTCTTTTGTTTCTTCTGTTTCTTCTGTTTCTTTTATTTCTTCTGTTTCTTCCGTTTCTTCTGTTTCTTCTGTTTCTTCTATTTCTTCTGTTTCTTCTGTTTCTTCTGTTTCTTCTGTTTCTTCTGTTTCTTCTGTTTCTTCTGTTTCTTCTGTTTCTTTTATTTCTTCTGTTTCTTCTGTTTCTTCTATTTCTTCTATTTCTTCTGTTTCTTTTGTTTCTTCTATTTCTTTTATTTCTTCTGTTTCTTCTGTTTCTTCTATTTCTTCTATTTCTTCTATTTCTTCTGTTTCTTCTATTTCTTCTATTTCTTCTGTTTCTTCTGTTTCTTCTATTTCTTCTGTTTCTTCTATTTCTTCTATTTCTTCTGTTTCTTCTGTTTCTTCTGTTTCTTCTGTTTCTTCTATTTCTTCTGTTTCTTCTGTTTCTTCTGTTTCTTCTGTTTCTTCTATTTCTTCTGTTTCTTCTGTTTCTTTTGTTTCTTCTGTTTCTTCTGTTTCTTCTGTTTCTTCTGTTTCTTCTGTTTCTTCTATTTCTTCTGTTTCTTCTGTTTCTTCTATTTCTTCTGTTTCTTTTTATTTAATTAGTGCTTCTTCCGTGCTTCCGCTTTAAAATGGCAATTACACCCTCCTGAAGATAAGAAATGACAAAAGGCACTTTTATTCATCAGTCTACTCTACACTCGGGTCATCCTTACATGCATGGCCGACGTGCATCGGCCGAAAATACGAAATACGAAAGTACACATCCGTGTGACTCTTAAACGCACCGTTGACGACTCGGTCTCTTTCCTTTGTTTCCGGTTTAAGCGATGACTCGTTTCTCTCTTTTTATGATTTCTCTTCTGCTCTTTGATTACAGTTACCCTTCTTCTTTCCTTTACAGTTACTCCCGTTCTTTCTCTCCTGCCATTTGAAATCTCCGTCACCTTTCGACTGCCTTTCTTTCGCATGCTCTTATTCTTTCTCCCCTGTCACCTCAATCCCCTCTCCGTCTTCTCTTAGCCTCTCCCTCTTCTCGCCGCGTCCGCTTCGGCACAACAGCCGGCGGCGCCAACGCCAAAATCCTACGGGCTACGTGTTCGACGGCAATCACGATCGCAGCCGACGGGTTGCCCGTGATGTGGCCAAGGAAGATGGAGACGTCCACGACAAAAATATTATCGGTGCCGTACACGCGCGTGTCCGTGTCGACTACGGCGGTGCCGCCGTCGCGCCCGTCGTCCAGGCCCATCTTAGCAGTTCCTAAAAGTGGCGAATGGTCAGTTTACTAGACTGCTGACTGCTCTGACTGACTGCTACAAAGCAGGCTGCCAACATCTTCTTCCGACTGCTACATCTTCTCTCCCACTGCTACATCCTCTCTCCCACTGCTACATCCTCTCTCCCACTGCTACATCCTCTCTCCCACTGCTACATCCTCTCTCCCACTGCTACATCCTCTCTCCCACTGCTACACACAAAATAGGCCACTCACCAATCCAGTGGTTGGAACAGCGCTGCGCTGGTTTTGCCGGGATCTGCCAGCGCCAGTCAGCATGGGCCGCACACGTTGACATTGTCAGCCTCCATCAGCATCACTCACAGAGTTCACATAGTCGGCCACCGTCACGTTGGCGGCGGGGCGGATCCACGTCAGGTTCTGGACCGTGGCCAGCGTGCGGACGAGGTTGTCGATGCCCTGGACGACGGCCTCCTTGTCAAAGTCGTCGTGCAGATACGGCGGCACAGCCACGCGGGTGTCGAGGCGCTTGGTGATGACCATGCGGCCTCGAGAGACGGAGCCAGTGCCGAGGTACTGCGTGATGGTCATGGAGGCTGGGGGGAGGATGTCAATAACAAGAAGGCAGAAATGAGACAGGAAGAAAGACAACAGACACAGACAGATACTCACTGTTGGTGGAGCCTTCGACTCGGGCCTGCCACTGCAGATGGCGGACGATGCCGTCGCTGCCGCGGATGGTCTGCCAGAACATGGGGCCCAGGTTAGGAGCGGCCTGGGCCAGGATGCCGGAGCGGTTGGCCAGGTAGAGGTCCTTGTCGCTGGGCACGGGCTTGTCCCAGGCGCCGTAGAAGTCGTAGAAGACGACGTCGGGATGCGACAGCTCGATGTCGGTCTGGAGGCTGTTAGAGAAGAGAGAAGAAGGCAGATGGCAAAGAGAGAAGGCAGATGGCAAAGAGAGGAGAGAAGGAGAGCAAAGAGAGACGGCGGATGGCAAGAGAGGAGAGAAGGAGAGCACTCACCCCCACGTGGTCGTTGAGGTTGTAGCCGACCGGCAGGTTGATCCACTGGTCGCTGGCGATCATGGAGGGCCCGTCGGCGGAGCTCTTGACAATGTCCAGCTGGTCGGGCGGGCCGATGCCGCTGCGCAGCAGCAGCTTGGCCGAGCCAAAGGCGCCGGCCGACAGGATGACGCGGCCGGTGCGCGGCGTGAGGTGCACGAGGCCGGCGTATCCGGCCGCTGCTCCGGAAGCTGCTCCGGAAGTTGCTCCGGCTGCTCCGGAAGTTGCCCCGGCTGCTCCGGCTGCTCCGGCCGCACTCTCGGCCACGCACTCGACCTCGACGCCGGTGGCGTGGCCGCCGTCGCGGACAATGCGCACGGCAGCCGTGCTGGTCCACAGGGCAAAGCGCGGACGGCGGGCGTCGGCGGCAGCCAGATAGGTGGCCAGCGGGCCGGCGCGCTCGCCGCCGGCAAACATAAAGGTGCTGTGGCCGTAGGTGAAGTTCTTGGCCTCCGGACGGCCGTTGGGCTCGGGCAGAAAGGTCCAGCCGCGGGCGGCGAGGCCGGCGCCCAGCATGTCGAAGCCCTGCTGCAGATAGCGGCGGCCGTCGGCGGACGGCGCCGTCGTGCCGGGGATGCGGGCAAACGCGCGCTCGGTGGCGCCGGCCATGTCGGCCGCCTGCCAGCCGACGGGGAAATTGCCGGTCCAGTCGCGCGGGTGCGGCTTCCACCAGAGTCCCGAGTTGACGGCCGTGCCGCCGCCCAGCACACACCCGGCCATCTGGTCCGTGTCCGTGCACGCCACCCCGGCCGCCGAGTGCCAGATCTCGTTGCACAGCCCCGGCACGTCGAACCGCGTCAGCCCCGAGCCCGCCAGCCACCCCGGCGCCATCGTGCCGCCCCACCGCCCCGTCGACGCCGGCCCCTTCTCCACCAGCAGCACGCTGAAGCCGGCCTCGGTCAGCCGGTCCGCCAGCGGAAGCCCGCCCGCCCCCGACCCGACAATCACATAGTCAAACGTCGCGTTCGCCGCCACCGCCGCGCACGTCGCATTGCCTGCCCGCCAGGCCGCCGCCGGAGCCGTCCCTGTGCTGTCAGCCAAGTCGTTTGTCTCTCGTGTCTCTCGTGTCTCTCGTGTCTCTTCTCTCGTCTTGTCTCTTGTCTTGTCTCTTGTCTTGTCTCTTGTCCTCGTTTCTCGTCCTTCATCGATGTCTGGACCACGTACCAAAGAACACGGCCACCGCCAAAAGCTTGCCAAGAAGCGTCATCGTCCTTTTCCTTTTGTCAGAGCACGAAAAACAACAGACAACTCTAAGCCGCGCTCTCCTGTGGCTCCTGTGGTCTCGCTTCTCGTCTTGCCGGCTCGAAGAAGAGGCACTCCTATAAAAGCTCGCTGTCTCTTGGAAGAAGCACAAATGACAAGCTCGACTGTATATCCCGCAGCTATTGCCCTGTCCTTTCTCCTCAACTTAACCGCCTCCGCTCATCATGTCTCTGTTAATAGCCAGTCTGCCCCTCTTCGCTCGTTCTAGGACCAGCGCGAGGGTGTGAAGGTCGATGGGTGCAGGTGTTCTTCATTTTATCCACACCCTCTCCCGGCAGCTGTGGAGGGCACTGGCATGCTGGGTCAAGCGCGCCTGCAGGGACCCATCAGAGAGAGTCAGGCAACTCTTGATGCCGATCCATACGTCACTGGGCTAGGTGCCCCAGAGCGCTGCTGCATGAACAAAAGCCTGATTCGAGCGCGCCACCACGACGCACCTCAATGGCAAAACAAAACGGCAATCTTTTGCTCTGTAATACACTGTGCTTTCTTGCTCGACGAAAAAGTGCCCTTATACCGGCAGAAACCAAGCGAGGGGCTCAACGTCTCCCCCTTCGGTGAGGACGGCAAAATGTGCCTGTAAATAAAAGCCCTGTCCCCTGGCGGTTATATCGAAAAAGGGACGTCTTCGGCCGATTGGACCTAGCTCTCATAAAAGGGACGTCTTCGGCCGATTGGACCCAGCTCCAGCTCCTATATTGTTCCTGTGTGCCCACCCCTCGCGGCTGGCTGGCCTGTTCATCTGTTGACACCCCTCGCCAAGAGGCGGGAAGGGCTTGTATGCTGCAGATGATCTTGGGCATCCCAGTGTCTGCACGCCAACTCGCTTCCCCAGATCTGCCATCCAGTGCGGAGGCTATAGCTGCGACACATATCCGGGGGCGGGTCGGCAAATAAGGTCGTGTTGCCGTGACATATGAGCAAGTCTGAACCCCCTCGGCACGTGTACGGGGTAGAATGGCTTCAAGTTTGATGTCATCGACTCGGTGCTGCTGATATACGACATGGAGAGATCGCCTTGTCAGAGCTGCGCGTAATGTTGTAGGGTTTCCTGGCATCCGCGAAGATCATAGCTTGTAGAGAGCTTGATGGCTGGCCTGTCGCTCGATGCCGTAGACAACCACTGGCAAGCGCCGTCCGCTGTCTACAATGATGCACTCTCAGCGTCGACTGATGCCTGTTGAGCTGGTAGCGTTGAGCCAAGGAGCCTGAAGCTTTGCTTGCAGACGTACTCGTGCTATTGAGACTTTTGGTCGATTGATTGCCGCTTAGCCTGCACGCATTCGCGCAGTCATTGAAATCTTCGTATTGCTCGCATTCCCGCATTCCTCGCATTCGCAGTCATCGTTTATCCGCTTACGCTTTGTATCTCGGGCTGGCCAATAGCAGCAGCTTGTGGCGTAGGGACGAGCAGAACGCATCAGGTACAAGTGCAAATCTTATAAAGAGAGCTGGCCCAAGGCTAGTTTGGTCGTACTTGAAGTCCAATGGCTGCCCCAGCCTTGCACGTCGGCCATGCAGGGGAACCGCCCATAAAGCAAGCAAACTATTTCTTAATCTTAGTTGGAGGCAACTCAAAGCTCTACCTTTTGCTGTGCAAACACAACTCGACTGGCTACCGAGCGACGTCCGAGCAGACAAGAAACGGAGAGTGACGAACGGCTCGTCCCAAAGGGCGAACGGAGTATCAAAAAAGAGAAATAAACAAAGAAGCCAAACAAACCAAAACGAACCAAAACGAACCAAAATGATACAAAAATGGTATCCTCCAACTGTGTGCTTTAACTCGTTTGTTTCAGCTCATCCGCCACCCACCTCAGCTCACCTCAACTCATCCACCTCAAGCCCAACCGGCCTCACCTCATCTCCTCACCTAAAACCCAAAGTGCTTGTTGAACCAGTTGATGCACTGGTCCTCGGCCGCCTTCGCCCCCTCGGTGACGTCATTGAGGCTGGTGTCGGCGCGCACGCAGAAGCCGTGGCCGCAGTTTTCGTACACGACGACCTCGCCGCGCGCAGGGTCGTCGGCCGCTTTGGCGGCAGCCGCGTCCTGCATCTGCTTGATCTGCGCCGGCGGCAGGTTGGGGTCCAGCGCGCCCAGCGCATGGGACACCGGCACGGTGACGCGCCCGGGGTCGATGTCGTCGGGGAACACCAGGTTGCTGGGGTGGCCGGTGAAGCCGGCATTCAGCAGCGGCGCCGTCACCGTCGTCGCCGTCCCCTCTTCCGCCGGCACGTCCACCGTCAGGCCGTGCGACAGCAGCATGACGTGCTTGCCGCCCCAGCAGAAGCCGGCCGCGCCGATTTTGGCGTCGGCGCCCTCGGCCTTGCGCAGGGCCTGGAAAAACGCCTGCACAATGGGCGCCGACTTGGCCGTGCTATTGCGCAGCATAAAGGGAACAATGGCAAACAAGAGGCGGACGGCGTGGTAGCTGAGCACGGTGAGCGGAGAGAGCAAGAAAACCGGGGTTGCAAGAGGACAGAGCATGAAAGGGGCTGCGAGAGGACAGAGCATGAAAACTGGGGTTGCGAGAGGACAGAGCATGAGAACTGAGGCTGTTTTGTTCTTGTGTGTTCTCTGCTCCCCAGCATTTCTTCCCTTCTTCTCGTCTTCTTCTCTCTCTTTCCTTCGATCCGTCACCAACTTCCAATGCTAGACTTACGGTTTCCAGATGAAGCTGCTATGCAAGAGCCCTCGAAAGTCAACAATGACCGTCTGGCTTGCCGAGTAGCCGTTCATAAAATCAGGCAAGTACACGGTGTAGTCGCCCTTGTTGGCGTAGTTGTCGGCCAGCAGGCGGTTGTTGACAAAGTCCCAGCCAAAGGCATCGGGGATGATGACAATGATGCCCCGCGGCTTGCGGCCGTCTGCCGGCTCCGTCACATACGTGTCGAGGCCATGGAGCTTGATTTCCTTGCCACGAGGCTTGCCCTCGTGGATGGAGCCAGAGAAGCAGTCGGGACACGACATGACGATGCTGGGATGCAGAGTTCTTGGAGGACCGAAAGCCTGCAGAGTTCTTGGAGGACCGAAAGCCTGCAGAGTTCTTGGAGGACCGAAAGACCTGCAGAGTTCTTGCAAGAAAGGAGAGGACCGAGAGACTTGGAGTTCTTGGAGAGGACCGAGAGACCTGCCGAGTTCTTGCAAGAGTTCTTGCAAGAATGCTGTTTGCCAGCGGCTGTCTTGATTCTCATACAGGCGATTTGTCGGACATAGCGGCCGGACTTTGTAAACCCCACTGCTATTGCGCTGCGAGCCAACTCCGCCAAGAATTAACGGTCGGGGCTGATCAGGTTGGTTTCGGAATACGATCAGTTCTCCACTTGGAGTACAGTCAGGATAGACAGTTATCAAATACAGTTAAGGGAGGTGAGAGAAGGAGTCACAGTAATACGTCGTATATCGTTGGCTCCTGCCTTCTCTGCTATTCATTCTTGCCTTTTTTAACGTCCCTTTTCCAACAAACTATGTACACCGCTGTCCAGATCACGTGCGACCCGGCAGCGTGGCCTCGTAGGCGGCCATGTCGTCCAGCAGCTCGCGGCAGCGGGCCTTTTCGGCGTCGGAGGGCTCGAGATAGGGCCGGCGCGGGCGCATCTTGGCCTCGGCGTTGGCGATGCCGGCGCAGGGGCCGGCCGTGTAGATGGCGGCGGCGTACTTTGTGGTGGCGATGCCGTTTTTGCACGGGCGCTCGGCGAGGGCGGCCTTTTGGTGCAGAGCGAGGGCAGCGGCCGTGTCGCGGCCCGACGTGTACAGGTCGTAGATGCGGACGACGGTCTTGGGGCAGATGTTGGCAAAGGCGGAGATGCAGCCGGCGGCGCCGACGGCGAGGGCGCCGACGAGAAAGTCGGCCTGGCCGGCAAAGATGGCAAAGCGGTCGGGCGGCAGCTCGGCGGCCAGACGGGTGACCTTGGCCACGGACCCGCAGGTCAGCTTGACGCCGACGACGGTGCCGGGGTGCCGCCGCGCCAGGCTGGCAATGGTGTCCGAGTCGAGGTCGACGCCGTTGCACACGCCGGGGAAGTTGTAGACGACAATGGGCAGCGGCGCCGCCGCCGCTGCTGCCGCCTCCGCCGCTGCCGCCGCAATCACGCCGTCGTAGAACCGCGCCACCACGGACGGCGAGCTCGCCTTGGCCCCGAAATACGCCGGCGGCAGCAGCAGCGCAAAATCCGCGCCCGCCGCCCGAGCATCCGCCATGTACTCCACCACCTGCGCCGTGCTGTGCCCGCTGACGCCGGCCATGATCGGAAACGCCGGCCCGACGGCCTCCCGCGCCGCCACCAGCAGCGCCCGCCGCTCCTCGCGCGTCAGCAGAAACGTCTCCGCGTTCGTGCCCAGCACCACCAGCCCGGCCAGCCCCGTCGACGCCAGGTAGCCAAAGTACTTTTTCTGCTCCTCCAGCAGCAGCCCGTCCGTGTCCGGGTCAAACAGCGTCACCGCCGGCGCCCACACGCCGCTCGGCGGCACGCGGATGGAGGGGGGCATCGTCTGTGTCCGGGGAGACGTCTGTGTCCGGGGAGACGTCTGTGTCCGGGGAGAAACGAAAAAAAGCAGGTTGAGCGGATGGAGGCTTCGGCTTTCGGTTTGGCTTTGTTAATCTCTCCTTTTCGACTTGTTTCCGTTCGTCTTGCTTTTCTCTGCCGACTTTCTTTTCTCTGCCGACTTCTTTTCTCTGCTGACTTCTTTTCTCCGCTGACTTCTTTTCTCCGGCCAAAAGAAGAGATGGTCCGGCTTAAATTGGATTTGCTGACATTCAGAGACTGCTCATTCAGCGCCGAGTTCGGCCCTGTGCCGAGTTCGGCCCTACTCGGCTTTGGTTCCGTCTCGCTATTTTTAGAGCAAGGACAGCGCCCGGCCTATCTCCCTTGTAAGCTGTTTCGCAGCACTGCTTCCTCCCAGCGTTGGCAACAATTATAAAGTGACAGACAACTGAAGAGTCAACTCTGTCTGAACCACTCTGTACTTCATACTGTCTTCCTAGTCAAGGCTTAAAAGGACGGACGGCGGTATAATGCCGAGGCCAAGAGCCATACAATGCAGCTAAAAAGTACGAAGCACTCTTGTCGTGGCAGCCTCGTGCGGGGCAACAACGACGGAGAATGGCCCAAGAGTGTGAGCCGATGGTGCGACGTGGTGGCACGACGCAGCAATTAATGCCTCAATGCGACGTGCTGTAATACGACGTAGTAGCAGTGCCTGTCTGTCACTGTCTGTCATAGCTGTCTGTCATAGCTGCCTGTCTGTCATAGTTGTCTGTCTGCCATAGCTGTCTGTCTGCCATAGCTGCCTGCCCAGTCGTTCCTTCCTCCCCTTCTGCACAGGCTGAACTGTCAGTCAGTCACATAAAAAGCCATCAAGCTCGCTCCGAGCGCTGCACAAGATGGCGAGCAATACGAGCAATGCGAGCAATTCGCCGCACGTCCTCATCATTGGTGCTGGCATCGGCGGCCTGTTCCTGGCGCAGTTTTTGCGCAAAAGGGGCGTCTCGTTCGACGTCTTTGAGCGCGATGCCAGCCTGGAGGCGCGCGGATCTGGGTGGGCCATCGGCTTTTCTCTGTAGGTTCTGCTCTGCAATTGAGCAGTCATTTTCCGGGTGTTCTTTTTTCTTTTTTTTCTTCTTCGGTGTATTTTTTCTTGGTTAGTGCTCCTCACACGCCGCAGATCCGACGACTACGCTGCCTACATGCCCGAGGACGTGGCGCCGCTGCGCGCGGCCTGCCACCTGCTGCCGCTCGATCTCCCGTCGCAAGCCCTTTTCTATTTTCCGCCCAAGTACGAGCGCATCGGCACGGAAGACACGCCCGAGACGCCCTGCGTGCGGGCCCACCGCGCCAGGCTGCGGCAGCTGCTGCTGGCCGGGCTGGACGTGCACTGGGGCAAGACGGCGGTGCGCATCGACGAGCCGGGCGAGCCAAGCCAAGCTGGAGAGACTGGCGAGACAGGCGAGACAGGCGAGGCCGAGGCCAACGACGGGGTTGGCCCGAAAACGAAAAAGATCACCGTGTGGTTCCAGGACGGCACCTCGGCCTCGGGCGACGTGGTTGTAGGTGTTGACGGAACCTGGAGCAAAGGTATGGCAGATCTTGTCGGAGTTTATCTTTTGTCCGGTGGTCATCTCTTTCTCTCTTATGTGGTGCTATCTCGTGTTGGAATTTATCGTTTGTTTGGCGATCATCTCTTTTCCGGGGGTCATCTCTTGTCCGATGGTCTTCTCTTATCGGAATTTGTCTTTTGTCCGGTGGTCTCTTGTCCGATGGCCATCTATCGGATCTCTTATCCAGAGGTCTCTTGCCGATGGGTCTCTTGCCGATGGCCATCTATCGGAATTTATCTCTTTTACGCTCTTGTCCGGTGGCCATGCTCGCGAGGCCTTCTCCTGCCCTTACCGTTGCAAGCTGACACGCACAGTCCGCGAGCACGTCCTGGGCCGCAGCAACGCCGACACGCTGCGGCCGCTGCCCGTGGCCGTGATCCACGGCACCGCCACCGTGGACGGAGCCGTTTTTGAGCGCCAGCTGCGCCTCGGCCACAGCGCCTTCCTCGTCCTGCAGCCGCAGGCCGGCGTCATCTTCTTCTGCGGCCTCGACCGCGTCGCCGCCGACGGCCGCAGCGCCGCCTTCTACTGGTTCTTCTACTTCCACGACACCGCCGACGAAGAGCGCTGGCTGCGCTCCGCCACCCACGCCGACAAGCACGCCCTCGTGCTGCAGCGCGCCGCCGCCGCCGGCATCGACCCCAAGTACACCGAAATCGTCCGCGTCGCCGGGCCCGCCGGCATCGTCGACACCTTCTCGCGCTACTACGACGCCGTGCTGCCCCCGAGCCTGCCGCCCAGCCGCAGCCGTCGGGTCCTGCTGATCGGCGACGCCGCCCATCCCATGACGCCATGTGAGTTTTTTTTTTTTGTCTTCTCACCTCTGGTCTTTCCTCTCATCTCCGTCTGTTCCTTAACCATCCGACAGTCCGCGGCGAGGGCGCCGTCCTGGCCGTCAAAGATGCCCTGCAGCTGAGCGAGCTTCTGGCCAGCTCGGCGAGCGGCGCGCCGTCCGCCGTCGACAGCCCTGCCTTTCTGGCCGCCTTGGACGACTTCCAAAGGCAGATCTACGCCCGCGGCTCCGAGGCCGTGCAGGCGTCGCGCGACGTTGTCGAAGGAAAGCCTGCGCAGGGCAAGCCAAGGTGCTGGGGCTACGAGGTGCGGCCCATACCAGAGCTCCCAGATCATACCGCCGCAATTCTAGGGATCGGCGGCTGAGCGCCGTGTTTTGCATTTACAGTTTTGCATTTGGCGGCTTGCATTTGGCAGCTGCATTGGCAGTTTTTGCATTGACAGTTTTTGCATTTGCAGTCTTACACTCGCAACTTGCATTTGGCAGCTTGCATTTGGCAGCTTGCATAAGACAGTTTTATACTTTGCAATGTTCACTGTTTGCGTCGACCCATTGACTTTCGTGCATGTATCTTACGATCTAAGCCGAGTCTTTCCCCAAATCTTTGTTCTCATTATTCGACATGGGACGTCTTTCCTCAGCAATCCGCCCCATCCGTCTCTCCAACCCAAGCCCCTGTCCGTCTATGTTACAGATCCGTAAAAACGCCCGCCTGGTATGAAACCCCCAAACAATGCTGAAGAATAGCCAGTCACAAAACAGCTACAGCAACAAGAAAATGCTAGATTTTTGGTGTAGATCAACAAAGGAAACGAAAAAGGGAAAACGGCAAAAAAAAAAAGAGAGGAGAGGAGTAGTGCCACGCAAAGGCGGTAAAACTGTAAAGAAACGTTTGGCAACGCTGGGGGGGGATGCTCGAGAGCAGTCGCTGTCCGCCCGATCAGCCCGATCGGCGCGATCAGATGGCAACCCGTTCTCCGAGCTGAGGCGGAGGAACCGGTGGCTAGATAGGTTAGCAGGCTGGACGGTGTGGGAAGAAGAAACAAAAAAAAAAAAAAACCCCCGAAAAACAGATAACTCGCCTCCAGCTTTGTGTTCCCCGCCATCATTTTCCCGAATGCAATGCCGACGCCCTCGATGACGGCCAGCAGGACAGCACAGCCGATGGCGCCGTTGCGCGCCGCCTTGTAGCCGCCGCGCATGGCCAGCGAGCCGCCGGTGAAGAAGCCGGCAATGATGGCGTTGTACGGATCCTCCTTCTTGCGGATGCCCTTGACGGCGCAGTCAAAGGTCGAGAACAGCCCGCCCCAGACGCCAAAGTTGCCGCCCACCACCGGCGCCCGCATCTTGATCGCCGTCAGCGCGCCGAGGCGCCGCTCGCCATACGGCGAGTTGCGGAACCCCTTGATGCCGTGCCAGATGGTGCCGCCAATGGCCTGGAAAACCGCGTCAGTCAAAAAGGAGTCTCGGCTGTGCCCAACACACCGAAAAAGCCCCAAGCCCTGGGGGGGGGGGGGGGGGGGGGGGGGGGGGGCGGGGGGGGGGGGGGGGGGGGGCGGGCGCGGGCGCGGGCGGGGGGCGCGGCGGCGGGGCGCGGC